>BEGY01000009.1:133798-176723 GCA_002335675.1 Chlamydomonas eustigma | reverse complement strand
TTAATGATGTACACAGTCTAGATGATGCTTGCATATTTCATTAATGATGTACACAGTCTAGATGGAGCTTGCATATTTCATTAATGATGTACACAGTCTAGATGATGCTTGCATATTTCATTAATGATGTACACAGTCTAGATGGTGCTGGCATATTTCATTAATGATGTACACAGTCTAGATGGTGCTTGCATATTTCATTTGTTAGGAATATTTCTTGATTTGTTCTCAGAGAGATTCAGCAACCTTGATGGAGAACACATGGAAAGCACTATTATACACTTGGAATGCATTATACAATGCAGTTGTTTTGCTAATATCTAGCCTTTGTTATATGACACGTTGCACTTACCAGGGGTGACTCAGAGGCCCCCTGCCATGCTGCAGTTGAAGAGAACTTGCGAGGAAGCTCATGAGAGGGAAGGTTTAGACAGAGCCAGTCTAGGCACCGATCGAAGGTGGCGCTACCCTAGTCATCAAGAAAAGATATCTTAAAGCAGGTTACACTTCCATAATTCCATGCTCATTCTTCTACAATGAGTTCAGCAAAAGGCTTTTCCTAGGACTTCAGTTAGAACACTCAGGAAAATCAAATTGTAAACTCAGAGCTAGTTACTCTTATCAGTAACTGATGTTCCTCATTCCCTTTCATTTTCACTCATCACCTAAGCTCAGGTCACTCACTAGTGGCAAGGCTTTAAGCACAGTCTGGACATGCAGTTGAGAGAAACCTGCGTCAAGAAGCGTTTGGTAGATCTTGGAATATAGCTTGAGGACTTGGGGTCTATTGGCGGTCTGGCTTGCCGCATCTGAGGACGCAGATGCTGAAAATTCCTGAGAGAAGGGCCACATGTAACAAATGTTCTAAGGTTTCTGTGCATTGTGCCTGACTTGAAGAGGCAAAAAATCAATTTGATTCACCTTCAGGAGCTCTCTGATATGATTTTCTGTGCTGATGGATAAAGAAACGCCCTTCTGATGAGATGCTGATTGTGAAGATGCAAATCCTTTCTGTTTTGATCGCATCTTATTTACATTGAAATGAGGACATGATTTATCGTTGCAATGTGACCAAAGGAGGAAGTGTGAACAAAAATAATGTGTAAGACTCAAGAACAAAGTAGTAGGTAGTCGATGAAGTCGTATACTAGAGAGGTAAATCAACTCTGGCATTAAGTTTTATGTTTACTTATGTTGACGATGTCTGGTACAGGTAAGAATGCTCGTTTTTCAGCAGCTTAGGCCCCTTTCATATTAACTAGTAGATGCGATGTGAAAGGCACATTCCCTACGTCTGTGCTAGTTCTCGCACAATGTACGGAATAAGACGATCACAGTAACTTTCATTCTGAAAGTTTATTTTAGCATTGACTGTGACAGACATCTTATCTTATCGCATCTTCCATCATTATCATATTTTTTAATCTGCAAGTGAGGCTCTCTTAAGAGTTGTTGCAGCAGGCGGCGAGGCGAATACGTCTTGTAACTGTACATAAAGCAAGGACATCAGCTGTTTGCATTGAGGAGCTGTGCGCCATTGTCAAATAAACCCAGAAAATGGCATTCTTGTTGATCTCTTGCTGCTATCAGAGTCTGGTCCTCTGTTGGACTTATTGCGTACGTAGATGAACTGAGCAGGCAGGGACTCAGATCTGAGGATGGATCAGGGGTATCAATTTCAGAATGTTGAGCCAGAGAGGAAGCTACAAACCACTGTGTCACAGCTTAATGGAAGAACAGATCTTACAGTAAAGAGACTTAGTTGCTAAATCTGCAATAAACTAATGCATCCTCAAAACATTAGGCCTTTACGGCTGGGAGTGTTACCTTTGAGCTGAGGATCAGATGCCCCCATAGCATCAGGAGAGAAGATGGCGCTCCATGAGGTTTGAGGATGAGGAGCAGGAGCAGCAGCTATGTTAGGATCGTGCAATTCTGGAAATATGCCATCTGCTGGACATTGATGTTGCAAGAAAAGCACAGAATCGTCACTCTTTCCTGGCAATAGACTATCTGTTGAGAGCCCATGTGGCTTGATTTGTTCAGAATTCTCACTCTTTTCTGACGATGCACCAGCAGCGGAGGATTGATGATGTTGCAGCAAAGGCAATACAGAGTTATAACTCTCTATCGCATTGGATTTTGTGACAGAAAAAGCAAGCTCCTCTGCATGGCATAGTCTTGTGCACTGTGGCAAAGGTGCGGTATGTGACGGAGATTTTTGTTGAATAAGATGTGGAGCTGAATCTTCTGGCGCCTGGCAATTTGGCGGTACATGCATTACAACATGGTGCTCTGACAAAGCAGGCGGAACTTGTGTATTAGCCAACCCTAGCGCAGTTGGGAAAGGATGTTGCACTTTCCAAGGTTGAAGGGCATGCAGGATTCCATTCCTGAGGTACGGTGGAGGATGGACAGGTTTTGGGGCTCCATGTTGTGTCTGAGGTTCAGGATTGGATGCGGAGAGTTGAGGATGAGCCTCAGGCGCACTACTCAAAGCTGGCAACAGCCTCATCTTATCATGCAAGGGCTCTGACAGTTGGTGAGATCTTTGCTGATTTAACACTTCTTCTGAACACACTTGAGGTAGCAAAAGTGGCTGCTGTGGACAGCACACTGGGTCTTGCAGTGCCAGGTGGCGATGACTAGAAGAGGGTTGCTGCTGGTGCTGCAGTTCATAATTCCCCACAGGCAGTTCGGAAGCACTTTGGCTGTGCTCTTGGAGCTGCAACTCATTCATGCTGGCACCAGTGTATGTGGTGGAAGGCACTTGGTGTTGCTGCTGCTTTTGTGACATTTGCATCCAATAATAGGCTGAGATATGGTACTGCTGCTGCTGCAGCCTAGCAAGCTGAGAGCCAAGTGTTACATACTGTTGCTGCTGGGAATCAAGCTGAGAGCCTGCACATAAATGCTGGTGTTGTTTCGAACCAAGATGAGGAAGAACAGGAACCTGTTGTTGTTGCACAGCAAGAACGGGATCAACAATTGCATTTTGCATCTGTTGTTGAGCAGTAACATGCTGGTGAAGATACATGTTTTGCTGCTGTTGCTGTGCAACCATCTGAGAGTGAAGAGGAACATTTTGCATCTGTTGTTGTGCAACACACTGAGGGTGTAGACAGTGTATCTGTTGTTGTATTGCATCAAGCTGAGGGTGAAGAGACACATTTTGCTGCTGTTGTTGAGCAACTATCAGAGGTTCAAGCCTCGCGTGTTGCTGTTGCTGTGTAACAAGAAGATGTTCAAGATGAACATGTTTCTGTTGCTGCGCTACAAGCAGGTGGTTAATACTCACATGCTGCTCTTGTTGCAAAGCAAGCTGAGAATCAAGGATTTCCTGATGCTCCTTACTGCTAATTGGCTGCATATGGTATGTCATATCTTGCCTTCTACTCAGCGGTCGCAGGCCATTATTTGCCTGCTGCTGTTCTGCATCATCCCTCTTGCCCAGAGCCATATATTGCTGCATGATGCTTAATGGGGCTGTATCTTGAATGCACTGTTGCTGAACACTTGTCACTGTCTTCCCATTTTCAGCAATGCATTGCTGAATGACATTCAACTCCTGTTGCTTGTGAGGTACTTGCTGCCACAAGATTGTCTCAGTTGGTGCAGATCTGCTTTGAGGAACAGTGTCTTGATGGAATATTTCTAACCTAGAATCTACTTTCTTTGCTGACTCAGAAGCCTTATTTAAAAATTCTTGTTGCTGTGAGATAGGGTTGGCACACAAAGTAGCAGGGAAGGACAACTGATGGTCTAACAAGCTGTGGATATTCTGGAACCTGTTCATGACCTCTGAACAATTAGTTCCAGGTCTGTACATTGATCCAGGAAGGCAATTATGCGTAGGGGGCAGCTGGTGCTGGTGCTGCTGATGTAAAGCACAAGTCTGCAGTTGTCGTTGTGATGCTAGATGTGCAGCCAGGCCTTCCATGGCAAGTTGTCTTTGCTGAGCTTGGATCATAAACATGCTTTGATATACCTGATCTGTGCAGGGATGCCTTTGCAAGAGGGCGTGGTGGTTCTCTGAGGTCTGATTTAAAGGATGATAATGCTGACAGGGAAATGCTATGTCATGAAGGACTTGTCTGGAATCACCTCGACTAGGCAGTGCTTCCAGGGTCCCAAGGGGGGCCATGTTTTCTGCATCGGGGCGCAGTGCAGATCCTTGCCCACAGCTTTCTCCAATGCTGTGCTTAAGTTGGAGACTTGTTTTGAGCTGAGAGGGCACTTCAAGGAGAGGAGTTCCAGATGAGGTCTCCTGATGAGAGGGTTTGAATTTGCCGCTCCCCTTGCCACCCTCTGCTACTGGTATAGGGAGATCCTCTGCTTTTCTTTTTGGGGGAGCTTCTTTGATTTTTTCTAGTGCAAGTGGTGGGAGTGCCTGCATTAAATCTATGCAGTGCGGCATTTCTACAGACCCATTCGAGACACCTGGGTTCTTTGCCTCATATAAAGCCTGAGCATGTTTGAATGTGTCAGAACCACCTGGAGAACCTGCTTTCCTGGGGCAACCCTTAATCAACACAGCGGAAGAGGTGCTACTGCTTCCAGAAGAGGCTTGCGGTCTTTGGGGCACCAAGTGCTCCTCTGATGCAATGGTGTACCTCTTGTCTTGGCTGCCCTCATGATTCGACTGCACTGTGCTCACCAGCCAGCAGTATGTCTCCAAAAATGTCATATGCCTCTTGTGTACACTCACAGGAAGTTGTGAATTTTGGTAATTATACTTTTTCACTCCCGATTTTAAATTTGAAAACCTGCGACTCAGGAAGACTCTGTTTCGTAACGAAAATCCTTCTATCAAAGTCTTATATGTAATCAAGCATAGCGCATCTTACCAATGGTTCTTGACGTCATTTCCAGTGCGACCTGGAAGAAAGGTTGCAATGTGTGCCCACCTGTTTCCCATGGTACTGTGCAAGCTACGGAGAGGACAGTTTGAACAATGTTGATGCAGTGGTCTTTTGGCAAGCTTCTATACATCGATGCGAAGTATATTACCTTGCAAGGACATATTCTTCTTGCACAGTGAATCGGGTTTCTCCAGTTAGCCTCGCGGGATTTAGGTGTTGCTTCCATTTCTCTCGGCATTGCTTAGCTTTGCTCAAATCATACAAATTACTTGCATATAAAATATTTTGCATTAAGCAAATGTACATCTTGTCGCTCACCAGTCCTTCCAGTTTTCGTTTGCTCAGCGATTGTACGCCAGGAAACATCTCCCAATTCCTGTACCACATTTTCGATGCACAAATTACGCAATTTAGCAACATTTTCTATGACTTTGTAGAGGATTTCTTCATCTTTTTTGGTCCACTTTCCCTCTACATTGCCCTCAATGGTTAGGCCTGACTGCATTAAAGAATATCAAGAATTCACGGAGTTTCTAGCAGCACGCAGGACATGTCTTAGCGTAAGATAGAAGTTTGAATTTAAACAAGGCGACAGCTGTATCGATTTTTGTACTTCTTTAGTACAGATTGCTTAGACCACAATTGCAGTGCAATGCCCCCCCTCGAAATGTTTATTTCATGTCTTCCAGGATGTCTTCACAAATTTCACCATGATGCACTTTCAGGATAATCAGAATTTAGATTGCAATGATTTCGAGGTTGCAAGAAATGTGGACAGTCCTAAGATATATTCCATACAGGATTTGCATTGATAATGTCATCAGTTATCTCTTGACGATAAGTTACATATCTCCAATTCCATGGTTTGTCCAAGTTTGAGTAGATAATATCCCATGTAATGTTTGTATTGAATGACAATACATCCCAATTCCATGGTTTATCTAAGCATGAGGTTACAATGTCCCATGTAATTTTATTTTTTATCATGAAACGGACATTAGACTCGATTGATATGATGATTATCCAAAGCTTTATATCAAAATTTTCAGGTATGTGAAACAACTTTGGGCAAAGTAAATAGGAAGCCTTTGATAATCGCAAATTAAGGTCCAATGTGAAGGTAAGATCAAGTATTTGTTCACATACAGTATTCTGGGGTATGTGCGTACGATACAGATGAAAGCGTAATGTCTGACCAGCATTATGTCTATATGATGCTCAAATCCCATCTTCAAATTGTGATGCATCCTTACTGTACTAGACAAGGTGAGAGGAGCCAGCTGCCATGCCTGAATCATGTATCGTGTTTACAACTAGGTCAACATTACAAGGCGCTCCGGCGCTCCCGTCCTCTTTCCTTACCCTTAACCTTTAAATTCGCAGCCACTACTTTTTTTATTACAAGAATCTAACAACAACTTAGATGTGTCGACAGCAACCAATTCGCCACTTCAACAAGGAAGAATTTTAGTTCTTATTTGCTCATTACATCACTTATGCGGTTCTTAAACTCTCTTCTCTTGAAGAGGCAAGTAACAAACAATTTCAAGACAGTTTTTTAAAAAAAGGGGAAAGAATCAGATTCTAATAATCAGTCTCAAGGCACTATTTTCCAGCTCCCAGCAGCTGCCCAACGATTGCTACGACCTGCATCAGGTCACACCTACCCCATTCACAAGGACCATCTCACTAACAAAATACTCACTGAAGACTGAATGAACAAATGGACCATGATCAAAGAATCTTTGATAAAAATCAGAATCAATTCTCAAATAGGGTACTGTACGTTCATGGCTTTCTTTTCAAGCAATTATTGACATGTCCCAGAAAGAATGAAATAATATCTGACCAGAAGATTCCCACAAGCATCCTTGCACTTCAACTACATGGCTCACCTGCCAGTACTTGGCACAGCATCTGTCCACGCATGAGTTCTCACCAATACTCAGAGCTCCATCTTTGATTCTGCAAGCAACATTGATGGTATATTTAAAATGTAGATCAACCCAGAGCTACTGACATCCTCAAATCCAGAATCACTTACGGCCGAGCTGCACAACGATCGTAACAAACTGACACCATCCTGCGAGTAGCAAAGATTTCTTGGTATTTATTTAAATGCAATATCCGCATAGAGAAATGCAGATGAGCCTACCTGTTTAGCAACTCTACTCGATACTCTAACTCTGTTGTTGCCAGAGCCAAGGCAGCACCAGCTTGTTGCTCCTCATTCAATCCCGACATAAGGAATACAATGTGCAAATGTTTACGATGTTTTTTTTATGACAAGTGTGGAATTCTGTACATGAATGGAGGCTGAAGTTTGTTTAAAGGAAACTTCACCTTCATAGCCTAGCTGAATTGTCGAGCTATTACTAATCACTGACGCCGTTAAAAGTGTTATCCTGGCACTAAACAGATCTAAGTATAGACAACACATCAATTTTCTGCAGCTTACTGTTTTTCAACAACATCTGTAAACCTATAACTGTTTTTCTAAATATTATATCTCAGTCCTTGAGACCAATCCTTAGGTCTTCCTGAATGGATCAGCCCGGTCCATCAACTTCAGGAAGAGGAGAAGACGCCAAAAATGGGGGGAAAAAGGTGCAAAGGATTTTGAATGAAACAGCTGAGACTATCACATTCTTCACACGACTTTAAAGACAACTTACCTGACCATTCACATCCTTCATATGACTTTAAAGACAACTTATCTGACCATCTACCTTCCAAATACTGGCTTTAGGTGAAGTTTACACCTATTGTCCCAACAAGAAGAAAGAAGGCTGGAGAGGGCGCAGATATTGCAGTTACAGCTGCTGATGCTGCTGCTGTAAATGCTGAGTTCCAAGATCTGATAGCTGCTGCGCAATCAGGAGCGGCATGGCAACGCGGAAGAGGTAGAGGAGGAAGGGGATCGCAGATGGGAGGACGGGGTTCTATGGGGCAGCCTGCTGCTGCACAAGTCACTTTCGGAGGAAGCTCCCTGGATAGTGAGTTATAAATTATACTTATGGAATCTGTCTGTCGTCATCTGAGTGATGCCTTGCGCTCACTGGGCCTAATTGTGGACATATGTTAATCCTTTTTTAAATGGTCTATCTCATACTTATGATTCCACACTGCTCATGTTCAGGACCATCCCTAGCTCCTGCTAAACCAATCAGGCCTGGGGTCTCAGGGGTTGCAGCCAGTTCAAACCACAATTCTTCTGGCCATGCCTCGCAGCCCAGTGTAAAGAAGGAGGGAGGAGTGGATGTTGTGATGGAAGAATTTCCAGCATTTGAGAGCAAAGTGAAAGTGGAGGAGAAGCGCTTTGTACTTCAAGAGGCCCTAGACTACTCCCAATATTATCCCACCACTCTACCACTCCAGCCCCCAGGAAAGCTGTACAATGATATACCTGATATAAAGAGCGGACCACTTCTGGATCTTGCAGTGATTGAGGTGTGCTGCCTGACTCAAGTTCATAGTTCCAAAATGATAAACACTTCAGTTGTGCAAAATGGCAGATACTTAAGAGTATGTGAACATTATGTTTGTCAAGTGCATGTGCAAGCACGTTCCTCACTGGTGTCTCCGCATGTTCTACTGCAGCAATGAGTTCAAGGCTCAATGTTGCGAATCTGTAATTTTGTATGAAACTCTATTTACTCAGGATGAGGTCATTAACACTGCCAGGGATCTAAGCCTAGGTGAAGAGGATGAGCAGGAACACATGTTCTTGGTACAACTGCCATCCGTACTGCCCATCAGCGCAGCCTCCAAGGCAGCTGCTGTGCAGGCTGCCGCCTCTGCTCCTCAAGCTGCCACAGGCAGCAGTGAAAATTCCTCCAAGCGAGCACCTGCAGCGGGCTTAACCTCAGAAGCGGCTTCCCGAAGCTGCTCTTTGAAAGAGTTACCTTCTGGGAGTGTTGGAAAGCTTTTGATTTACAGGAGTGGGAGGGTCAAGCTGAGGATGGGTGATGTCATCATGGATGTATCACCAGGACTACCTTGTCAGCATAGAATGGATGTGAGCACAGGGGCTTTTGTAATCTTTTCACAATGATCAAATCTCAACATTATTTCTTAAGTGGTACCATGTGTTACTGCAGCCTCTTCCATGAAAGCCTGTTGTTAAGGATTTGAAGCATTAATGAGAGATATTTCATGCCTGATCCTATTCATGTGCAGGCTGCAGCAATAAACTGTCAGGCTGGGCATTGTGTTTTTCTTGGCTCTGTTGGTAAAAGAATGGTGGTTTCTCCTGACATCTGGCAGCTAATGCAGGAAGAGGATATGCGTTGAGGATTTACTTAAAAAAATGAACTGAACTGAGTTGAAATCTTTCGTGCTCTCTCGACAGGCACCGAAGCCAAACGGCATTCAAGCTGTCGTGGATAATCAAAAGTGATAAGCTGAATTTCGTAGAATTTTGGAAAAGTGTTCGATATTTAAGCTTGAGTAGTAGGTAATGTTGTAGCATGCAGATAAGGTATGAGAAAAGATCTGTCCACACATTTTGTACAAAGCAGGACGTCAAAATTGCAGCTCTCAAAACTTTTTATTGCCCATCATCATGCTCCTTACTGAAAAATGGAAGGTGGCACATGTCAGCCAGACGAGTCGAAAGTGTGTTGTTAATTCTTCAATCGACCGCCGCTTCGTTAACCACATCAATGCCGTTTCAAGTAGTGCACAGTTAAAACTTTGTGCAAAGCCTTTTATCGAGTCTAGTAGACCTATTTTAAGGAGGTTCCATAAGACACGTGGCAATTTCGCCATTGGAGCTGGAGGCTTCTTTGGTTTCTTCAAGAGTGACCCTGCAGAAGCTACCAGAAAGAAATACCAATCAAGAGTAGATGAAATCAATAAACTGGAACCACGCATCAGCGCCCTCACTGATGATCAGCTTCGGCAGAAGACTGAGGAGTTAAAACGCTCAGTTGCTTCAGGAGCAACTCTTGACAGCATTTTGCCTGAAGCCTTTGCAGTAAGTTCTTTTATTTACATTCCCTGTAAGGAGAAGCCTTAACTTTTGCTGACTCAAGCTTTTTTGTAACACGCGAACTAAGTCCCAATCACACTTGTACAGATGGTTGAAATTTTTCGCTGTGTTTAGTAGTGGAAGTCATGAATTAATAGAGGGGAACTCAGTCTTCCACCCTGCTTATGCCCTATGTACCCCTTGGTACAGCTAGCTTTGTCTCAGAAGCAGCAGCAGCTGCCATTGTATCTGATGTTTCTGAAGCCTGTGCATTGCTTGCCATGTCAGGTGGTTCGGGAAGCATCCAAGAGAGTTCTGGGTCTAAGGCCTTTCGATACACAGCTGATAGGTGGCATGATCCTGCACGAGGGTCAGATAGCAGAGATGCGCACTGGAGAGGGCAAGACCCTCGTGGCAGTTCTTCCTGCTTACCTGAACGCCCTCACTGGAAAAGGAGTGCATGTGGTGACGGTAAATGACTACCTGGCTAGGCGTGACAGTGAGGTTGTTGGACAAGTACACAGGTGAGGGCTGCACATGATATTGGGTTGTGCTCCTAGGCCAGTGATCATTGCATGTAATAGGAGTAGGAGAGGTGCTTGTGTGAGGAGTTAGTTCATACTGGTATAACTGCAGCAGTGCTAATAGTCAAACCTACAGGAACATGTTTGGAATAACGGCATCGCACTGTGCTGCTGTGTAATGCTGTGCTTTAAAGTTTCAACTGGTTTCAAGCATGGTGTGGCTCCGTGCTTGCAGGTTCCTTGGCTTGAGTGTCGGCTTGATTCAGGGCGATATGAAGCCTGAGGCCAGGAGGATTGCTTACTTGGATGACATCACATATGTCACGAACAGTGAGCTTGGTTTTGACTACCTTCGAGACAATCTTGCTGCGGTGAGCATGATGATTGAGTAACATGTGCTGCCTAGGGAGTGGAGGAGATTCCAATCTAGTTTAGTGAGTGCTTCATGTAAAACGAAAGGATCATGATGTCCTTTTGATGAAGGGAAGTGTTGGAACTCCCCTCTGTATCTTTATTGATGAAGGGAAGTGTTGGAACTCCCCTCTGTATCTTTATCGATGAAGGGAAGTGTTGGAACTCCCCTATGTATCTTTATTGATGAAGGGAAGTGTTGGAACTCCCCTCTGTATCTTTATTGATGAAGGGAAGTGTTGGAACTCCCCACTGTATCTTTATTGATGAAGGGAAGTGTTGGAACTCCCCTCTGTATCTTTATTGATGAAGGGAAGTGTTGGAACTCCCCTCTGTATCTTTATTGATGAAGGGAAGTGTTGGAACTACCCTCTGTATCTCTATTGATGAAGGGAAGTGTTGGAACTCCCCTCTGTATCTTTATTGATGAAGGGAAGTGTTGGAACTCCCCACTGTATCTTTATTGATGAAGAGAAGTGTTGGAACTCCCCACTGTATCTTTATTGATGAAGGGAAGTGTTGGAACTCCCCTCTGTATCTTTATTGCGCAGATATTGCAAAGGATTAGTTAGATAACCTGTGAGTAATGTAAGCCATTTTTCACATAAATGAAGTCATCTGTTCTCATGACTGTGTTGTGCTTAAACTGACCTTTTCTTGCTTAAAGTAGGTCCCTGAGGCCTATTTCAGCTGTAGTAAATACCTCCACTCTGTAGGGTGCTCCTGAGCTAGTGCTGAGGGCAGACACCCCCTTCAACTTCTGCATCATTGATGAGGTTGATTCTATTCTGATCGACGAGGCTCGCACCCCTCTTATCATCTCAGGTTCCTCTGACAAACCTTCAACCAGCTACTACAAGGTGATGAACCTCTTATTATCAAAATGTGATGAATCTCTTATTACCACAAGGTGATGAATCTCTTATTACTACAAGGTGATGAACCTCTTATTACTAAAAGGTGATGAATCTCTTATTACCACAAGGTGATGAACCTCTTATTACCACAAGGTGATGAACCTCTTATTACCACAAGGTGATGAATCTCTTATTACCACAAGGTGATGAATCTCTTATTACCACAAGGTGATGAATCTCTTATTACTACAAGGTGATGAACCTCTTATTACCACAAGGTGATGAACCTCTTATTACTAAAAGGTGATGAATCTCTTATTACTACAAGGTGATGAATCTCTTATTACTACAAGGTGATGAACCTCTTATTACTAAAAGGTGATGAATCTCTTATTACTACAAGGTGATGAACCTCTTATTACTAAAAGGTGATGAATCTCTTATTACCACAAGGTGATGAACCTCTTATTACCACAAGGTGATGAATCTCTTATTACCACAAGGTGATGAACCTCTTATTACCACAAGGTGATGAATCTCTTATTACCACAAGGTGATGAACCTCTTATTACCACAAGGTGATGAATCTCTTATTACTACAAGGTGATGAACCTCTTATTACTACAAGGTGATGAACCTCTTATTACTACAAAGGTGATGAACCTCTTACACAGGACTGTTGTTTCCTGATTAAGGGGCCTTTTGAAGCGGGTTCAAAGGGCCTAGATCTTGAGTATCTTATTAAGTTCCATACCTTTTGATCTTAGTCAGACCAAGGGTTCCATACCTTTTGATCTTAGTCAGACCAAGGGGTGATCAAATGGGCTCTGTCAATCTCCTCCCGCCTTGTAACGTTTTATCTATATTGAAGGCAAATTCTTTGGAATCTACACAGGCTGCCAAGGTTGCTGATGCTCTCACTCGGGATGTACATTACACAGTGGACGAGAAGCAGAAGAGTATTTTGCTTACAGAAGACGGATATGAAGCGGTGGAAGATGTGCTTCAGGTAGGTGCCTGAAAGCTTGACAGATTTCAGGCTTTTGGAGATCTTCAGTACCCATTGCAATTTATCTCGACAACTCTGTGTGATGTTCTCAACATGTTTTATTTATAATTTCCTGCTGTGGTTTAAGTAAGGGAATTGTGTCTAAGAAATGTATGAGAATATTGAATGTGATGTATGAAATGGCCCTTCCCCACAGGGAAAGTTTCAAAGGTTTCCCCAAACCACATCTTCAGGCTTTTAATCTGAAGCCTGCATATTTAGAAGTCGTAAAAAATGTCCTTGCATTGATCTTTTCTTATCTGAGTGACCTTACCGCACTCCCCGAAGTCCTCTGAAGTGCATTTATCCTTCAGACTTTGTCCCCTATACCCAGAGACCTCATCCCTTCTTTTCTCAGGTCACTGACCTGTATGATCCACGTACTCAGTGGGCCTCATACATCATAAATGCTTTGAAGGTATGTGTTTAAAGGCCTCTTGATGCTTATTCAGAAGAGTGAGCTGACAAGAGTGATACCAAGCCATCGCCTTATGATGAGAGAGTTTTGCATTTCTGACTCAAGGAAGTTTGTTATTGTCATTAATCTGAATGATGCCTACATAGATGCTTGAATTGAATGAATATTCCTTACTTGTTGTCATGGCACAGGCCAAGGAGCTGCAGATCAAGGATGTGAGTTACATCGTGAAAAGTGGGGAGATTATCATTGTAGACGAGTTCACTGGACGCACCATGCCAGGCCGAAGATGGAGTGATGGCCTACATCAGGTGTGGAGCATTAGCTACCTTATTCATAAATGCTGATTTTGTGTCACAGCTGTTCCTGTTCACATGCTATGTGTACATGCACACACCAGCACACAGCTTGACATTTCTTATCCTGAATGACCCTACCTGCCGCATTGGACAATGTGCATCTTCTTTGAAGATCATCAATCTTAATGTTGTTTTCGCTAATGCAGTAACTTTTTAAGTCTAAGACATGATTTTAGGTATGTTTTGAGATAAAGGTTGTGTTTGTTATGAAACATGTGTGGATGTATGATTCTCAATGCAGGCTGTGGAGGCAAAGGAGGGCCTTGACATCCAAAATGAGAGTATCACTTTGGCCTCTATCTCTTACCAGGCATTTTTCAGGGGTTTCCCCAAGCTAGCAGGTAAATTGGGAGGCCTGTTCAAAGATGGCATTCTTGCTTGAAATAACAAAGCCTGCCGGGTTAAAGGGGTCAAGGCAGATGTGCCTTGGACATCCGGCAAATGTCATTTAATTACTTCTTATGCCACCCTCTCTTCCTCACAGGCATGACTGGCACGGCTGCTACTGAAGTTTCTGAATTTGATTCCATCTACAAGCTGCCTGTGGCTGTTGTTCCAACAAATCGTACCGCACAAGTGAGTGAAGCTCTCCCTACAGTGCTCTTGTGGCATTGAAGTTTTGGTATTATTGTTTCTATACTAGCAGGCTAAGAACGCATACACTCACAGCCCCATACATACTTTGCAGGCTTGCCTTTGCTTTCTCCTGACCCAATGTACAGTGTCACCAGCACCCTTAATTGAAGGTCTCGAAGCCTTCAGGATTTCTTGTATTGCTTAAAAACAAGCGCCTTCCTTATGCCTTGTTGAAACTCAAGATAACCTGGATTTCATTTTTTGCATTGAAATCTGCAGCGCACTGACAATCCGGATGTAGTGTTCCGAGTTGAGCAATACAAGTGGCGTGCAGTTGTAACAGAGATCAAAAGGATGCACAAATCTGGCAGGCCATGCCTTATTGGTACCACAAGTGTGGAAAAGAGTGAAATGCTTGGAGGCCTGCTGCAGGCTGAAGGCATCAAGCACCAGGTGCGCACAGGATCAAGGGATGGGCGCAAGTGTGTATGTGCATCAGAGTATACAGAGTCGCTAGGACGTAAGAAAAAAGTGTTGGAGTATTGCTTGATATTCTTGCCCTGAACTCAGGTATTAAATGCTAAGCCAGAGAACGTGGAGCGTGAGAGTGAGATTATTGCACAGAGCGGACGTCGTGGAGCCGTTACGCTGTCGACCAACATGGCTGGCAGAGGAACTGACATTCTGTTGGGAGGTAACCCAGACTACATGGCTAGGCTGAAGCTGAGGGAGTTGCTGATGCCTGAAGTTGTGTCTCAGGTAAGCCTGATTCAAGATTTGTCTGACAAAATTGCATCATGCACCCATCATATGGGAATTTTTTATGTTACCTCAATCCTCTGTGTATTTGCAACTTACCATTCATCTAATCTGCATGTGAAATCATTTACATTTTTTTATTGCTTGTTTTTTATGTCTCTGTTTTTGTATACATGTTGTTGTGAAGGTTTTGAATTCTGTGTTTTACGCGCAGGTGGATGATGAGAACCGTTATCAGAAGAAAAGGGATGGCAAGGCCTCAAAGCTGCGATCATGGGCTGCAAACCCTGAACTCTTCCCCTGTCAGCTTTCTGATGCCACCTTGGCATTGGCCAATAAGGCAGTCCAAGCCGCTGTGGCATCCTGGGGAGAGAGGAAGTGAGTATGGATTAATAGTTCTTAAGGGGCCCTAGGACTGCTCTTTCAATGGATTAGCTTACACGTTTTTAGGATGTAGCTTTGCTTCAATGACTACTGAAGTATGTTATATTACAGAGCATCTGTGTGCTCTGTACTCCATTACCTGCATGTGTTGCATCACCTGCATCAAAACTCAGACCCTAAAACCTGCCTGTGTGCATCAGGCTTGAGGTGCTGGATGCTGAGGACAGGCTAAGTGTTGCCTGTGAGAAGGGTTTCACTGAGGACTCAGCAACCCTTCTCTTGAGACAAGCATTTCAGGTGACATTTTCATACACTGACCAGCACAGAGTCTATGTCCTCTTGCAACCTTATGAATTCAACATGCTGTTTTGAGTTACATCGTCCCTGTTGATACTCAGGGATTTGAATAACATGGTCCCTGTTGATACACAGGGATTTGAATAACATGGTCCCTGTTCATACACAGGGATTTGAATATCATGGTCCCTGTTCATACACAGGGATTTGAATAACATGGTCCCTGTTGATACACAGGGATTTGAATAACATGGTCCCTGTTGATACACAGGGATTTGAATAACATGGTCCCTGTTGATACATAGGGATTTGAATAACATGGTCCCTGTTGATACACAGGGATTTGAATAACATGGTCCCTGTTGATACACAGGGATTTGAATAACATGGTCCCTGTTGATACACAGGGATTTGAATAACATGGTCCCTGTTGATACACAGGGATTTGAATAACATGGTCCCTGTTCATACATAGGGATTTGTATAACATGGTCCCTGTTCATGCACAGGGATTTGAATAACACGGTCCCTGTTCATACACAGGGATTTGAATAACATGGTCCCTGTTCATACCCCAAAAATGGCAAATAGTAGAGCATCAACTACACTTGAGGACACTTAACACCCATTGTTGCCAAAGTTTGTACTGCTCTGCTTATGTTCTGTACTGCACTACTAATGTTTTGTACTGCACTGCTGATGTTCTTACAGGCCATGCTAGCTGAGTATAAGGTGGTGACAGACAAGGAGAAGGCAGAGGTTGTGGCCCTTGGTGGGCTACACGTGGTGGGCACAGAGCGCCATGAGTCAAGGCGTATTGACAACCAGCTGCGTGGAAGGTCAGGGAGGCAGGGTGATCCTGGAAGCACCAGGTATCTTCTAAATGCCCTTCCGAGGCCTCATCTCCTACTTTGGCAAATAATTTACATATAGCAATACATGGCCTATAGGCAATACAATATAAGCAATACATGGCAGGTACGCTTCATGAATGCATGAGTGTTTTTTAAGTCTGTATTTTCAACCTAAGACATCCTGCCCTTCTGTACTTCTTTGAACAGGTTCTTTCTATCTTTAGAGGATAACCTGTTCCGGATTTTTGGTGGCGATAAGATCAAAAGCTTGATGTCAGCATTCAGGGTGGAGGACCTCCCGATGGAGAGCCAGATGCTAAGTGATGCTCTTGATACGGCACAAAAGAGGGTGGAGAACTACTTCTTTGACATCAGAAAGTAAGGCTGAGTAACAAACAAAAGCGTCTCTACGATACTCGCTTCTCTGTCATTCAGCACTTGACAAGGATGATGCAGTTGGTGCATTCTGAACTCAGAAGGATAAAGTTGCAGCTTTGTGGGGTTTAAGGTCCACATGCGATGTTGGATACCAGAATTTGATTTCTACTCGAATCCAGAGTCAAAAGCTCTGTGCCCTCAGCAGGGCTGATGCAGGCATGTGGTAGAGGTTACATGTGGTAGAGGTTACAGGAGTGTCACTACGCATTCTTGTGTGCCTGGTTGTAGGAACTTGTTTGACTATGACCAAGTTGTGAACACCCAGCGCGACAAGGTGTATGCTGAACGGCGGCGTGCACTGTTGTCTTCAAGCTTAGAGGCACTGATGGTCGAATATGCGGAGAAGACAGTAGACGATATTCTGGAGGTGTGCGGTAGTAGACGATATTGTGAGCAGGAATAGAAATACATTGTGGCTCACTCAAAAGTGCAGATTTGCTTTGGTAAAGGAGGGTTTCAATTAAGTAGTTATGTGATTGCAGAGACCTGATGCCTCCTTGATTTGCTACTAGAGACCTGATGCCTCCTTGATTTGCTACTAGAGACCTGTTGCCCCCTTGATTTGCTACTAGAGACCTGATGCCTCCTTGATTTGATACTAGAGACCTGATGCCTCCTTGATTTGATACTAGAGACCTGATGCCCCCTTGATTTGCTACTAGAGACCTGATGCTTCCTTGATTTGCTACTAGAGACCTGATGCCTCCTTGATTTGATACTAGAGACAAGTGAAAACTTTGGCCTTTACACAGGCCAATGTGAGTAAAAATGAGGAGCAGACAGAATGGCGATTGTCTGCCCTGGCTGGCAAGCTGGTTCAGTACTGCTATCTCCTTGAGGGGTTAACAGGTAGGAGATGATGAATACAGTGGATGTTCATGATTAGAGGAGTGGCAGTGACAGGTATTGAAAAAGAAGAGTGATGGTAGTTGTGTGATTGTGTTTGAGAGGAGTGATGGTAGTTGTGTGATTGTGTATGAGAGCAACATTGAATATTTTCCAGTATTGGGACAGAAGGACTGTTTTATGAGAGAATAGATGTCCTTGACTTCATCCCTAATCCAAGACATTTGGGGAATATGCATATTGTGTACGTTTTTAACTTCAATACAAGCTTGCATGCTGGGCTTAATGTCTAGCTATTATGAAGCTGCTGGCCAGATCCTCCATTTCATGTGTAAACTGTTGTTTGACTCCAGGTGATGACCTTTCCAAGGCGGTGGCTGAAGGTGGTTATGAGGGTTTGCGCGCCGACATGAGACGCAGGGCAGTGAATGCGTACTACCAGAAAGTGCAGAGCATAGAGCAGTATGAGCCAGGCCTCATGGCAGAGGCACAGCGCTTCTTTCTTCTCACTCAAACTGACACTCTGTGGAAGGAACACTTGCAGGTGACTTTATTTTGAGCTTGAGAGTCTGGACCTGCTAACTCTGTCTTAAATTATCTCAGGTGTCCTGATGTTAACATAAAAACAATGTTTTGAACTATGACGACCACTGAAGAAATGAGAGACTTGCTATACCTGCTCAGAGGTAGTAAAAATCAGGACAGCGCCACCCTATGTTAGTCTAAACCCTTGAGTTAGCAACCCCATATTTATGACCCTTCAACACCTTGATTTATGTTTAGAGGTATAGAGGGAGACCGCCTTTGTGCTATCCATGGATGAAACAATTGCTCCGCCAATAATTGTTGTGGTCACTTCAATGCACAGGCTATTAAGTTTATGCAGCAAGCTGTGGGGCTCAGAGGGTATGCTGCTAAGGACCCTCTCACAGAGTTTAAGCTTGAGGGCTACAAGTTGTATGTTGAGATGATGGCCAAGATTAGGCGCAACGTCATCTACAATGTATACCAGTTCCAACCGCAAAGGTGAGAGGGCCTGTTATGTAGCAGGTTTGTTAGCACGGACTCATTGCACCACTTTTTAGGATCTTCTTAAGATGTTCAGTTTTTGGTATCTTGCTGCTTCAGGATAATCAAGAATGATGAGAAAGAGGCTGAAAAGCAGCAAGCGGTGGCCGCAAAAGACGACAAAAAAAATAAAAGGGTGAAAGTAGGAAATGCTTAACTCCACTCTTGCTTATTTTACAAGAGTTGTTTTAGCTCTGTTAGTCATTTATGTTATTAGGCAATTGCAAGTTTTTTATGATTTTAAGTTTTGAGCTAGTGCTAAATTGCCCAATTTCAGCGCCATTTCCTAAAATGTGCTTTGCAGAGAACCTGTAATTGTTTGCAATTTGTTACGATTCTTCAAGGTTGATGCATTTAGCAGAATCTGACGTCGGGTACTTCAGGTGTTGAATAGAGTAGAATTCAACAGATCTTAGCAAGTTATAATTTCAGTTAACATCATCCTTGAGAAGAGAAACTCACAAGCAGGTGGAAATTACACAGGCTACTCATTGAAGAATCAAGTCTAGTACAATTAACGTCCCTTGCCCTTCACTGTCTTGGCAACTGGGCCTTTAGCCTGGGCCTTGCCTCCTGCAGCCTGAGTCTTCTCAGCCTTAGCCTTCTTGGCACGCTCCTTGATCTCACGCAGAGCAGCATCACGTGATGCCTGGCGCACCTCTGGCTTCTCAGTCCTCTTCTTGTTGATAACCTCGAGAGAGACACCAACAATGGCACGAGCGGTAGCCTTGGTAGCATTTCTGCGCTTCTTGCGGGTTACCTCAGTCACCTGATGAGGTACAATGGAGCGTTGCACTGACGCCCAACAAAAAGGAATGCGCATCTACAAACTAACTCATGCAGAGTTGCCAATTGTCTAAGGAGGTAAGTGGAAGAAATAAACAATATAAGTTAATCAAAGAAACCCTCTGCTCCCATTAGGGTGCTGCAAGAGTTGATGCAACTCCATTCTATTCAAATAATTACATTTTCATACCTGGTCCTTCTTGTGCTGCTTTCTGTAAGCTACAGTCCAAGCTAGCTTGGCAGGTCGCAGCCTGTTGTTGAACAGAGATTTGCACTTCTTGTTCAAGAAAAGGTACTGCTGGCTGTCCACACGAATGAACAAAATTCCCTTTCCGGGATAAATCCTCAAACCGCTAAAACGGCACACTGTGGTCTTGAGCACCATCCCTGATGCAAATCGAACGAAGACATGGGCGCGTAAGAACTTTGCGGAGCCCACAATGCTAAGTAAGCTTATATTTCAAATATCAAAAATCATAAGCGCATAGGGATCTGCATCATTACTACGGTGGCTTCACAATGATAGCCACGGCCTTGAACTTAAAGAGTATCTTTCAAACTTGAGCAGTTAATATATAAGTTGCATCTGAAGCTTCTAACAGAATTGCTCCCCTTGCAAAGAGACGCAAAGTCCTCATCTCTGCAAACATACGTAATGTCGAATTCTTACCTTACGCACTCAAGTTATAAGGAAAAGAGGTCGATGCATTGCTCATGCAGCTTTGACGGCATTGTGCACCCTAAAACCCTATTTCTATATTAAGAGATGTCGTACTTTCTACTTCTCAAACTTCCTCCCCAACTTTAGTCTATAAGCAAGGCCTTTGCAATTCTTGACTCCTGCTGGTTTTGACACTGGAGATCAGCAGCCGTATGTTCCTTCTCGACATTTTCTGATTCTAAACATTAATAGCTCCTGGTGCGTTACGGACTGAATGCAGACTCGTTTTAAGTGGAAAGTAGTAGCAGTGAAATTCCTAGTCCTTAGATCCCTTCCTTTTATTACGCTCTGATCGACTCCCAACTCTCTACAATGTTCAGGTGTGGAAACACTTCAGTACCTACGTGGTCTTACATATCATGTATAAGAGATGAGATAAGAAACTGAGATACAGATGATTCACAGCATACTACAGTAACTTATTAGGAAGGATACTTGCAAATCCTTGATTCTCGTCCTCTCATAGCACTGGCAATACTGATGGAGAGGTGACAGGAATATTAAGTAATCATCTAATGTCACAGATGGGAAGTGGAGAAATAATGACGACAAGAAATCTGACTTACAAAGAAATCTGACCGGCAGCATCTTCAAGATTTAAAAGAAAGAAGGAAGAAAGAGAGCAATTGTTTCATCGCCTATCAGAAAGATTGCTAAGCCTTTGGTGCTGGCAGAGCTTTGCGAGTCCCTGAGCGAGTGGTTCCCAGTGGAAAGGACATAAAAGCAGGAGATGAGGCAGCAGCAGGCTTGATTTGTAGCTTGGATTGCACCCAACCATTGCGTCCGTCAAAACCACCTTAGTTGGTCAAATTGAAGAGGGCAGCGGGAAAGGACACATAAGTTTTTTGTATTCATTTTTATTTGAAGGATCTCTTTAAGGATCAGGAACACTCTTAGCTGGTGTACAATTTCATATCCTGAAGAAACATTCAGCTTTATCATGGCTCTGACCTTGAACAGTGAACACCTTCCCGAAGCCCTTGCGAGCCAGTTCTTTAGCCACTGCACGGGCATCAGATCCAAAGCGGTCCAGCAGAATGATCTTGGTGCTTCCATTCACGCGCTTCAAAGCAGAGATTTGGAGTGCAGTGAAGGTAGCCTCCAATCCATTGGGATCCCTCAAAGCACCTCGCAGCTTCTGCAAAATCACACCAGACATGTCAAGACAATAGATAGACTAGAGAAATTACTGCTTCATTTCAATATTTGCTTGTGGAGGATGGGTTGCAATTCTAGTAAAAGTGAAACAAGACACAACTAAATTTAATTGCTGCATGTCGTAATCTCTCAATGACAACACCTATTCAGAAATCCACACCTTCTCCGCGTTTTTTTCTTCTGTAGCATACCTTGTCGACAATTGTAGCAAAGTCGAAGTCAATGATCTTGTTTGAGACAGAGGAGGGGACATCCGGAATGCCACTGTTCTCCTTATCTTTCTGACAAGCATATGAGTAGTAACCGTCATCAACAGAGAACAAAAAGGAGCACAGAGACTATCAAGAAGTGAAGTTAACCAACCCCAACCAGAACTACAGTTACACTGGTCAACAAGCTCTATTACCTTACCATTCCATTACATGGCCTCTCTATCAGCTTGCCTCTCCCAGATCAATGAGGATGCTCTATCAGCTTGCCTCTCCCAAATCAATGAGGATGCTCTATAACCTTGCCTCTCCCAAATCAATGAGGATGCTCTATCACCTTGCCTCTCCCAAATCAATGAGGATGCTTTATCACCTTGCCTCTCCCAAATCAATGAGGATGCTCTATCTAGCTCTTCTCACAATCTTACCTCTGATCGCACATCCACTAGGACACAAGAGCCTTCCGACAGCGCATCCAGAACTTGTGCCGCAGTTATCTCACCAGCATAGCCTCTGTTACAGACATAAGGATTCATCAAGGGAGAGCTGCTTGCGGAGATGCAAGAGATGCAAGAGATGCAAGTGCAGTATGGTCTGAACATGCCGTACTGTGTGAAGTATGGTCTGAACATGCCGTACTGTGTGGAGTATGGTCTGAACAAGCGGTACTGTGTAAAGTATCTGTAAAGAATGTTTGTATCCAGACTGTGGGGGATGCGTCATGCATTGAAAGAAAAACTGATCCTGATGGAGGGCTTACCTCTTTCCCCCAATCCCCCCCCTCATACCTGGTTAGCCCAGCAAACTGATCCTGATGGAGGGCTTACCTGGTTAGCCCAGCAATCAGGCCCAGAAGTGGGGGCGCAACATTCAAGAACACAAAGGCTGCCAGTGCGTACTCCCCCAGTGTGATTGGGTCGTTGCTACCTATGAAAGTGGCGGCCTTGCTGGCGAGGGGGGAAGCCACAGTGGCGGCCTTGCTGGCGCTGTCTAACACAGTGTCCAATGCCGCGCCCTTGATGGATCCTTCGATGGCTTTCTCTGCATCCTGAACAAGGAAACCAAGAGGATGCAGCTTTAGGACTGATTGTTGCATATTAAAGCTCATGCCAGCTGATGCACTAATATTAGTCTGAAGACAGAAAAACATTTTCACATTGCTCCCATGGATCTACATGTACATCAATTGAGATGTCAAGGGGCTGTCATCACCAGTGCATAGCTACCTGCAAGACAGGGAGGGCGGCCTTGAGAGTAGGAGATGCAGCGTCAATAGCCTTCTCCACCACTGGGAACACAGTCTTCACGCCTTGCTCAAGGACTGGGGCTGCCACTTCGTATCCCTGCACGTGGTCAGGAGCAGGAGCGTAGGATGTAGCATGTAGTTGGCCTTCATATAGAGGGGCTGATGAATAAGATGGCAGGTGGCAGCGTTAATCCAGCAGATCAAACTGCAGTATTTAATCTAGAGCTCACTTACTTGCTTCAAGATTTGGACTCCAGAATCCAGAGCTGAAATCCCAATCTTAACAGCATCACCAGCCGTCTGTCTCAGTAATGAAAAAAACAAGCTTGAGCGCGGGTTTACGATTAAGTCAAGATGGATCAAATTGAGGTTAAATTGTAGGACAGTTAAATGACTCATGAATCCTCAAGGTGCTTAACTCTGACCTTGACAGCGCCAACCAGGGCCTCAATTGTGGTGTCTACACCATCAGTCTCAGCTACTGCGGGTGCTGCCTGGGAAAGGCAAGCAATTGAGGTGCCAATCGTGCTGGCTTCTCTCCATCTGGGGGCTGTATCAAATGTTAAAGTACATACTTTCATTAGAAGTAAAAATAGCCCTTCTGAAGACGCCTACCTTGCCTAACACAGCAGGTAGGCAACAACGTCAACAACATTACTACATTATCAAGTAAATCTGAATCATCTGAATCATGAAATTTTCAGAGATTGGATAATTAAGGACCAAGCATCACTTCCGATGCGGTATCAATATTTTAGAAACAGCCTCAGTGTGCCAACTTAGATCCGATTTCTTTAAAGGCTTTTACTCACCTGATTTATGAAGCTTTTGATGAATTGGTTGTGCTGTCGCCTGGATCTTCAGTTGGGATCTCGAACAGGCACGTAAAGGTTGCTGCAAAGCCATATTCCTTGATAAATATTGCAGCGATATAATGTGTTGATATAGAAATCTCTGTATGTTAACAAGAGATTAACGTATGTTAACTAGAATCCTTCCTTTTACCGTCCAAACTATGGTTTAACAAAAGTGTACCCTACCTCCATCAGCTACTGACCGAGCTTCATACTCTCGGTACTATGACTTTCTTTGCAAGTGTGCATATTTAACTGCTTTACCCTTCTTCTGCTGTTCTGAGGATGTAAGGGTGGAGATATTTACATGTGCCCGAAACCCTTTTAGACCTTTCCTTGAGAATTTTGCTGCCCTTCATCATATCCGACTATTGATGTCAGAATTCTCACGTTCGTCCCTGAACGAGGATGACGAAGATCTGCCGTCGTGCACAGTTTGTCTTCACAGTTACGACAACGGCTGGCATAGACCTTATGATATAGGTTGTGGCCACTGCCTGTGTCAACGATGCTACGTCAAATGGACAGGGCGAAAACTTTGCCCTGCATGCCGAAAAGAATGGCACAATCCCCACGTGAGCTTTGATTTCCTTGGAGCCATTGACATCATAAAAGCAAAACAGAGGGAGCTGAGGCAGGCAGTACCTGGACATACCTCCACCTCACACATCCATGACAATCATGCATGTGAAGAGCAATCATCTGTCTCACTCATAGTAAAACTGCGGGAACGCCAAAGAGCTCTGCGCGCTGCTGAGTCAGCAACATGGGCTGGACGCATACGGCATAAGCTGGGCCTGTCTGGTCTAGCTGAGGCTGAGATGTCTCTGAGAGAGGTTGTACACCATGCAGCCCTTAGCTACAATGTCCCCTCCTGGGCAGTAACATTAGCAAAGACATTGGGACCTGGCGCATTGCTTCTGATGTTGGCATTAGCATGGAGATATGTGTATGCAGGTGAATTCACAAAATTTCTGTTGCGAGCTACCTTGTGCAAAGGAAGATGAACTGCACGTGTATATTCTATTTACTTGACATTGCAAGCTACCATTTGCTGACCAAGATTAATTTCTGTTACTTGACTGTCTCTCAAGACTTATGAGGGGTCAGGCCTCGCTCATTCCATCCCTATACTTCACAAAACCTTCATACTTGTGTACATTTTCTACAGTGGCCCTGCTGGTGATTCCTATGGTGGTGGCAGCTGCAGCTTACGTGGATCATGAGGATGTAGCAGATGCTGAGCATGTAGATTCTAATCAGGTAGTCCAAGTGGTGGTGCCTCATGAGCAACAGCGTGTCAGATCTGAATCATTCACAGAGGAGTCTGATGAAGAGTCTGAAGATGTAGAGGGACAGCAGGTAGGAAGAGGGACACAGGGACGTGAAGAGAATCCAGAGAGAGAGGTAGTCATGGATGGGGCAAGAGCTGGGAACCGAATGGAGCATACCTCTACATTGTCAAGTACAGAGACTGATGTAGATTTGCAGTTAAGGGATGCAGGCATTGCCCAAGGAGGAGTTCAGAATGCTAACGAATCTGGATCTCACCAACATCTCGTGCTTGCCAGAGATTTTGACGAAGATTACAACTTAAACGAGTTCGAGGATGAAGATGATGCGGACCTTCTAGAGCTGAGATTTCAGGCTGCTGCTGAGCTTGGTTTGTATGAGGATGACCTTGATGTAGAGTATGTTGAGGGTGCTGAGCACAACAGCCATGACCTTGATGTAGAGGATGTTGAGGGTGCTGAGCACAACAATCATGACTCGAAGCTTCTGCCAATGTTTCCTGAGCATGCAAGTCAACATGTGGATTCTTCAGATTCTGATGCTTTATCAAAGGCAGCGTTGGTAAGAGAACAGGAGAGTACGTTACCTGATGGCTTGATGAGGGAACAAGCAGCCCTAGCTGAAGGTACCTTGTGTGAAGACATGGATGCACGTACTCGAGCAGATGGAGGTACAGCAGGTGTCAATGATAGTGGTGATGAGCAGCAAGCTGGATCAGAGAGGAAGAGAAGTAGTGTGGAGGGGGGCACGATGTTAAGAGAAGATGTTCAAGGTGTGGGGGTAGACCATCATGAGGAAGATAGGCGTGCATGGGGATGTGGTAGTGACCTTGATGATGGAAAGAGGATTGGTCTCAGTGTAAAGAAGAGCCATGGTGAGGAGGAAGACTCAGAACCTAGAGGCTTTGATCAGTTGGGCATGCTGCAATCTGCCCTGCACTTGCATGCAAAGCGTGCACAACAGTTCCAACACGTCATGAGGCTTCATGAGGCATCCCTGGAGGGCTTCCAGACCCTCAGAGCGCGGCTCAATGGTTTGGCTGCAGAGGTAGAAGGCAGCGTCAATCTCTCTGAGGGGCTCCTGTCTGTCAGTTCTGAGTTGGCAGGCCCCTCGAGTGCTTCTTTAGAGAGGTTTGCCAGCAGTTACCGCCAGTGCCAGAGTGTGAAAAGGGTAGAGGCCTCTGGTACCATGGATTGCCTCTCTGGACTTCCCATCACACACCCTGCCTTGCTTCAGACACTGCAAGATTTGGCGGACTCTGAGGACAAAGAGCTGTTGCATCTTATACAAAACTTCAGGCGTAGTTATGAGTCAGCGCCTCATACCAACTCAAAGCTCCCGGCTACCCAGCCACCTCCAGAGGGATCAGGAAGTGCAATGCATGGACGTGACATGTCTCAGACCCCTCATCTCAATCCTTGGGGTAAGGCGCATGAACAAATGGAGCTGACTGTAGCAGTATCCAGCAAGACTGTTGAGGCATCAGGTGTACACTCGGCTGATGTACCAGCAGTAGCAACAGAGAGGGATGTTGCTACAGCCTCCACCAGCTTATTGAGTTCAGAAGCGGGGGGTTTTGTGTTCAAGGCCATAGCTAACTGCCAATCAGCTGCAGCTGCCACAGTACCTTCAGCTTCCTCGGTGGAGCTCGTTGCCTCCTCAGCCTCCTCCTTCACACCCTCGGCTGTTGATAACTGCAGCTATTGTTCTAGGGACCCTCACAAGATCACCAGCCTTATGGGGGAGGCGGAGGCCCAAAACAAAACCCACTCCTCATCACTTCAGACTGAAGTCTCAACGACTAATCATCAAAATGTCTCTACTGCTGCCCCAAGTACCTCCACCTTGCTCCCTGCTTTCACCGCTTCTTTGCCAGCAGGGCCTGTGACCCTAACATCCACTGTTGATCCACCACAGCCTAAACCTTCTCCAGCCAGCCCCATACTTGCATCACAGCAGCCTTTAACAGAAGGAAACCAGATTTTATCAGCTGGGGTATCCACCATGCTCTCCCATGCAACCTCCCCCATCTTGCGGATAAGAAGCTCCACGGACCTGACGGCTGAAGTAGTGAGCTCTGAGGCGCTGGCTGCAAGGCAAGATGGCGATGACAGCAATGCTGCCCCTGAACTCGGGGATTCAACAAGAGTATCCATAACAGAGTCGTCACTTCAGCAACAGTCTCTTGCAGAACACTCTGAGGGAACTCTTCCCCTTCCTAGAGCTCCCCTGCCTGCCCAGCCTAATCAGCAAGCCTCTGGTGGCAACCAAACAGGACGCATGTTTACACTGGCCCTCCTTCTTACATGTATACCATCCATGCTGATAGCCTTCTTCACACTTTGGCATCACATGGTGTTACAGGTACAATGAAACATTGATTCATGTGTGTGTGGTCTCAAAAGCCGTCACCAAGCTTATCTGGAATGCTTTCACGCCATACCTTCAGACTTGCTTGGTTTTTGGATGTTAGTTCAGCATTTATGCAGTGCCTCTTTCCTCAGTAAGGGAATCTTCTTCCTCAGTAAGGGAATCTTTTTGTCCTCCCTAGATGTCAATTATCCCAAGGTTGATGTGCGCAAAACATGAACAGTGTGAAACTCATAACTTTCCAAATGACTCTCTGTTCCCCTAATTCCTCCCAACTAATGCCTCACTCTATTTGTCTGTTTGCTTGCAGCGTGTGCTCATGTGGCTCATGCTAGGTGGGCTTCTGCTGCGTATCTCAGAAGGTATCTGGCAGCAATTGGTCGGCAGACCTGCTACCCTGCACCACCCCTCAGCTGCTGCTGCGCTTCAATCCCGTGGCTCCTCCTGGTTCACCTTGCTTCCGACATTGTCAACGCACAGGTCAACGCACAGGTCAGGCACATCTCAGGTGTTGTACTCTTTCTTTAGGTGGACACTGTACCTCTCAGTCCTGCTGTACCTGTCTGCTGGGGTTTACTATACGGGCAATCCTAGAGCAACCAGGGTGCTAACAACGATTGTGATGAAAGTTTTAGGGATGTGGGGGGAGGATAGGGGTGCAGGGCCAAGCAGTGATGATGGTGTTGGAGGAGTGTTACTCAGTCCATGGGTGGCAGCATGGACCATGTTGCGTGTGTGTGGACCGCCGGTGTCCTTCTATGTGCTTCAGGTAAGCAACAGGAGTAGTGGCTGTTGACCATGGCTAGGTTTATGAATGAGGTACATAGTTCACCTTGGTATGTGGTGGTCTGTTGTCGATGAACAGAGTAGAGACAAGGAGTGTTCTTGAGGGAGTACAGGGAGTGTCAAGTGTTATCATTCATACCCAGTGCTCAGCCCCACACTTCAGGAGCCTTAAAGCGCACCCTGGCTTCAGGTTCTGCGATGTACTGCCGCTCACCAGTGCATCTCCTTGCCTTTATTTGACATGCCAACTTGTGCTAGCGATGGGGCATTCTGTTGTCACTCATCATCCCTCACTCCTCTTCCTGTCTGTTGTCACTCATCATCCCTCACTCCTCTTCCTGTCTGCTGTCACTCATCATCCCTCACTCCTCTTCGTGTCTGTTTTGGTAGGCCTCCCTTAAGAGAAGCAGTCAAAGGCAATTAGCTCACAGCTTCCTGCTGCGTACCGCCATCATCTTGGGTCTTGGACCATTCTTGGGGCTGAGATACACCTTGCACTTGTTTCAAATAGCACAGGCGGCTATCGCAATCTACGTGTGAGTGTGATGTGAGGTTCTGTGCAAAATTTGATAGTCAAGTTACAGCTGCGCCTAGTTGAAAACAGCAAAATGCATGTGCTTGGATGAGAGAAATGAAATTCAAATTATCGTCTGCCTTCATTTACCTGTTCTGGCTGTCTTTGCTTGGCATTTTGTAGGTTTGATTATAAAATGTCAGAGGGTTTTTTGTCAAGTTTGAGGCAGCAGCCCCTGCTTCTGGATGCTGCTGGCAATATGATAGAGGCTTTGGGAAAAGTGCTGAATGCGTGGACTCAGGTATGAGATGGGCCTTATGCATCCAGCATGGGCTGTCAAGAGCAATACATTACAACCTGGATCCAAGAAGTGACTCACTGTGGCATAATACACTCTCTGTGTTCAGAGAGAATCCAACTTAAGGCCGTTCTTATGTACCTGTTCTCTATCTCATAGACGAGCATTCTATTGTGGACGCTTTTGGTGCCGCCAATGAGTGTCCTTCTCCGCATCCCTCCTCTGTCTCTCTTGAGCGGCTGGGCTCATATGGGGCTGTTTGTGTGGCCACTTCTTGCCATCGTGCATGTGGTTGGAGCAGGTCAGTCTTATCGTACACTGAACCAGGCCATGGAAACAAGTAAGGTGGAGGTGGCTGATTTAATGTCCCATTACTTGTGTACCTCGCTTTCTTGCCATTCCATATCTGTCTTAGTATGCTCCTCTTCTAAGTACACATGTGATCATATGCAGTGTTTCCAGGGTCAAACAGACAGATGATGATGATACCTTGCAGCCTTTTGACAACATGCATGTCTCCTCACCTCCTGCTAAGTATCCTTAAAAAGCCTCATCTCTTCCTGTGATGTTGCAGCGGACACTCAAGCCCTCTTAGCGCTTTCAAAACGTTGGCAAGCGCTCAGAGTGCTGCGGAGATCTCATGCTAAGCAGACTGTGGCTGTAGAGGTGAGGGCTTGATGCGTGATGAGACACAGTCACAGAAGACATGTCTAGGAATGTAGCACTTCTTGAGCAAAAACACTTTAGCCGTGACATCTCAGTGCTCGATTAATTGTCGCTTTCTAACTTCATCTTCTACTTTGTCTCACTGAACTCACTACTGTTACTGAGGAGGATGGTCAACTGGATTCTTGTGTCTATTCATGTCCAAGATTGATGACCCTGCAACCCCCCTGTCTTCAGCGTTTGCATGCTTTTGCAGATGAGCGTTCTGTTGTGCAAAGCAGCAGTGCTCCTGCTGCCCCTCCTGGGTTGGCTCCTAAGTTGGATCCACCCTGCTGCTCCAACTTTCAACTGGACAGTACTGTCGTATTGCCTGTACCTACTGGACGTAGTGCTACTCTACCGCCCTCGCTTAGTTCTGAATGTTATGACATCCTGTGAGAGCTCGGCAGCATGTGTACTCCTGGCTCCTCAGGTATGACATTAGGTCAACATCAAGATGATGCTCCTCAGGTATGACATTATGTCAACATCAAGATGATGCTCCTCAGGTATGACATTAGGTCAACATCAAGATGATGCTCCTCAGAGCTTGGCTTTTAAATCACTCTGAGGCTTGAAGCACTGACGATGTATAGAGAGCTAGGCTGTCACGGAATCTCTTAGCCATCAGGCTCGCCTCCTTTCATGAATCTATTTTTGATATCTTTAATCTCAACTAAATGATAATTTGTGAAATAATGTAAAGATCGCCTTGGCTAAGAAGTCCTGCTTCACACAAACTCACTACCTCTTATGCACTACCTCATCATAGTCCTTTCATCTTATGCACTACCTCATCATAGTCCTTTCATCTTATGTACTACCTCATCATAGTCCTTTCATCTTATGTACTACCTCATCATAGTCCTTTCATTCTCCGTGATATGCGTAGGCCATGCAGATGCATTTGGAGGCCAACCTCGAGGAATTAGGGCTGGATGATGAAGATGAAGAGTCTGATGAACAGGAAGGTAGTAGGGAGATAAGTACTTCCACACCTTTGGTGAGGACAGAGATGGAGAGGCGAGTGTGGAGGATACCAAGGGATGAGGGTGCATCAGAGGAAGTCCTTACAACTCTTGGAACCACTGTCTCAAGGCGGCATCTGCCCCCTTTTATTGAGGCAAGCCCATGGCGACGTATTACACGTCCACGACACCTTCCCCCTAGTGCTTCTGGTGATGCAGTCAATACAGCTAATGGTGTGCCTGGTCGTTCTGGCATCGCTTCAACTGCCGAGGCTGCTAACCCTGCAGACTCGCATGCCTCAACAAGGCTGTTGCCTCAGCGGCAGCATAGCAGTGATCAGCAAGAAGGGATACTGGTTCTGAATGGTGGATTCGCTCAAACATCAGGAAGGACATCCCAGTCAGGAGTACAGGCAGTTGATGAAGGAGTTCTCAATCAAGTACCGTCAACTCCTTTGCTGGATCAGCAGTCCTCACCAGACTCTCTTACAGAGGCTGGACAAGCGGTACCTCTCTCAGAAGCTACTTTTCACATGGGCAGCTGGGAGCCCCTTTCCAGCGTTGCTGGTGATGGTGATGTAGCTTTAAGGAGGAGGCTGTTGATGAGAGGGCGGCGATGGAGGTAGCCATGCTGATGTAATTTTTCTGATTCCTTCAGGAGTAAAAGGATGAGGAGAAGCGCTCCTCAATCGGCAGAGCTACTGCTTTTACCACCTCCAACAAGATGGGAGATTTTAAACATTAGCCTGATTTTACATCATGTCACAGCGTATGACTGAATTGACGTATGACTGAACTTTGTGAGACGTTTGTGAGTGTGCGAGGTACGGGTGTACCTCACCTTTCTTGATCGTCCGTACATCTGGATACTTAAAGGATAGGAGAAGGCATTCTGCCTTCTTTTTCAACTTACCTTAGTCATTGCCTTTCCTTTAATACTAATCTTAACTTAGCCCTTAATCTTAGACTTAGTATTCACCCTCCTTTAGTTCGGGTAACGAGTATCGGGTCTCCTGCTTCAGTCGATCTATCGATCATCGACTGTGGGCAACTTGGCTATTAAGATATAGATTGGATCAGCTCAAAGGTCACTAATTGTTAGAAGCCCTCCACAGACAGGTCAGTCTGCAGTCATGTGGCAAGTTGCACTCCTAGAAGCAAAGCTAGAAGTGTAGAACCCCAGCAACCTTGACAGGCGAATCCGGTCGCCTGATCTAAATCCCCACCTTTAAGTTGAAAAAGAAGCCGATCAGGTCGGCTGATCGTGTGGAACTTTGCTTAACCTTCTCCATCAAGTCATCCCTTATAAAGAGAAACGAATGGTTTCCAACCAGCCTTACAAGACTGGGCCGCTCGACCGTATCGAGCGAGGAATCAGACGTAGCCAGGAGGCTAGTGGATCAGCTAGAGTTGATCACATCGCCTCTGTAGCATCGACTTCACAAGGAGTGCCTAACTCGCCTCCGCCGCCTTCCCAATGGACAAGGGACGATCCGAATCTCTTATCACCGTTGGCCACCATCTTTCACCCTTCTGCATCTCAAGGAGCATCAGCAGCGGATTCTGCTTTGGCTGGCATCACTCAGCGTACTCAGCGTGGTTCCTCCAAAAAATCAGAGCCATCACTGGTTGGTGATCTTTCATCTTCTACCTCTGCTGCACACTCAGTCAAATCTGAAGACAGTAGCCATTACCGCACTCCTATCACCACTAACACCACTAATACTACCCCTCCCATCCCATCTGAAGTTGGCCCTTCCTCTAAATTGAACCCCAACTCAGACTCTGACCCATTCAGTGCTCAACTCCTTGCTAGCATTCAGCAGTCCGTCAAGATCTACATGGATCAACGCTTGCAAGCCCAAGAGTTTGCAGCACAAGCCAGCCAAGCTGCATTTGAGAAGAAGCTCCTGGAGAAAGTGGAGAGGATTGAGGATGACCAGGCTTTCTTCAGAGGTGAAGTCCAGGCTCAGAAGAAGAGCATTAGTGAACTACGTGCCTCAACTGACAAAGTGGCATATGAGGTTGCCAAACTGGCTGAGCAAGTCAAGGCCCAGCATGAGCTCAAGGAGGATGTCACTGACCACGTCACGCCGGAGGACCTGGATCAAGTTTGGAACCAGCTCAATGCCTTGCAGAATGCTGTGTTCCCAGAGGTCAGCCTATCACCACTATCAGCCGTTGATCCACAGGAATCTCTCTCTTTTGAGCCACCTCGGGATAATTCTTTGCAGTCAACATCCTGGATTGAGAACTCTGTCTACCATCCAATTTCCTCATCTCATTCCCCTGCATTCCACAACGCACTGTCAGGCCCACCTTCATCTTTCTCTAGCGGTTATCAGAGCTCTGCCACTTTTGACCCCAACCCTCTAAACCCCCCTCCTCAAACAGTTTTGCCTCAGCCAGCAGACCATGCCCAGCAGCATCTTATGCCTGCAGTCCTTGCTTCTCGTAATAAGCAGAGAAACCTCCCCAATATTTCTGAAGTTGATCACGGGGGACATATCCATGCAGGAACTAGGAGAGCACCTCTACCTCATTCTTCACCTCCAGCTCATGAGCACCCTTCATCATCTCACGCAAGTGAGGGAGCATCCCACCATCAGCACTCACATGCCAAGGTACCCCTGCCAGCCTACGTGCCTACTCACGTTCCATCAGACTCCCACATGTCCGCCCCGCCTGTAAACTCTGTGAGCCATAGGCCTCCACCTTCCATTATTACTTCCACAGACATGCCTCAGGATTCTTTTTCCCTTAGACCACCAACTGTACAGCTTCATCTGCTGCCATCTTCATGGATTGAGAACTCTCTCTCCTCAAGTTCCCTGCCTCAATCTCCTCACACTCCTCACAGTGCCTTGTCACACTCACCATCCCCCTCTACCAGTGAGTATCAGAGTCCTGTCACTCACAACCCTAACCCTCATCGTGTCTTACCTCAGGCAGCAGACCATGTTCAACACCTGCTTGTTGTGCCATCTGTCCCTAACCGTGAGAGAGACCTCCCGAGGGTCACTGAAATAGATCATGGAGGATCTGTCGTTCCCTTAAGAGTGAGCCGCAGCCATTTTGGAGCTCAAGGGATGTGCAACAAGATGCCTCTCCCACCTTCTCCTCTCCCTGCTCCTGACCATTCTCCTTCACCTCAGTCAAGTGATGAAGGAGTCTCCCACCTACCGTACTCATGTGCTATTGCCTCTCCACCAACTCCACTGGCTGGTCATCATCCATCAAGATCCCATAGGTCTGCTCCCATCAGTTCTTCAAGCCAGAGTCTACAGCTCCCCACATGTCACCTACCGCCTATCTCTAGACATGACAGCTCTCATGCACCCTCTACATCTGGGAGGAGTGATGGCCCAGATGTACCAGTTGTACTAGTTGTCGGCGGTCACTACATGCCCCTACAACCTGCAGTATTGACGCAGCCTTTTGCTCCGAGACCTTCTGGTGCTACAGGTGCTGTTGGTCCACCTTATACCTCACAGTCTTCTCGCACTCCATGTGTTGGTACTTCCCCTTGTAAGGTGATGTGTGATGTCTGCAAGTCTGTTCATTGGACTAGGAGTTGTCCCATCAGATTTTCAGAGGATATATCTATCTATTCTAAGTTCATGAAGGACCAAGGCATTAATCCTACCTACAATGTTCCTGTCATTGTTGGTAGTCTTGCACATGTCCCTCAAGGCATGAATGGTTTTGATGAGCCTTGGTCTAACTTTCCCTCCCTTTCCCCCTATGAATTCGCCTCCACTGTTACCACTGTGTACTCTGGTGGAGGATTGCATACCAAATGAGTCCCGCCTCCTATCAGGCAACTGTCTGCATGTATGGTTTTGCTGAAACATGCTTCACCATTCAGTCCAAGACAGTGCTGCCCATGACTTGGGGGAAACCCCAGGTCCCAGGTTTAGTTCCATTGATGGAAAATAAAAATAAAAGTGCTATAGGCGATAGAGGTGAGGGTGCTACAGCAATTCCAATTCAAGGTAAGGAATTGCTACAACCTTCTAAGTCGACTGTCGTACAACAGTCGACAGGCCACAAGGCTGATAGATTCCCTACTTTTGCTTAAGCATAAGACATTGAGTTCTTCTCATCTCTCTTTACAGATGTCAGATAACCGCTCTAATGAAGAGTGTCTGTCAACCATCCATAACATGGAGAAGGGGCGTAAGAAGCGCGCCTTTGCTGAGGAAGCAGCAGGCAGAAAATCCTCTGCCATTGTCAAGGAGCAGCTTCGTACTGCAACCAGGGTTTATGATAATGAGGTCAATTCAGGACTTATCAAATATAATCCTGCCATTTCATTAGACCCTGAACGCTTGCTACAGTGGTACAAAAATTACTTGAAGGGTCTTCAGACCCAGAGCAGAAAACAGGGCCCCCGCCGTCAAGAACATGATGTTCGTAGGGATGAGAGAAGGGTAAGAATGATTGTATCATCATCTTCATTCTCACCTAACTTTAGAGCAATAGACTTAAAGCTATTGCTTAGGTCAGATGAAAAACTGACCACACGGACTTTTAAAAGTTCGTTAAAGGCACCAGTGGGGACACTACCGCCTTTTGTGAAAGCTTTCGAGCCGACACTAAGCACTCAGTGCTTGTTCCCAAAGGACGTTATCATACCTGATCATCAATTATTTGATGAAATCCATGCAAGCTGTGCTGCGGATATTTCATACTGTACTGAAGATCACTTTTCTATTTCCTTTAAGGGTGAGCGTAGAGCTCCAAAAGCCCCTAATCCTCTTCCCCATCTTGACTCTGATGGTAATCAGCTGGCCAAGGGAGGACCCAGTAGAGGTTTCATCTTTTGGGATTCCATGAATCAGCCTACTGGGCTGATATGGAATGCTAATGATCAGGCTGCATACTTTGAGTATGTGCTTAAACCTTCCCCTGTCCCTCCAGAAGTTGCCCTCACCACTTTCTGGGAAAAGTGGGATGTACTGCATGAGAATGCACTAACACAGGCTCATGACCCTAAGGCAGTGGCCAACCGTCTGAAGAAGTGGGTGGCCCACACCTATGATCCCATGGCCAGGAACATGGTGGGATTGCTATGCTCACCCACCACCCCACCAACCATGGTTCCTGCTCCTGCAGCAGCTGTTCCTCTACCTTCCGTTGCACGTCCGAACAGTTCACGAGCAACGCCTGTTCCTACAGCAAGTGCTCCTCCTTCTCTAACTGCACGTACAAGCGGTTCCAAAGGAGCAAAAGCTCAGGTGCTGCCTACCAGCAAGAGTTCTACCACTGCCATGGAAGAGTGAAGGTGGGCGCAGCAGGGTCATAGGTGTTGTAGTGTAGATGTTAGTAGGCAGACCCTGCTAGCGCCTGCCTTAAGACATAGACAACTAGGTGTCTTGCGTGTTTGTTTGTTAGCTAAAAGGTTGACTGCTAGGCTTCTTGCTGATCAGAATGCCTTTGTTGTTAACAACACACGTGCATCTACTGTTTCTTTGTTAAAAGGCAGACATCCTGCATTGTTACACACCTGTAAAATGAGAAGGTATTCTTCTAGAATTCCCTGCTTGCGCTTTAACCTTAGGAGTTTTATTTGCTTTATCCTTCTAAGCCTCGCAGCATTTCCATGCTGCTTGTCATCACCCATCCCAGAGGTGGTAGGTAACACTCATGTGCCTATACTGCCTACTGACAGCATCACTGCTTTGAACTCAGCTGCCTTGCATCAAAATTACGCATCTTTGCCTGCAATTATAAATAATGATGATATGTTTCAAGAACTGAACAATGAACCTGACGCTGACTTGAGTTCTGTACCAGAACCCTTGTTTCCCCTAGGCTCTACTCCAACAGGACCAGGTTCACCTGGTTGGAGCATTGAAACTCATGTCCCTCACGGTGACAAGGACCCTGTGGACAGTCAGAAGGTGTTTAAGGCATCTGAGGGCTGGACCATTTGTGCTCATCACCCTTTGATGGTTGACGGTGATGTAGCATCCATACATGCTTTAATGCTTGGTAACAGCAAGGTTGTTTTGCTAAAGAACTTAGTGATTTGCATCCTGGTTATACTGGCCCTGTTGGTGCTTTTAAATTAGTTCCTTCCGGTACTAATATCATTGTACCATCCACTGTCCAGGTTCGCCCTCCTCGCAGACGCTCTCCACTTGAGGATCAGGTTTTGGATGAGGCTAACTTGCCTCTCCTTGATGTAGGGTTCATTGAAGAATGCCCTAACCCTGTCATGAGTCATGAGTGTGTCATTGTAGTGAAGAAAAACCCTGATACAGGGGAATGGACTGACAAGAGGTGTTGTGTCAACTATGGCGCACAGTCTGGTGGAATTAATGCGTACACCACGCAGGATTTCTATCAGCTGCCCTTGCCTGAGGATCTGTTTCGTAAGACAGAGGGGAGTAAGTTCTTTTCTGTCATTGACATGAAATCAGGTTTCATGCAAACACCTATGGATCCTACAGTTAGACCTTACTGTGCTTTTTGGTGGCGCAAGAAATTGTGGCAGCCCACTAGAAATAACTTTGGTTTGAAGAACATGCCTGCTTATTTTCAGCAAGTCATGGATAAGACACTAGCTGATGCTGGTTTAGCTGCACATGCTTGTGTGTTCATTGATGATGTTCTCATTTTCACTGAGGATCTTGAGACACACCTGCAGGTGGTTGCCAAGCTGTTTGCAGCATTCAAGTTGGTAAACTTAAAAGCTCATCCTGGTAAAAGTAGAATCTGCTTTCCATGCATTGAGTATCTTGGCCATAACATTGGTAGTCTAGGGTTGACACCTAATGAAGTGAAGGTAGCAGCCATTAGAGCACTGCCTAATCCTTCTAACATTTCAGAGCTGCGTCGTGTCCTTGGTTTTGCCAATTATTACCGTGGATACGTACCTCATTTCTCTGAAATCGCTAAGCCACTCACTGATCTCTTGAAGAAGGATGTCAAGTGGGAATGGACTGCTGAGCGTGCATCAGCTTGGCGTGACCTAAAGGATGCACTGTGCTGCCCTAATAATGCTTTGCGCCACCCTGATCGCAATGTTCGGTATGTCTTACACACTGATTGGAGCCAGAAAGGTTTGTCGGCTGTCCTAGGACAGGTGGACCCTGAGACAGGCACTGAGTATTTAATTGCTTGTACTAGTCGCTCCTGCAATGTACATGAAGCTCGTTATGGCTCATACAAAGGTGAAATGATGGCTGCTGTTTGGGGAGTACGCACTTTCCGTTGCTACCTCATAGGCGCACCTCATCCATTCATACTGTTGACTGATCATAAAGGTTTGTCCTGGCTCATGAGTAATAAGGAGCTTGAAGGGCAATATGCTAGATGGTCTGTCATGCTAAGTGAATTTAACTTCATTATTGAGTACAAACCAGGTGTCAAGCACATCATTGCTGATGTCGTACCTAGTAGGTTCCCTAGATCTACTACTGCTGATGTGACTGGTACCCGTGAGTCTTATCATCAGTTTGTGTCTACACAGCAACTTCTTTCACATTCTGAGCATGGTCTCGATTGTCTTGCTGATTGTCTTGCCTCAGCACCTTCTGATTTTGATGCTTACTGCTTCAATCATGTTGCTGACTTTCTCAATGCTCGCAGCATTGACTGCACTCAGGATTATTTAGATGATGAGGACTGTCTTATTAGTCCTCTTATAGATTACTCACACATGGGTAACACTGCTCAAGCAGATGATGACGTCTCTGCATCACATTCTACATTGTTTACACCTTCTTCTGAGCTGTTGTTGCACACTGTTGCCTCCCATCTTCTACCTGACTCACAACATCATGCTATTGATATACATGATTTGAGTTCCATGGATGTTTCAATTTCAGCTTATGCTCACTCTGTTGATCTGGCTTTTGTTTCTACAACTCAGCATGAATTGCAGCTTAAAGCTGCAAGGCAAGTGGAACTCTGTCATTCGTCACTGACTCTAGGGATTCCCAATTCATCTGAGTTGCCTCTCAGAGTGGCACCTTCTCCTTTTGGTGATGTTGTACACAGTATTTGTACTGCACCTGTGTCTGACTGTTGCATTTCTGCCATTCACACCGATGGTGTTCGTGTCATTGAATTATTTGGTTGCATGGTCTCTGGTCTTGACTGTCTACTGCGCAATGGCGTCAAGATATTGCAATACTCATATTGCGATTTGTCCCACCATGCTCGTGCTGTTGCACATCACAGGTTGACTCAGCTTACTGTTCAGTACCCTGATCAGTTACCTCTAGAAGCTTGGTCTTCTGCCTTCACTGCATTACCTCAGGATGTGTATGCTATCACTGAGGAGCACCTCAGTTTTGCAGGAGCATTAGAGGAGGATCCAATCCTTCTCATTGCAGGTTTTGAGTGCGCTGATCTCTCACCTGCTGGTTCACGCAAGGGTCTACAGGGAAGTAAATCTTCTACCTTTTATCCCTTGTTGTCTGTACTTGCATCTCTGCAACGCATGCGTTCATCTTATGCATTTCCTCTTGCTTATCTGATTGAGAATACTGCCACACAGTTTGCATATGGCTCATCTCGCGCTATGAAAGATTCTTTCCATGAGCTCTGTGCTAAGATAGGATCACCTGTCGTGCTAGATGCTGCTAACGTTGGTAGCTATGCTCATCGCCTGCGTAATTACCGGACTAACCTGGTCTCCTCCTCTGCATTACAATGCATATTGGATTCCTTTGAGCGTGATCCTGACTTGAATCTATCTGATGTGTTGTACACTACTAACCCTCAGATTTGTACTAAGACACGTTCTTATCCTTGGTGCACTGCTAATGTACCTGGTAAACTGTTAAAGGTACTTCCTACCCTAGTGGCTCGCGTTGATTCATACGCTTTCCGCTCACGCCCAGATGGTGAAGGGCAGGGCCAGGTCTTGAATGAAGAGGGAAACTTAGTTCCTCTCACTTTAGAGGAACGTGAGCGTATCCTTGGTTATCCCACAGGGAGTACTGATATCCCTGTTATATCATTTAATGCACGACACCACATTCTTGGTTCTTGCTTTGATGCATTTGCAGTTTCACATCTGATTGCTTGTGCATTCGCATTGCGCTTTTCTATGGTCTTACCTGATGACTCCTACCTCTCATCACATGTTTCTGAGCTGGGGGGGGGACAGCTTTCTTTTGACTTGCCTGACAACTTACTCTCCGTCGTTTTGTCAGGCCGTGAGTTCCTTTCTCTTGCAGCTCAGCATCTTGCTGTTGAGCGTCAGGAGTCCTCAACTTCCACTGACCCGGATATCTGGTTGGATGATCACACTTTAGCTTTTCTCCATCATCCAGACATGGATCTGTCCATGCATTCAGATGCTGAGAGGAAACGCATTCTACGGCGTGCTTCTTCCTATGTCATGACAGGGAAGTTGTTGTATCGTAAGATGCCTGATGGTAATCTTAAAGTTGTACCTGAACCATCACTTAGACTTGAGATTGCTAAGAAGCTACATGAAGATAATGGTCACTTTGGTAGACGTCGCACTACAGCACTTACCATGTTGAAATATTGGTGGAATGGCTTATGGGATGACTGCAGCACTGTTGTCAAGTCATGTCAAGCCTGTTCATGTACTAAGGTTTCTTTCAACTCTCAATCACCTGTCTTGCATCCACTCCCTATACGAGGATTGATGTACCGGTGGAGCCTTGACACTGCTGGCCCTTTTGAACCTACAAGTCGTGGTCATACCAGAGTGTTGGTGTGTGTTGAACACTTCTCCAAGTTTGTGGAAGTATTTCCATTGAAAGATAAGTCATCAGCTGAGATTGCTTATCATTTCTTACATGGTGTCATTGCAAGATATGGTGCCCCTGCCGAAGTTTTAACTGATGGAGGTGGTGAATTTCAGGCAGAGTTTGATGACTTGTTACTGAAATGTCTCATTGATCACCGAGTCACTAGCCCTCATCACCCTGAAGCTAACGGTGCCTCTGAACGCTTTGTCAAAACTGTGAAGACAGGCATTGCTCGTTACGTTGAGTCAACTGGATCCACTTCTGAATGGGATCTTTTCCTACCCTGGATTGCTTATGGCTATCGTGTCACACCTCATGAGAGCACGAAGCTAAGTCCATACAAATTGGTATATGCTATTGATCCAATCATGCCTTCATCTGCTAGAGAGCATCTCACTGCACCCATTAGCTATGATGATCCAGAAATTGCAGCTAAGTCTGTTCTTGACTACCGCTCACTGTTGCTTGCTGAACATTGTGCAACAGCAGGTCAAAATCTCCTGATTACCCAACACAGAGATACGCTGCGATACGCAAAGCTGCGTTCTGGAGCATACATGCCACAGTTGAGAGAGTTTAAACTCGGTCAGTTTGTTTATATCAAAGATCATGATTCTATGCATGACTCAGCTAAGTCTCTGATTTTGAGAGTAAAGGAAGTCCGCCCAAGTGGTGTTCTGATACTTATGGGTAGAGACAACAAAACCCTAGCAGTCAATAGCAAACATTGTACTCCATGCCATCTCCCTATTACTGAGATTGAGGAAGCATCACTTGTGTTTGCTAAGCCGACTATTGATTTGCCTTGTGAGAAATGCAATATGCCTCATGATGACCATGTCATGGTTCTGTGTGACTCTTGTAATAGAGGATATCATATTTACTGTCTCACACCACCACTAACCACAGTACCACCCGGCATATGGGTATGTCCTGAGTGTTCACATTCAGGGGTTACGGAGCTTACTATCAAGACGCTCTGGGCCACGGATCAGTTCTACCAGGACGCCAGGCGAGCCAAGGAGTTCAGGCCAACATCTGGGCCCCGCCATAAGCAGCGGGGACGGCCAAGAAATATTGCTATCCCGGCAACCGTTACACCACCAAATGCTCCTGCCCTCCTACTAAAGCGTGGACCAGGCAGACCAAAGAAATTTCCTACTGCCATGGTAGCACTAATGCCCACCTACAAATGGTCATACCCTCGGGCAGTTGAGCAGGGTCTTCCAGATCTTTTACCCGGAATTGCAGACCCCGCCTTTTCCAAACATATTTCATCCTTCTCACCTGGAGGCAACCGTTTCAAGCAGCACTTCAGCCCTGTCAGCGCAGCGGAGCTCTCAACCCTCCTTCACCTCTTGGACGATTCATACAGCCACAGCATTCTGGACATAACTCATGGAGCAGCAGCCGGAGTCATTCTTCACCTACCCGCCAGTGAATCCTTTTCCATCACCACCAATGAATATCTCTGTGATATTCCAGCAGATTTCCATCTCGATCCCATGCAGCCTGAGTCCTACACACTCATCAAGGAACATCACAGCATGCACATCATTATTGTCTGCCCCGCACTACCACTTGCAGACATCCTCATTCCGCTCACTTCCATTTATGCTCAGCATGTTGCCTGTTGTCTCATTTCCAAGAAGTACTTTCTGAACAGCTACTACAGCCGCTATGCTTGGTTGATCAGCTTGAGAGCGGAGGACCGCCTCTTCATCATCCCTTCTGATTCTAATGGCGCAACTGACAACGTTTGGATGTTGATATTCAGCAGCTCTGGAGTTAAGCACTCCATTCTTAGAGATTCCAAGGATCAGCTTACTGGAATTCTATTAGCATCATCTGAATATGTGCTTACATCATAAACAAATGCTCATGCATAATCACAATTCGCATGTGACACATACCAATTCATGTGATGGTTGTATGTATACCTCTCTACTGTCTCTGCCAAACACGTTTACTATGCCCTTGACCCACCCGTGCTAGGAACGCGTTTGGGGGTTATAGTGGAAGGTTCTTTTTGTGGGTTTTGGCGCAGTCCTCAAGTCGCCACCCTTCCAGGCAGAGATACCTTGTTTTCTAGTGCTATTCATCGTAGACACTAGATTATTCAGCATGCACATTTGCATTTCAGTCTTTTATCCTTCTTGCAATGGGGGGGGAGTAGTGAGGCAGCATGCCTCATAACCTAGTTCTAGCGCAGCGTTACACCGGTGCAGTGTTAGACCGTGACAGCTGTTACAGCGTATAACTGAATTGACGTATGACTGAACTTTGTGAGACGTTTGTGAGTGTGCGAGGTACGGGTGTACCTCACCTTTCTTGATCGTCCGTACATCTGGATACTTAAAGGATAGGAGAAGGCATTCTGCCTTCTTTTTCAACTTACCTTTGTCATTGCCTTTCCTTTAATACTAATCTTAACTTAGCCCTTAATCTTAGACTTAGTACTCACCCTCCTTTAGTTCGGGTAACGAGTATCGGGTCTCCTGCTTCAGTCGATCTATCGATCATCGACTGTGGGCAACTTGGCTATTAAGATATAGATTGGATCAGCTCAAAGGTCACTAATTGTTAGAAGCCCTCCACAGA
>BEGY01000009.1:31052-133793 GCA_002335675.1 Chlamydomonas eustigma | reverse complement strand
CCCTTAATCTTAGACTTAGTACTCACCCTCCTTTAGTTCCGGGTAACGAGTATCGGGTCTCCTGCTTCAGTCGATCTATCGATCATCGACTGTGGGCAACTTGGCTATTAAGATATAGATTGGATCAGCTCAAAGGTCACTAATTGTTAGAAGCCCTCCACAGACAGGTCAGTCTGCAGTCAGGTGGCAAGTTGCACTCCTAGAAGCAAAGCTAGAAGTGTAGAACCCCAGCAACCTTGACAGGCGAATCCGGTCGCCTGATCTAAATCCCCAACCTTAGTAGTGAGGCAGCATGCCTCATAACCTAGTTCTAGCGCAGCGTTACACCGGTGCAGTGTTAGACCGTGACAATCATACAATCAGTGCTGATCAGGAAAGCTTAAGACGTCTAAAGAAATTGAGGAAAGCAGATGTGGTACTCAGGCAATTATGAAATATTCCTCAATATAATTTTGGGAGTGAGGGAACAACAAGTTAAGAAACAGATTTGCGGCTCAATGACATTTTTAATGAACATACTGAATTTAGATAATAAGCTCCTGCCTCAAACATCGTACTACAATGTACGATATGAATACAAACATCTGAAGGTAATAAAGTTGAGGCGTTTTTCCTCAAATGTGAAATCTGTCTAATGAGCGCTATTCTGCACATTCAAATTATCTAAAATAGTTGAAATTCTAAGTAAAAGAAACCTATAGGCATTCGAAATTAAAGCAACATGCAACTAAATTTATATCCCACAAAAACCACCTAAGCGGCCGATGTCATAGGCTGGGGTAGGTAGCCGAACCATTCATAGAAGTATTGAGAAGCTGATAGTATGCATCCTCTCTTTTGCCTCTAATTGATACCTTCCCAATAGGTAGTCCTGGTATCAGCTGTTGCTTGCGTTTTCTTTACATAGGTTCCTAAGGCTACGTGGTTCTGGCCCCAATAACAAATGCATCAGCTGCTTCTACAGTGCCCCAGCCAAAAACTGTAACCACACCTGTCTACAAGTTCGGCGTCCACTCAGTTGTCTGTCCTCACCAGCACCCCTCCACATGGTGACCATGGTGTTTGCTCGTCCTAGGGTCCTCAAACGTGAACCCTTGTCAACCTCATTCATGCCGTCATCTCCTCCTTCAGGAGGACCTGCTGAGAAGCTGTTCCATGACAGGGATGTTGACCGCACCTACCTGGATATAATCAAGGGATTGTGGTTTAGTTAACCCTAACTTTCCTGCTGAGCTGACTGCAGAGAGTCAAGCAAGATTCCACTTCTTCATTTATTTAATATGTTGTATGTCATCATCATACAAGAGCATTCAATGTTAATCTCTGCAGACCTCAGTAGCAGCAGCTCGTTTAACATCTGGAGGCAGGTGCAGATTCCTCCAGTCAAAGGCTGATGGGCCCCTCACAACCAAGCTCTGTACCCTCGTGATGATTTGATGAGATATGCTGAAAGAGGGACACAGGAGGTTTAGATTTCATACACACCTTGCAAAGACCATATGACATTTTGACAATGAAAAAAATCTCCCTATTGGTTGACAACAACTGTAATCAATAAAGAAGGTGTTGCCCTAGCCTACCGCCACTCTGGCTGCATACACTTAGCGCATATGCTGTGTGTTGCCTAACTGCAAAAACTAATACAAGCAGCCAGTCACTGCATTCCTCACCCAAGTTTCTCAAGATACAAGAGCAACGCCATGATGTACAAGTCTGGCTCAACTTTTGGTAGCTGAGGTCTGAAGAGGAAGAACAACAAACAAGAGTCTGAGTCTATACACTGCATATACAGGGCCTTAAGTCCTTGTGCCACATTTGGAAGAGATAGACACCTGAAAGCCCTAACCACCTAACTGAACACTATCCTGGATCCTTCCAGAGTGTATCCACCTGTAAGCCTGAACCACCCAAGTGACAATCTTAAATCAAATTTGGGGCCTGCCCTCTTGAGATATAATGGGCAGCTGCGATGCAAGCCAGGCCACCTCATCGGCCTCAACGACAGCCAGCAGCATGTCATCAAAGCACTCTGATGTACGAAAAACGCGGAGCACCTGTGATGGAAATGAAAGAAGAGAACATAAGTCACCACCCCCTTAGACCCAGATAAGAAAGATCAGAGCAGATCAGTGACTATTTAAAGGCATTGCTAAAGCATGGTGCTCTCATCATGTACAATGTTGTTTCAAGGTGTGAGAGGCAGGTTGAAGAGACCAGGAGTCAGAGGCTCCAGCACATAAGTGTCAAGCACATAAGTCAATCACCTCAGCACGGATCTGCACTAGATCTTGAGGAACTGTGGCTTCCATAATGGAGAGAAAACTCCGCTTTTCCCCAGAGGGTGGGGGTGGACGGCTTGCCAATAATTTGGCTAGCTGCTCAGCCGGGTCCACCATTGTAAATGGCTCAACAGTATCAGTAACAGCAACAGTATCCGTTTTTGAGACTAACACTGTCCCCCCGGTTAACGCCTCCGCAGCCATACCTATAGTTGTAACCACTTGGGTTGAAATGGGCAAACTTATGATGCCAGCACGCCTTCCTGCCACCGGCACAGGCGGAGTTAGGATGGGGAGGGACCCAAAAGAGCTGGGGTAATCAGTATGGGAGGAAGAGGTGGTGTCTTCTGCGGAACGTGTGGCCACCAGTTGGGGTGGGCTGGCAAAGCCAAGGCCACGCATTCTGACGGCTAATTCAAAACAACACCAAGCTCTGGTTAGCAAGTTGATGCCCTGCATGAAAGAGGATACAAACTCAATACAGCAAGGCGGCATGCCAGCATTCTTCACACAAGAAAATAATAAAAAAATTGCATACTGCGGGCAGGATTCTCAGCAGATGTTGCTTGGTCAGAAAGTAAGGAGCTGCAGTATTGTAGTAGGATTCTTTTATTTTATTCTGCCAACCACTTTGGCATGCCCAGCAAGCAGCTTACCTGTCCAGCAGCTGCCAACCACTTTGGCATGCCCAGCAAGCAGCTTACCTGTCCAGCAGCTGCCAACCACTTTGGCATGCCCAGCAAGCAGCTTACCTGTCCAGCAGCTGCCACCACTTTGGCATGCCCAGCAAGCAGCTTACCTGTCCAGCAGCTGCCACCACTTTGGCATGCCCAGCAAGCAGCTTACCTGTCCAGCAGCTGCCACCACTAAGTTGTCTTTGAGCACTTGCGTAAAGTGTTTGAGCATCCAGTAACTCATGTGATATGTCACGATCATCCTGCATTATCTGTAATACTTATAGTAGTATTAGCTCGCACTGCTACTTACGTCTAGTAGTGGGAATGTTCTGGATGGTATCCAGTCTGGTACGAATAGGATTTAGATGTAGCCCAAAGAGAAGGTTTTGATCCCTCTTACTAGTATCCAGTATACTATTATACTACCAAGTACCTTTGGGAGGCGAGTAAATAAATCACTGGAAGTATGAACATTCATACTTCTAGGATACGACAGGTAATTAGACGAGTGGCTCACTACATACCTCCCTCTGCAAGGAGACTATGCATGAACGAGTGATCGAGAGAGAAAGACTGCTTGCATATAGACAAGTAGGACAGTTAAGAACGAGTGTAACGAGTAAAACAATCAGAATTCCGAACCGTATCTTCAGGTTCCCAAGAATTATGAGTGTCATCATAGCCAGACCATTTAACAAGATATTCTGTAAACCGATGTCTACCAGACCTGCGAGGTCTATGAGACAGAATAGTTTCAGGTGTCCTGACAGGAATACCATCCTCAATTTCAGGATCCGGTACAGGTAAATCAGAGTAAGTCCCTTCTTTGTAAGGTTTCAATAAAGAGACATGAAACACATCATGTATTCGATATTCAGGTGGAAGAGCTAAGCGAACAGCATTACCAGCTAAACCAATAGACTCCAAGATAAGAAAAGGACCAATAAAGCGAGGTTGCAGTTTTCTAACACCTTGTTTAAAGTGTAAGTTCCGGGTATTTAGTAAGACCTTATCCCCAACTGTAAATGAATGAGGAGATCTTCGAGTATCAGCGTAAGACTTCTGTCTGTCTTGTGCTGCTTGTAAGAGCTTTTTAACTCGTGTCATAGTAAAGTCCATATCTTGAAAGATATTTTCAAGTGTAGGTCTGGTAGCCGGATCATTTGGTAAAGCAATGGTAACAGGTGTGTGGGGATGAACACCACTATTCAAATAGAATGGGGTTTCACCGGTAGAAGCAGATTTTGCATTGTTTATGGCAAATGCAGCAAGAGGTAGGAGATCTTCCCAATTCTTGTGATCACCATCTATGAAATGCCTCAGCACTTCTTCAAGTACCCGATTTGTCCTTTCCGTTTGTCCATCAGTTTGTGGGTGGAAAGCTGTGGAAAACCTGGGACCAATTTGGAGCCGTCTGCAAAACTCTCTCCAGAATGCAGAGGTAAAACGAGTGTCACGATCTGATATAAGTACCTTAGGTACTCCATGATGTTGAAAGACCGATGAGATAAACAGGCGAGCTGCATTTTCAGCAGTGCATGTCTTTGTAGTAGGTACCAAGTAGACATACTTCGTCAATTTATCCATTAGGACCATAATACAAGTATGTCCGGATGATGATTTAGGCAGGTCTGTGATAAAATCCATAGTCACAGTGTGCCAACGAGTATCAGGTATATGTAGCGGTTGTAATAACCCAAATGGTCTCTGATTTGAAGATTTACTTCTTTGACAAGAAGCACATTCCTGTACAAAGGTTTCAATCGCATTCCTCATGTTTGGCCACCAGAATTGGCGTGAGATGAGATCCAGAGTGCGAGACCAAGAGAAGTGACCAGATGTCACAGTGGAATGATGATCCCGGATAAGTTCAGTTTGTAAGGCAGTAGGGACAACTATTCTTCCTCGATAGGTCCAATAGCCTTCATGTTGTTTCTCATATTTTCGAGTTGTTTTCGGATCTGAAAACATAGAATCTTCAATTGAAGCATTCTTGATTTGTTGGAGCAAGTTTGAATTAACTTCACTCACAGTCATGGCAAGTACTGCTACTTGTGTTGCAGGTACTTCGGGTAATCGAGATAAAGGATCAGCAGGATTGCTAGCACCAGGGCGGTACTTTAATTCAAAGTGGAAACGAGATAGGAACTCAGACCAACGAGCTTGCCTTCTCGACAAGGTAGGCTGTACTGAGAAGAATGTAAGCGGATTGTGATCAGTGACAAGAGTAAGGCCTTTGCAACCCTCCAGGTAGCAGCGCCATTCTTTCAAGGCTTTGATGATGCCTAACATCTCTTGTTCACCAGTGGTGTAATTTCTCTCAGCAGAACTGAATCTTGATGAGAAGTAAGCAACAGGTTTATCTTCCTTAGTGAGTACTGCACCACAACCGGTAAGGCTGGCATCAGATATCAACTCATAGGGTAGATCTGGATTCGGATATGCCAAGATAGGTGGGGAGACAAGAAGCTCTTTCACAGCTTTGAAGCATAGCTGGGCCTCTTCCCCTTTCGTGTAAGGCACGGATTTCTTAGTAAGATGATACAGTGGAGCAGATAACCGAGAATAATCTGGTATGAATTTCCTGAAGTAGTTGGCTAAGCCCAGGAACTGCAGCATGCCAGTACTGTTATTAGGAAATTCCCAATCGAGTAGTGTCTGGATTTTAGAAGGATCAGCTTGAATGCCTTCTCTGGATAGAATGTGGCCCAAGTACTTGACTTGAGTTTCCATGAATTTACATTTGGACAGTTTCACTTGAAACCTATGTTCTCTCAAAGTAGAGAACACTGTCTTCAAGTGTTGGATGTGTTCATCAGTAGTTTTACTGAGAATCAAGATATCATCCAAGTAGACAAGTACAAAGTCACCAATGTATTTCTCAAAAACATGTTGCATGGTACGCATGAAGGAAGTCGGAGCGTTTGTAAGGCCCATAGGTAAGACTTTCCATTCCTAGTGACCAAATGGAGTAGCGAAAGGCGTTTTAGGACAATCCTCCTCAGATATTTTCAACTGATAATAGCCCGAGGCTAAGTCAAGTGTACTGTACCACTGTGCACCTTTGGCCGCATCCAAGAGGTCATCAATGCGTGGTAACTGGTATCGAGTTTTGATGGTGGCAGCATTTAGTGCCCTGTAGTCTAGACAGAAACGTAGTCCTCCCCATGGTTTAGGGACAAATAATACAGGTGCTCCAAATGGACTATTGGAGGGTGTGATAATCCCTTTTTCAAGGAACTCTTTGACTTGCCGTCGTAATTCTTGTAATTCAAGTGGTGAGAGCCTGAAATTCCTCCGGAATATCGGCTTTGTTCCCGGGAGTAAGTCAATGGCATGTGTAAGTGTGTCAACCAAGGCAGCACCGGCCTTTGGTGATTCACTAAAAATGTCAGAGTACTCTTCAAGGAGATCTTCAAGTAATTTTCTCAACTGAGAGGGCACTCTTGAGAAATCAGGTTTGACCGGTGATGGTGAGTGGGGTTTAGAAGTGCCATCAGGTAGAGAGACAGGTACGGGTTTGATGAGAGCTACAAAAGCTATAGAATTCTTTCTTCTCAAATGTCGAATAGCCATGGCTACCGAAAGTTGATCAGGTGCAATACTGGAATCCTCCGGTACAGATAAGAGCTTATTGGGATTTGATTTATCACCATGTTGCTCTGGGGACAACTTCTTATGAGTTGTAAGAGACACTGAGGTTCCATCGTTAGGAGTCAGTGTACACTGGGTAGGACTAAAAGAGAGATTCACCTTGTAGGTGCTCAGAAAGTCTTGGCCAAGTATCAAGTCAATTCCAGGTAAGAAGGTTTCAAGTACGAGTGCCGAAACACAAAATGAAGCGGCGCCAAACTTCACTTTGAATTTCACAATGCCAAGAACATTCGTCCTACTGCCAGCCGCTGTGGCCACAGCTTTTAAATGAGATGATTGGAGGTTCAGTTTGCAATTTCTCATGCCATCTTCACTAATAAATGAAGACGTTGCACCAGAGTCAAATAGGCAAGTCAACTGTTTGTGTCCATGTACAGTACCAGGGAAGATCATTTCAAGTTTATTACCGGGTATTTCAGTATGAGCTAGTAAATCGCACATGCCCACTTCCCTTGTGTCAACGGGAATATGATACACGTCGATACCACTTGGTTTTTGTGCGAGTTTGTTCATTGTAAGTCCAAGGGGACTGTTAGAGGGATATTCATGTAACCGGGTACAATGATGCAGCATGTTTTTGCATCCGAATGTATTTCTCTTTGCTACAAGTAAGCATCGAGGCTGATCAGGTTTGTTATTCAGAATTTGTTTCATTTGTTCCTTGTTATGAGCAATTTCGATTGAGAACTGCTTGTCATTTTTCAGGTAGGGATCGGAAACAGGGAGTACCGGAGCACAACCTTGACCAGTATTACAGTTTAAGTTGGTGGGGATTAAACCACCCATCAGTTCAGACAAGAAACTCAAATTCTGAACAACTTGCATGCATAACATGCAACGAGTCACAGGAGGAGGATCAACACTAACACCCTGTGCAACATCCTATTTCTTCTGTTTGTAGGGAGGCCCCTTGATATCAGCAGAAAACCCATCCTGCCTTTTATGACCAGTACTTGCGGAGCCCAGCTCATGCTTATACATGCATTGACTCTGCAAGTGACGTTCCCTTCGGCATGCTTTGCAAAGTCCGTACTCTGCAATAGCATCCTTGAGGATCTGATTTCCCTCTAACCTAGGGATGGGTTTTCCTTTTGGGACGTAGGCTGGGCAGCCCTCCAAAGGAAACAATTTGGGATCAATTTTGGAGTTCATGTATACCGGGTGCCGAATTGTGTTCGTGCCCAGGTACATTTTCAATTGTGGCTCATACAGTTTAGGTTCACCCTGTCCCCCCACGTTATGCTGCTTAGCAGGGTAGCCTTTCGGCCTCGTTGCAACAGGTGGGGTGGTGGCAGGTGGAGCGCTGGTAGTAGCAACCACTACCATTTCGGGTTCTGCGTCAACCGCATCCTCATCCACCTCCATGTCCGTGAGAACTGCCGCGGCAGCATATGCAGATTTTCTGCTTCCCTGTTTGAAAGGGCGAGTAAAACGTGTGGAGGGTGAAGACTGGTGACTGGTAGCGGGAGAGAATGAACTCAAAATCAATTGTTTTTCTTCTTCAGCATATGCATGTTGAATCAAATCATGTAAGTTAGTCCACCGTTTGTTCGATTTGTCAAGTAAGCATCTTCTTTGTAACGCAGGTTTTAAACCCTTGATAAAGAAGGTGCACAATGTAGCAGGAGACTCTGCAGGAACTGCTTTAGATCTGTGCAAGAACTTCTGGACATACTGTGCAACAGCATCTTGTCCCTGAGTAACTCTGCCTTCATGTAATTCGAGTAATGCAGTCACATGGTAGGGTCTCACCGTTCCCTTGATGAACTGCACAATTTCATCAATTAGTTGCTCCTCCCTCTGTGTGAGGAAAGCGAACTTGCCAGGTGTGGTCAACATAGGTGCCTGTACTGGAGCAGACAATTCCTGTCTGAACTCAACGACCTTTGCTTCCATGAAATTGATGAGATCACTCCTATTGGAGTTGACGAATAGGTGGACTAAGATGTCCGGGTACGTTGGTGATCCCTTCAACTGCGTGAAGTACGCAGCAAGGATAGTCCTGATCGCATCAGTGTCCATGCTGCCACTGTACCAAGAATCCACATTCTTGGCAGTGAGGGAAGTCAAGAATAGAGCATTGCAATGCTCATTTTTATTGCCCAATTAATTCAGAAGAGCCTAGACAGTGTAAATTAAAGCCTGCGTAGCTTTAATTTACAGCTTTAATCTACAACAGGAACCACACCAGTTTTACAGGTGTGGTTCCTGTTGTAGAGCAGTTAGCGAGTACAGGTACGGGATCATTGTGGACTGTGTTAATTTCAAGTACTGGTAATCCGTTTGTACCATGTGACCTTATAGCAGGTGCATTATTGGGAGTCACCGACCCCGTGCGCGTGTGATTCTCATGTACACCATGTGCGTCATTATTAGGCATATTTGTCATGTCACCTGTAATGGCAGCTATGGCCACCTCCAATTTTCTTGTGAAGTGGGACATACCGGCGATTAGCCCAACCTGGTGGTTGTCTTGGTGTTGCAACAATGAGTTGACTGTGGACACGAAGTCCCTCATGTACTGGTTATGTGGTCCAGCAACAGGTACAACAGGTACAGGTTCTTCACCGGATGGGGCCGCAATAGCCACCGGTGGGAGTTCGCCCTGAGGCGTGTGTGTACTGCCTCCAGCAGTGGCCTCATTTATTTCAGGATTTTGCTCCATGTGAGTGTCTGGTAATGGAGCAGATCGAGTATAATTAGTTGGATTTCTAGGTACAGGTATAGGTGAGACACCACCCAATGCAATTTGACCTTGAGGAGTACTAACAAGGGATTGCGTACGAGAGGGCAAAGTAATGGGACCGGGTAAACCAAATGCCCACCCTTACAGGGTAGCAGGTTCTGGTCCAACATGTAAGGGAAATAACAACCTGTTAGGGCGAGGATTGTTATTATCCATGTAGCAAGTTAACAGGTGAATACTCACTCTTGTGGAAATAGGCTTTGAGTCCTAATTCCTTGGCAAGAGATTTGTTTTCCGATACAGATCGGACCTTAGAGGCCAACAGTTTTTCTTCTTCTTGGTATGGAATTGTCTCTGCACGGAGAGACCAAAATTCACGGACCAATTTAGACCGGTTCTTTGCCACGTAGTCAAAAATGTGACTGTGCTCGTGCAAAATCTGGTATTGTTCAATTGATTGGAGTATTGCAGAATTCTGCTTCCACTCTTTAATTTCACGGTCAAGTTCTTGGCAGAAAATCAGCCGTTCACGTTCTCTTGAGGGACACAAGCCGCTTTTACTGCTTCTTAATTCTTGTTCCAAAGAATTTTCAGCAAGTTGTGGTTGCTTGGTTTGTGTGTTCCCGTCAAGTTCTTGTTTAGGACGACGAAACTGTATGTTAAGTCCTCGCCCTGATAAATACAATTGAGAACTTTTAAGTTCTTTTGTAACAAGTAAGATTCTACAAGTGATTGATCTCAAGTGATTTGAGATCAATGTACGTATGGGACCAGGTATCAAGTAAATTGCAAGCTTTGATTATTAAAATCTGAGGCCGTGCACTTGTTTCAAGTATTAACGAGTTGATGATCTGGACTGTCAGATCAGAAGTGATAAGGTTGCCACAATGGCCGAGTATGCAAGATCAAGCAATATAAAAGACCAAAGCGTCTGAAACCAAATGTAATACTTATAGTAGTATTAGCTCGCACTGCTACTTACGTCTAGTAGTGGGAATATTCTGGATGGTATCCAGTCTGGTACGAATAGGATTTAGATGTAGCCCAAAGAGAAGGTTTTGATCCCTCTTAATAGTATCCAGTATACTATTATACTACCAAGTACCTTTGGGAGGCGAGTAAATAGATCACTGGAAGTATGAACATTCATACTTCTAGGATACGACAGGTAATTAGACGAGTGGCTCACTACATTATCATGGGTGTCAGTACGACAAGTGTGAATGTGATGTCTTCAGCAGTCCATCCATGTTCAACAGGACTGGCTCAGTTGCCTTGCGAAACACTTAGGAGAAATATGTGGACTACCGCAGTTTTTTGATGCATTCGCTTCCCAATGAAAACAAATGATTCCATATAATGACTTGAATTTGAGTGCTTGACATGTGAGGTGGGTGGCATTCAGAATGCATTAATTTGAAGGACATGGCATATGGGGTGGATGACATTCAGATGTCACCTGATGGAGACAAAACACATCTAGCCACAAATTGAAGCTTCTGAACTCATGAGGCGTCAGAGCCTCCTCTAGGGCAGACAAAATGACCTCAAGAGGGGAGCTCCAGGTGTAAGTGATGATCTGCAAGCAAGGATGATCATTCGATTCATGGGAGGTCAAGAGGAGTCATGTAGTGGTAGCGAGCTCATGGCCAGTGATCAAAGAGTTCTGCCATGGGCACATCTTAACATGCAGGGGCGTCCAAGTCCATGCACGATTTTGCACGTCAGAAACAGGCTGCAGGGCATTAGTGCATCTAGTCACAAGCTCTCACTTTAAGTCTTCTCAAGACAAATAGTCATCAGAATATGTTATTACTATCCTCACAACTTCCTTCTCTAGCTAAACTGTTTAAACTTCTATGGAACAGGAACCTAATTGACTAATAGCGGCTAAGTTCGTCTGTATTGAGTGATGAAAATCTTAATTAATACTCACAACATCCGGAGTTGGAAAATCGCTGGTAAAAACATGCCTAGACTCTGGGTCAGTTGGAGCATATATGCCTTTAGAGCACAGGTATGCACGTAGCTGGCGGGATTTGCATCAGGGAGGCGTAATGAGCCACAAGGGAGCGAGCATGGCGCACTTGGATACAGTAATGCTTACGTGCAGGCGCTTGGTTAACAAGCTGTAAATTGTGAGCATAATTGCAGAAGCTCTTGCTGCTCGTCGAAATTGCAAGCGGTTCCTCCAGGCTCTGTGACCTTGAGTTTTTTTCGCCTAGCCGTGTACGTCTTCCAGGGACAGACACGAATTTAGATTCAGCCTGCCGCTTCTGAAGACCTTTTAGAAGTCCCGCTATCGATGCCAATGAGATATTCACTTCCTCGAAGCCTGTCATTGCATCTCGAAAGATTTACGTGCTTATCAGCTTTAAGCTCATAAGGAGCAGTGAAAACACTATTCAGCTTAACTGCCGCAAACTTCAAGAACCTTATATCGAGCTCAGTATGACAGCAAGAGTCACGACACTCCGTACTAGCTTAGCTAAGCACATTTCGTAGTAATAAGCTCAGTGATTCAAGCTTTGGAATATCCACTATAGATTCAACTTCTACTAACTTTCAGTACATACTTGAAATAAAGGAAACGTCTTCAGTAGACAACTTTTGAGCGTGACGAAGCTAAAATCGTGGCAGATGATCTGAGATTCCCCCCCATATCCATGACAGGTGCATGAAGAGCCATCAAACTCATCATAGACTTGCTTCTGGGATCTTCAGTGCGGTTTTTGGAACTTTGGTGACTTCCCTTTTGATGAGGCTGCCCACCTCTTACACCTTTATCCTCAGGTTGAATTGAGGTAAAAGTGACAACATTGTTGTGAATCCATGAGGCTTCACCACTACATGATTCTGGGTGGTGCACATCCACATGAGGCAATGTCACAAAGTTTGAGTCACGTTGAGCTGCATAAGCTCTGGTCTCATGCTGATCGTGATAGCCTCTATAACGATGGGGAACACCAAGACTTCCTGTGCTAAATTCGTGTGCTTCAGGCACTTGTCCACCTGGGCTTATGTTATTCTCAACTATACCGTAAGCATTATTATGTCCTCCAGTACTTCTGCCACCGAAAGTGGATCTCCCAGCATGTACAGCATGAGCAGTTCTACTGTAGGGGGCATATCCTTGAGGACCTCTATTCCCAGCTTCAATTGGCAGATTCAAGCTTTGGCTACGCCCCTCTGGTACCAGTGGGAGTTGAGTATGTGGTGTTGCGTCAGCCATAAATGCGGCCCAGGCAGCGTCATCAGTCAACAGGGCAGAGTAAGCCTTCACAGAGCCTTTCCGAAGGCTTGGCAATGGCTTAGACTGACTTTGCTGGAAACGGGAGGGTGAGGTACTTCTCTGCAGTGTGATCTGCTGTAGCTGAACAGTGTAGCGGTCCACAATAGGACGAGTGGGAGCACTCAGGAAGTCCCCTCCTAGAGGCATAGTAATGGTGCGGACAGGCTTAGAAGCCGGCGCAACTATTATTGGAGTGCAGAAGTCTGCCTGAGGCTGAGGAGGGAGGAGCTTTGGCACTCGCTCATGGACAGGAGGAGGAGGTTGAATTCGAGGCAGTGGTTGAGATATGTTGTGACGAGGTGGACTGGGCGCTTGAGGTCTTTGACGTGCTCTCTCCATCTCATCCACTAGTGCATTCATAGCAGTTAGAGATCCACGTGGCTTGGAGGGGCGCTGGTGCCGGTGCTTTGGTGGATCCTCAAACCTAGAGAAGTAAACAAATAGTTAATTACATGATTCATTACATTACAGGGTATGACACATACAATTATGCAATGAGGCATTACTTAACAAGTGTTTGCATCATATGAAGAACTTATTGATTGCCAATACTGCACGAGCAGGAAGGAATTTGACACTGCAGAGAGGCTTCAGTTTAAAGAACCACTGATGCCCATGCAGGTTAGATAACCACTGATGCCCATGCAAAGCATCCAAAAGTATTACCAAGGTGTCTCCTCAAACAGCTCCTCCGCAGCCTTAGGTTTCCTGAAGTCAATTGCTGCGAGACCAACTTGGAGGTCCTTCTGATCCTCTGGCATGGGCTCAGGTTCAGCTTTCACGATTTGAGCAACCTCCTCGGATACCTTGGGTGTCCATTTAGACCTTTGATGTGAAGAACTAGGATCAATTAGTTGGGAAGAGTTACGAGATATGTATGCCATCCATGAACGTTTAGGTCACATAAATATCTTTCTTTGATCTGCTCACAAATGCATCAAATGAAGACTGTCCTTTCTTTACTGTTACAGCTATGTTTGTTAATCAAGGTACAAGCCACAAACCTCTGAGGAGGAGATTTGGCGGGTGGGCGCTCTCTTGTAAGAGGGGGTAATGCTTCAGATTTTGGACGAGGAGCAGAAATAGGAGGAGGCTTCTCAACAACAGGATATGATTTAGATGATCGAGACAGTGGAGGAGGAGCTGCAGTTTTCTTGGGCTGCAGCGGCTCTGGAGCCACTGGCTCAGGTGGGGGAGTTAGAGTTTCAGGAGGCTCTGCCTCTTCCTCCTCAGGGGTCCAAGGCCTAGGTCTCTCTTGGGTAACCTCTGGCAAGGCAGACTGCTGTGGATGTTGTTGGGGAGACGGAGGAGAGGGTTTGGGGATGGGTTTGGGTCGTACTGCTGGTTGAGGTACAGATTTAGTTTTCTGCCTTTCAGGCTTGGATGGAGCAGGTGCTAGCTTTTGAGCAGGCTCTGACTTTGGTTTCTTCTCTTTGGAAGGCTTCTTTGGCTCTGCAGGTTTGGAGGGCCTGGGTGGCTTCACCTTTGGGGCTTTTGACTCTACCTCCTCTGTCTCTTCTTCAATGAAATCAGAAGATTTAGATGAGGGCTCAGCTACAAGGGACAGCTGTGGCTCAGGTGGTGATGAGAGTAACTGTGGAGCAGGCTCCTGAGGGGACTCATACCCGAATTTCTTGAGCAGCCTGAACAGTAGGAGTTGTCATTTTCAACCCTACTTTACAGATGATGAAATAGAGAAGAGCAAGGATCACCAGTCCCAACATCCATGCAAGGCGGGGAGATGCTTTTTGCAAGATCGTATTTCATACACTTCCATAGGAAAGGTTCTAGCCAGTTACCCTTGCTGAAAAGTAACTTAGACCCATGACTTGCTGCCATGATTTTTTTCCAGGATCTACAACCATGCACTACCACATCCTGTACTTTTATCTCACTCAGCTTCATCTAGCTTGTTATCACAGTACCTCCTACACTGTCTAACAATATATCATAAAACTTCTTTAATGACACCATTTTCCAACATACTTAATCACCAAAACTGAACTCACATACAGATGGCCAGCCATGATGCAGCTACAACCTACAGTAATGCATGCTCCAATACAGCACTTTTGCTCCTGAACCATGTGCCTACTGATGGTGGGATTCACTGCTCATACACCAATATCTTCATGTATCTGACAATGCCATTTACATACACCTAACCCACTTGGTTATGAGGGGGACTCACATGTCCCACATGTCCATGTTGTTTTTCAAGTCATCCAGCAGTTGAGATAACAAGGCTGCATAGTCTACCGCACTCACGCTCTCACACCTAACAGCAAAGTGCGTAAACAACTTCACAGCATGGTACCTCATCATGCTGCTTAAACCATCAAATCAGCAATCCACAACTGGGAATGTGTGAAACCCACATTTTTATATGAATTGAAGCATACATAATTTAAATGGCCTCCCATGATTGAGCCAGGGGATAAGACAGATGTTGATCAATAGAGGATACAAAATGAAAACCTTGAAACTATCGAAGGAAGTAGGAACGCTGATACTGATCAGCTAAAACTGCCCCCTCAACTAACGAAAGAAGCAGCTAAAATTGCCCCCTCAACTAACGAAGGAAGCAGCTAAAACTGCCCCCTCAACTTTCCAAAAGAAACATTATGAGCATACCTGATAACTTGACCCTATGAAGCTAAGAGGTCAGCTCTAATAAGGTACAATAAGAGGAGGCAGCAATATGCAAGGAAGCCTCTCTCTTCTTACCACATATCAGCCAGCTCAAATAATGCATCAAAGAAATCTGGGTAGCCCATGACGTCCTGGCCCTTGTTATCATCTAGCCAATCCTCCTCAGGATCATACTCTATGTCTCCTTGCATCTTAAAGCGTGGCAAAAGCATCTGAGAATGCACACGACATACACTCAGGAATAAGATTTCTCTAGGTAAAAATTTGAGAATAAACTGGGAATAAGGAGCATAGCCAGGGCAATGTGCAGCCTTACAGTCGTCAGAGTATGAGATAGAGAAGCCCTACTGTTAAATGATTAACGAATCAGTGCCTTAGACGGACTCGATGTAATAGCCTCACCATCTGAATGATGACAACCATTGCACAGTACACAGACTTTGTCAAGTAGGGTATGCCTTGCTCTGGGACCTCTCTTGGGACAAACCTGTATATTGGAAACAAGCTATCATGAGAACTTGATGTTGCTCTTGTATTGATCATGTTATCTGGGGTGTTGAGGTTTTAACGTAGAATAATAATATGTAGTTCGTATTAGTGTAGACCTGAGTGTAAGACCTGAGTGTACAGCCTTCCATTACTCATCCCTTGTACCCTGTACTGGGAACAGCATCCTTCCTGTGCACATGACATGTCAATGTATTCCCTAATACCCACTTCCACCAGTCACGAATGACATCAATCACTCGAGAGTCCACTCTAATTTTGTGTCGGCTCTGTATTGCTTCCTGTGTGTAAAGGTCAGCGTCTCCCTGCAGCAACCCAACTCTCACATCAGGGATGCCGCTGATTAAGCCAGACAGATGCCATGCAAAGAGCTTTTTTTCTAGTTTTGAAGTATAAACTTTCACAAATTGTTTGGTTTGTTACTGCCATGGACTGTGACTGGGACTCCTGCTACATGTTCATACCTGCTTCATATAATTAATGTTTTTCAAGTCTTGTGCATTGTCCACCACTAGCTTCACTCCATTTGATCCTGACTTGGCCTCATTAATTGCCTGGATCATTCATGAGATGTGATTTCATGAGACCTGGTGACATGTGGACGTGTGCACAGCATGACAGATGAAGCAGGTACCTACACTTAAAAACAAGGTTTTTCTGCAACCGCGACATACCTGGCCTGTTTCTGATGCAAAAGCCGCTTTGTCCTCCTGAGCCAGCATTAAAGCCCTGCCACAAGCATTCGTTGAATGATAACGAGTGCCGCACATTAAAGCAAAACTTTATACGAACCTGCGAATGCCTTTTACTGCTAGCCTCAGTTTTGCCCATCTTGCTTGCGCAAGCTTTGCCAGGGACCTAGCAAGCCCTTTACTTCTCAGCACGTTAGGCTTCACTTCATTCGCCATTTTGGGGAGTTATGACTCTTATTTGTTATTCGACTGCACTTGAAAAATCATCAAGCTGCCCTTGCATTCCTTTGAAGTAATTGGAAGAAGAAGAATCGTAAAAATTACAGCTATAAGGCTTAGGTAGCTACATCGAACACAAACGTATCCGTGTAAATGTAAGCACAACGAAGCAGGTTATGCCAAACTGTATTTGACGAAGTACATACCTGACCATCTCTATGGGTTAATTGTTCTGTTTCATCAGGCATGGCAAGCCCAACACATTAGAGTCTTAGTTTTATGCAGTAACATTTTGCATAAGTGATGTACAGCTTGTGGAACCATGATTTCCATCATTTTGAGCTAGACAAGTCAGAACAGGAACATGAGGAATCAGAGGTACAGTCCAAAATGAGGGACACATATTAATTCCGATGGAGAGTGCCTGATACGATATGTTATTAACTGCAACATTGTACAGTCCATGCCTTATGAACTCTCGTCTGTGTCTTGTGACGCTGCTCCAGCTCTACTTAGGTGGGACTCCTTTATCATAAATGATCTCACTGCTTTGTCATTGCGCCAAATTCATGGGCGGACACTTCATTCGATGCTCGGCTAGCCAGTGAGAACCTAGGGTTTAGGGTTTTAGGGGTGTGCAGCTGCAGCTGATCCCTTTCTACAGGGTTAGTCTCTGGTCCTGAGAAGTGATACCCTAAAAGCGCTGTTGTGTTTTTCTTTCTAGTTGATCCTGATTGTTTAGGAGCTAAGGCAAGTTGTCGAAGAATATTTGGATACATTGAACACTCAAACCTAATCAATTTGCATGAGAAGACGGTGCAGGATTGTTTTGGACCTATGGGCTGGTCAGTTTGTACTCTGTGTGCATGATGAGCCCTGATGGCTACATACCTAAATGCATGAAGAATGGTGTATCACTTCTCACATATAACAACTTCTTATAGTACTTGTTGGTGTAAGGGGCTATTGCATACACACACATACGTCTATCGCAACATCGTTTGTTAATCAATTATCCCCAAAGTACCCAAGGTGCATGAAATAGTCCTAAAGCTAGTCTCCTGCTGTCTTTACTCTGGACATGCCTCATGGACAAATCAAAGCATTATAGTCACCCCAGGTCATTCTGGGGTGTCATTTGTAAGTCATTGATGATTTTAAGAAGTCACTTATGCTGTGATTCTTAGGAAGAGATAGGAGGAAAACTTCAAGCAGAGCTTCCATCAGCTCTGGCTTTACTCATGACCTGCTTCTTTTTTGGCATAATCATTAGAGAGGAGAGCTTCTTCCTGCATTGATTAATTGTGACAGTGATAGTGACACAGTTCAGTTCATAAGCAAAATCTAATTTTAATCCTTCTCTCCTTAATAAGCTATCATAGCAGCACTCATCATTTGCATGAAGTGTACATGCCAGGTCCTTATCTTCACACAGAGTTGGTTTCCACTTATTGCTCAAACAGATACGGCCAAGAACAAATCATCTCAAGCTGATTTCATGTCACTCATTATGCGACAGGTCTTCCTTCTCACACACTCACCCCTTTGGAGCCATGGTGCTGGTCTCCCAGATGATGCGTCGAGTCCTCCCGGACAGCGTCAATACCTCCTTGTCCTGTCCCGCTTGCACTCTGTGAACATCATCAAGGTGACTTCCCTTTAAAGCCTCAGATGCCTCTGTCTTGACAAAGGTTCCGCTCCCACTGGATGTTGAAATTTGTTGTGGCAATGAATCGTGATGAGGTGCTGGATTGTTCTGTGAAGACACTGTAGTACCTTCGACTGGATTGATCCAACCACTTGCTGTGACCTTATTACTGTCAATGGCATCAGATGACTTGTATGCAGTACTGCTGGTAACTAGTGTGGGCAAGGTAAGGGACGTGAAGAGCCCTCCTGCAGGTGCTCTTGACCTTGGCGATTGTGTGGGGCTGCTTCGCCTGGTGCGAGGGGGCGATGATGAGGGAGATGGGCTGCCTGGTCGAGGCAGACGCTCATGAGGGAGTTGCACTCTGATAGGCAATCTGTAAGTACAATGAGAAAAAAGATTGCATACAGAGTTCATGCTATGTCCAAGGTGCATTCAGAATATCCACAAATCAAGGATGAGAGATCCTTGAGCAAAACCCAGAAATCTGACTCATATGGTCCCTTATGTTGCTTTGTGAGAGCATTCTGAAAGCAAATGAAAAGAATAAAGCCAATCCGTACCTCCTGTTGAGAGTTGTAAGGCCATTTGAGGAAACCCTTAAATCTAACAGCTGCAAGACTGGATTTAGAGGCCTGGGAGAAGTTGGAGCTTTGTAAAGTTTGCTCTCCTTTAACCAGATCAGCCCCTCCAAGTTTTCCAGCTTATGATGAAGGCTTTGCAAATCAAAGTCTGGAAGATCTTGCTGGGCTGATGCTGGAGCGCTGATCAACTTCTCAGACGTCGCTTTTGTGGAAGTTTGCAGCTCAATAACTTGCATAAAGCCATGGCAGGTGATAGACATTGGTTTGAGCTGCCGCATGCGCACCAGTGGCAGGTCTGTGGGTGGAATCAACTCAACAGAGGTCACAGGTATTCGAGGTGGGCGTTCTGACTTTGAGGGGGACATGGCTCCTCTTGCTCTTTTAATTTCAGACGATATGCCGTGCGGGGAGGAGGGACTTCTTGGCCTGGATGGGGAAGAAGATACCCTGGAAGATTTGTCATTTGGGCTGCGTGGGGGGGAAGATCTACCTGATCCCCCTCCCTGGCTATGTGGTGTGGGAGTTTTTGGAGCTGGCTGTTTAGGAGAGCCAGGTTTACTTGTGGGTCTAGGGTGCATCACCTTCGTTGTTGCCTCTGCCTTCACGACTATTGGGTCTGTTGCTGATGGTTGCATTGCTTTGAGAGAAGGGATGACAGAAAGCTTTGGATTGTCCTCACTACCTATGCTCATGATTGAGGTACTGCTGAACTCGGAAGATACAGCACCTGTCACCTTGGGGAAGAAGGAAAGCTCCAATGACGGGGCTCTGGACACGTCCCAGGGTTGTGTGGAAGCAGACCCAAAAGCGTGAAGCGGATCAAGGTTGGGAAATAAATTAAGATCGTTTGAGGAGAAAGAGACTTCTGCAACTTGTATGCATCCATCCTTGGTAACAGGCTCCAATCCTGGAACAATTTCAACACCAACACCTTCTGCAGCCAGCATGCTTCCATCCCTTGCACCCTGCGTAATTTCGCCGCTTACACGATCAGCCTCAATCTTTCCTGCTGTGTTCACAGGCAGAGCCTGATTGCTCTTCTCTAAGGCAAGCGGTCTGATGTTTTCCAGTGGTGATAAAATGTGTCCTCCTGTGACGGCAATGCATGCAGAAGGCTCCTTATTTGATTCAGTACCAACATTGACATCCACTTGCTTGACCTCAGGAGGTGGTGCGTATGAATTCACAGAGCTGGTAGCTTTGACAGCTTGGTAGGCAGTTGTGTTCTCTGATCTGTGAATGGGTATACCCCCAATGTCTTTGTAGCGGTCCAACATCTTTTTTACATACATCCTGTACCTGAGGCATGAGAAAGCAAAGGGCTGGTCTCCAAAGAGGCTCTGGTCGAGGTCTGACAACAGCAGCAACAGGTTGCTATGGTTGGGACTAGAACAAATGTCATGTCATATTACAAATTTCATGTTATGATACCTGCTGCTGTGCCTGCACTCACCATTTAGATGCCATTTTGAAACTTGCAGGATGAAGGTGGGGCACCTCTGCCATGGAAACTGTCATGGGGGCATCTGGTAGAATGGAGGGACGATCCAAATGCCTCTGAGGCAGCCTGACATCCCTGATGTTGCATGGCAAGATAAAATTTTAATGATGTTCATAAAGTTTTCATGCAACATGATTTAATGATGTTCACAAAGGTTGCATTCAACATGACTTGCAAATTTGAGTCCTCTCATTGACTTTTGCTCATTATGCTGGCAAAATTGGTCAGAGGTACTAGTTATATCAAAAAGAGTTTTGCCATCCCAAGTCTTTTTAACACTGTGTTCTCTTGCATTCATGACTGGCAACTCAACAGAAGCCATGAACTATTCACCAGATATGCTCCTCAGGTCTCTTGGTATCAAAAGGTGGTGATCTGGAGCGCCCGGGCGACTTCACACGAGGCTGGGCTTTAACTGTTGGCAAATGTACAAACATCAGTAAAAGCTGGTGTGGTACGTGATATAGAAAGTACTGCTGTACTTTCACCATAAATATTGACTGTATCTGGTGATTTTGTCATGCTGTCATTCAATGCTGACACCGCAGTAAGGACAAAATCTACATCAAATACAATTCCCACTCCCAGGGTTAATGATTTTGGTTTTGCTTGGACCCTTGCCTACTAACCTACCTGCAGTACGTGTTTTGCTTGGACCCTTGCCTACTAACCTACCTGCAGTATGTGTTTTCCTGGTGGATTGACGGATGTTGGGACCAACTGACTGGGTGGTTGCCTTAGGGGCTACTGCTTTGGGTGGCTTGTAACTCATATTAATTGGTTTGGGCGGTGTGGCAGGCTTCTGAGGTGGGGTGCTTGGTTTTGCGGCAGGTGGCGTTGAGGGGGGTGAGACACTCAGGTGCGTAGAAAGCCTGCAGAGTGAAATGGATAGAATACAGCAGGGCTCAAGCTCTAAGCATTACCTCCTTTACTGCAATCAACGTTAAGCATACAAACGCATTATAGCATTGTTGTAACTAGCGTGAATGCGAGTTGAATCAAAATGCATCAGAAGGCAGCACTGTAGGAAAAGGGTACGGAGATCCAAGTCACGCACTTTAAAGGCGGTGGTGAAGGGCTTGCCCATTTGTGCTTCCTTGCATCTGCCAGAAGCTCATTCAGAAGTTTACTATACTCCTCTGGAGAGACGCTGGGACACCTAAAGGTTCCCCAGCAATAAGGATGGGTAGTAGTCAGCAGAATGGGTAGTGAGAGCATGCACAAAGAAATCAGTAAACAAGTAGCAACACACAACTAGCATCAACCATCTAACATCGACTGAGAAGTTACAATACTAGATGTCTAAGCAGCGCTGCCGAGACATGAGGCTATATATTTCTTCCATATTGTTTTTTATTCTGATGCTTTTCTTACCACAGATCTGCAAGCTCAAACATAGCATCAAAGAAGTCCGGGTAGTCCATCATGGCTTTGCCTTTGCTGTCATTCTCCCAATCCTCCTCAGGATCGTAGTTTAGATCCGGTTCCATTTTAAATCTTGGAAGCAATACCTGAAGAACATTCATTCCAGGGCAGTCCAAAGTCATGGTATTCATCGTGTGCTGTTGCAACATTTGATTCAAGATACCCACTAAAGAAAGCATATCTTTTCTGACCATGTCAGGGTTCAGAGTTCTCATATACAGCAGGAGAATCAGGAAGTCAATGTATCCCTTACCAGCTGGATGATAATAACTAGTGCACAGTATGATTCTTTGCTGATATAGGTCATGGGCGCGGTGACATCTGTTTGTGTATCTTGAGTTGCTGACTTTGGGACAAACCTGAGGGGACAAGCAAGAGAAAGGAGGCTAAAGCAATGCCTCCTTGGCAACAATGTATCACAGCGTTCTTAAACACAAAACCTGAGGTTAGCAAGAGAAAGGAGGCTAAAGCAATGCCTCCTTGGCAACAATGTACTACAGCGTTCTTAAACATAAAACTGCATGCTCTTGTTCTCCACTGCTTTTAGATGCAGACATGAACAACAATACTGATGATCCTACGGATGGGCTGCAACCACAGCTTGGAGAAATCTGTGTCATGATGATTGAGTCGTCGTTCTAACGACAGCTACACAGCCTAGTATCTGAAGCATGCTCTTACGACCACCACTCCTGGATGGCGCGGACCACCAAGGGCTCATGGCGCATGCTGTGCCTCTTCTGGAGCATGTCTTCAGAGTAAAGCTCTGCATCCCCCTGACAATCGAGGGGGAACAGCACACTGGTTTTAAATAAATCTACTAAACCACCTGATAATCAAGGAAGAACAGCACTCAGATTTTAATGGACAGTCACCTTGAAGGCAACATTTCAGCTCATGTGTCACTTTATGTGATTGGCACTAACCAATAAATTACTAGGTGCAGTTTTTGAGGGTTTGAGGGTATTTATCTTCTTTGAACATGTCTGCTCAATGACATGGTAACCCTAAACCCTAAACCCTGCTAAGTTCAAGAATCCTACTTTGAATAACACCTTAATGTCTTAAGGAGAAGATGCTGAAGTAGAATATTGTACAGCACTAAATGCGATTATGTTCACCTGCCCGCCAGACATTATCCAAGATGAATGGTATGCACATACACTTACTTGTTTCATGTAGTTGATGGACTGAAGATCTCTCATGTCTGAGGCTTGCAGCTTCACATCACTTGCGCCAGTCAGTGCCTCATTCAATGCCTAGGAAGGCAAAGCATGTGCAGTGAATCAAATTATGATCAGAAGGTATTTGAGCACCAATATTTGGTTAAGTTTTATATTGATTTTTATGATGCCCTAACAACACCTCAGAGACCCATTGAAGCACCTGTTTCGAATCCTGCTGAAACTCCTGCTTGTCAGAGGCTGCAAGAAGTTTGGCCCTGAAGTAAGGAATAATTAGAACCTTGGGATGCTACAATTACAAATCTCATGTAAAGGAGTGGCAAAGTATTGCCAGGGTTTCAGCAAAATTCCACAAACTCAGTTGGTCTGATGGATTGACTAACTCACTCGCAATAATATGTATTAAATAGAGGAGCCTTTACCAGGTACAAGTAGAATGCAAATGGTATCTTTAGGGACTGTTTGCCATCTTCTGAAGCTCACATCATGCATACCTAATGCAGATTGGTCAGTGTCTACCTCATAATACCCTTGGTGGCGAGCCGTATCTTACGCCAGCGAGCCTTGGCCTGGTTGAGCATAATGTGAGCAAGACCCCTCTTTTGAGTTTGCGCCTTTGCTGGTAGCAGACTCGTTGGAGCTTGTGTTGCAGATGTCTCCGATGTTGCATTGTCGTTTGTTTCGCTCATCTCTCCGCACTTTAACAAGGCAAGTATTTACAATTAAATATGCGCTTCATTCATCATAATTTATTAAATTTTCGACACCGAGAAGCATAGGTAGTACAATCTAAGGGTCCGCAAAAATTGCAGGTTTAGCACTCCAAAACTCAGATGAGTTTATCAACATACATTGTTTAAACGAAGGCTCATTTCGTGACAGTGAGCTAGTGAGCACCTCGTTCGACGTTGCAATTCACACATGAGTATTTGTGTACGGTAAAACGAGTTGCATCAATGCATGTTTAAACTTCAAAATCCACATTTTCTTGATTCCCTCTAATGTTAACACACGAACTCAGCTCTTCAAAAAAACTTTTATATACAAAAAACATTAAATAATTTGACCGGCTTTCATTACAAGGATGACGAGATGCAAGCCTGTCCTTTAAAAACTTAGGCCAAGAAGAAACTCCAAAGTCAGCTTGCGAACTATTTTAAGATTTCATGCTTCCTTAAATGCAAGTGTCATGTGTACGGGATCCTGGAGTGATGAATGCACTGCCAGAAATTTATACATATTATTTAACTGTACGAACCTGCCTTTGTGTTGCCTGATATTAGTATCGCCCTCTTTACTTCTTGATGGTGGGACTGGTTCATGCAAAGAGAGCCCTTGTCTGCTCGGCAATGATTGGTCTTTAAAATCAAGGATTTTGTAGATAAAGAATGACTTGGAGCTAGGCACATTCTATTCCATGTGACACTTGTATATTGCAGTCAGTTGATGGGGATTGGCCCTATTCATTGTACAATGTCCCCATGTCGGAAAATTGGCATAAGGGTTCAGCTTTCTACACTGAATAGGGTGTGTTAATGAAGTCCAAGATTATTGCAATCATGATGAGGATGCCGGTTTTAAGTAACTAGGTTGGTGCTGGAAACAGCGCTTCAGCAAAAGCCTCTGCATTGAAAGGCTGCAAGTCATCCGCTGTTTCCCCCACTCCGATGAACTTAACTGGCACACCTAACTGGTCAACCACACTAACCTGAAAGCATTCAGAGTACAGGAATGTAGCAATAATTCTGGCAAGATCAAACTGTGGTTCAGAGTTTAATATCCATACTAAACACATGTACCTGTTGGACAGCTTTAAAATTTGGATCTGCATACACTTGTCTTGATGGTTACACAACACTACATAGTAGACAAGGCATGCTGGAGAGAGTTTGGGTTGCAGCATTAGACAAAAGTATTTTCTCTCTAGTCAAAACACACAAAGCATGACTCACAACAGCTCCTCCTCTTGCAGTACCATCCAGTTTGGTCAGGATGAGGCCACTGAGCTTCACTGACTCATTGAACTCACGCGCTTGGTTCAACATATTGAGACCTGGTAAGGAAGGCAGCAAAATATCAGCTCATGACAAACCATGAATCTCTCATGGATGCTGATGCATGCTGCACCCTCAAGCGAAAGATGTCATGAAAGCTTAGTGCTCTTTTCTGGGGTGAATAAGGTTGTAGAGGAGGTACATTGGGTTAACCCATGAGATAATGTACACTTTACCATGTCCGTAACCATCAGCACACTCTGTATAAGCGATCCTTACCAGTTGTCCCATCCAGCACTAGCAATGTCTCGGCAGGCTGACCAGGCAGTGCAGCACCTATGGCCTCCTTACAGGCCTGGAGTTCTTCCATCAGCGCATAAGCTGTGTGTAGCCGTCCAGCTGTGTCACATATTACAATGTCGATGGCCTGAGCAGCTTTTCGTTGCTTTGCTTCATGCAGGCACTGCAATGGCATCAGGACAACTTGAGAGGTGCAGTCAGGGAGATGCGTGAGGGTGGATTTTTATCGCCTTTATCAGAGGTGAGGATTTTAGTGATTGCCACTTTCGTTTTTTCAAACTGGATGGAAGATGTTGTGAGAAGGAATACAGGTACCAGGCAAGCAAGGAGCAAATGCTCACATTTGAGATTACTTGTGTAGGTTTTGTGCCCTCTTTGAAGGAACCCATCACGGCATTGGAGCGGCGACCCCATTCTGATAACTGTTCAGCTGCAGCTGCTCGGAAGGTGTCTCCTGGAATTAAGTACACCTGAATAGGCCATGTTGTAAGACAGATAATTGCAAGACAGATGGTGTGTATAAAAAATCCCACTTTGTTCCAGGAGCACACCAAAGGAGATTGCCCTAAATATTTGAACGGATCCCAATGCGCCTCACATTCTACCATTGGCTTTCACTATCATGTTCAGCAACCTAGTCAAACAATTCAAAGATAACAGCCTACAGCTGGGCATCTTAACTTCCTTCGCACCACCCACCTTGGCCCCCTCATTCCCGAATTTACTAGCTAGCTTCCCAATGGTGGTGGTCTTCCCAGCTCCATTCACCCCCACAATAAAAACAACAGCTGGCTCACCCTCCAAATGCAGCTCAGAACTCTTGCCACGTGCATTCAGGAGCTCTATGATGCTGACCTGCATCCCATCATGTCTAAAGGCTTCAAGGCTTACATCCCCACATTAAAATTGGTACAGGGACTTCTCATCTGAACATCAACAGCAAGACTCATGTTCAGGGTTCACATATCAAGAATGTATGAACAAATACAAGTACTTCGAACAGGGACCACTCGTTCACCTTCAGCTGTAATTTCAGATCAGTGGATGTCTTAACTTTCCCTGATTTTATGGCTACTCTCAGCTTATCTACTATCTTCAGGGCTGTTTTGGGGCCAAAGTCAGCAGTCTGAAAGACGTAGGTTCAAAGACACAGAGAATTATTCACACACAGAAAACGTGAAGGCTCTAGAGCCTTCTGTGAATTTAATTTCAATTCAGTATGGAATGATTCCATGCTGTTAACGCCATGACCAAAAGTATAATCCTGTCAGCATGCTATCACTTGAAATGTGCATGAGGACTTTAAGAGAGCAGCAAGGCTCATGAAATTAACGGCATGGGTTCCGTAAGGCTTCACTGTAAGACCATGGTCTCACTGCTGCTGTTGTCAGCACATGTGCTTTGATGACTTAACAATTCTGACTCACAATGAGCGCTTCCTCAAGCTCCTCTAGAGTTGTCTCATAATCTTCAAGACTCCAGAATGCAAGGAGCTCATCAACTAGCTGTTACAGAAAGACAGAAATTAAGAATGTAAGGCACTACAGTGTTTGCCCTACGGTACCTCTTCATTTGCTCATGCTCAAGTGCCATTTAATCTCATCAAAACTCAAATAAATGTGAACTGTAATTGGATGCACGCCACACACTTCTTATGGCGCAATGTGAACAAAGCTGTCGCTGAAGCGGTAACCGTGGATGATGTAAGTAATTTTTTATAACCTTTGTTTATTTTGCAATAATGTTACAGCCTATCTACCTTCTAATACAAAGTCCTAAGATGTGGCAGAGCAGTCTTGAAACACTGGTACACATGTAATTCTTACCCCCAATCTTTCTCGTGTTTTTGTTGTTCCCTTGAAGAAGCGTTCAAAATCTTCAGCAGCTTTTTCTTTGAATACTCTCCCAAGTTTTTGAAAGATCCCTGGCGTGGATGCGCCTGCTTGTGCCTATGCAGATGTGCGACTGTTCAGAAACGCTGGCCGTGTGCACTCAAACACAGAAGTTTTTTCATATTCACCTTGAACTTTGCATGTTTAGGCGCAACAACAGCATTAGCGGGGGTGCATGAAGTTATGCATGTACCCCAAGACGGTTTCAAAGCACGATTAAGATTGATCATGCAGGCACCAGCCTTCTATTCAATTTTGACTTATTGCTTGATGTAGAGTTTGTCCAGATACGATGAACAAGAGGATACCGCGCCTGTCCATACTTGAATCCACACAACTCTGACTGAAAATCGAAACTTTTAGAGCTGGAACCATGAATAAATAATGACTGAAATTACGATTATTGATGCAAGACTTGTAAGGATGTTGAATGGGATGTCTCTTTACAGTGTGTCTGAAGTTCAGGATTGGTTTCTGAACAACAAAATTGAGACAAATGCATTGCAAATGAATTGTTTTGGAATCTTATTACATTCTGATTCATGTCAAAGCTTTGGCATGTAATGGTCATTCTTCAACAAATTTGAGGACATCGTTATAACAACTTTCAATCCTTCTGTTAGCTATCCTCATGATGTCTGAGTCAACTGTACAATGTACAACTTGACTATGCACAATGTTCTGGCGTTCTGAAACAATTTTTTAACTTCTGTATGTTGTAATGATGATGATAAGTTAGTTAAATGGTGACCTTTCATGTGCAACTGACTGAAGGAACTTCAGTTAGTACAGCTTATCATTTGTGAGTAACGCTCTTTGCATTACATTACTCATTTCCTGTCCATCTGTCATGTTTTTTCTTTCAAGGTACACATATTCACTCCTAGGGTGTGCTAATGCACCGCTGACCAGAAGTACTGGCTGCAGCACTGGGTACAAGGAACTCTTGTGCTGTAGATTTCTTCTGTTCTGTGGTTTAAGATGCTTGTGAGGGCTGCAATGCCTCACCTCTACTGTTGCACATGCACATAAAATTATCAAGGAGTATTATTTCCAAGCATCCAGTCCCTCAACTGAATTCCTCCGGATGTTTAAAATATTGTTATCTCTAATGAGCAGACGATAACGTGTTCTCATATTACACCTCTCAAGTAGGAAATAAAGATCATGGGTCATTTCCTGCGAAATAAAGAAGAGGATGTTTTTGAGTCTACCACATCATTGTTCATCAGCAGAACATCACAAGCAGTTCCGAGGAAAATAGCAGCATTGAACTTGCATAGCAGCATTGAACTTGCATGGCAGCATTGAACTTGCATAGCAGCATTGAACTTGCATAGCAGCATTGAACTTGCATAGCAGCATTTGAACTTGCATAGCAGCATTGAACTTGCATAGCAGCATTGAACTTGCATAGCAGCATTGAACTTGCATGGCAGCATTGAACTTGCATAGCAGCATTGAACTTGCATGGCAGCATTGAACTTGCATAGCAGCATTGAACTTGCATAGCAGCATTTAACTTGCATGGCAGCATTGAACTTGCATGAGAAAGTGATAATGAGGCGTAAAAATTATTGTGTGCATGCAGAAAATGTCGTGCATTCAGATAGAATGTAGCCGTCAAAGGGCGGAATGTCAACAGAACTTGATGCGGCTATCTCAGAGGCCAAGGATGCAAGGGAGAGGGCAGCAGTGTTGTAAAAGTATGTTATAAGTTGTCACAAAGGCTTTACTTGGATGAGTTAGATAGATACTCCAGTGGACACATAGACAGCAACACCCTGCTTGACCACATGCTGAAGATAGGCTATGTTACCTTCAATGATGCAAATGACAGTGCTCTAAGCTGTCAGTCCAGTTGTAGTACCTTCATTCTTGAAAAAATGAGACGCAGTCAGGGCTAAATCAAAGCGTTTGTCAATAAATTATGTCAACCTCAAGCTGGATAAAGAAAGAGCAGACATCCTTGAGGAGATTCATTGCAGCAGCACCACCCACTTGCCATGTCCTCCATTAGGATTTGGATATTGCAGCAAAGAAGAATCCAGAACCATCCAGCCACATCAAAAGCTCAAGTACTACCACAAAATGAAGTTTTCTGTCAATGAGTAGACTGAGACAGGATGTGTTATACTCCTTCACTAATGGCTGTGTATAAGCCTGAAGCATGAAAACCAGTTGTCGTCTTCTGTCAGCATAGAGAAAAGCTTTTGATTCTTGTAGAAACTTAAGAGGTGCAACAGTACCTGCTGTTACAGTGTATGCTTAGTATGCAGAAACATTATCATTGCTTCTGCTATGCAGAAAGTGGCCGAGCTATTTTAGGACTATGTGATCCTTTATCTATAATAGGCTTAATTAATAAATATTTTTTAAAAATAAAATTTAATGTTATGGTGTATTTTGCCTGAATGAGTGACGAGCAACTCCAAAACACTCTTTTTTCGATGCTCTCTTATTTATTTTCCCCCTTTATTCTATTTAAAGAGCTTAGGAAGCCTTAATTCCACGGAGCTTTGAGAATCGTGAAAAAAATGTAGTCGTAAAAGTGAACGTAAAAGTAGCGGTAAAAGTCACATGGATTTGTTTCTCATTCATATAAAATTCATAAAAAAGCCTGATCAATTCAACAGCAAACGTGAACAAATGAGTCGTTGACAAACTGTTCAACATTTGAATACTTCTCAGGGATTCATAACTACTACTTCCGTTTTCTGTTCAAATTTCGTTATCGAGCGACAATTTTGATTGTCATAAATATATTCCTGATTTTTTATTTGTTTGTTTTTATTCTTTTGAAACCTGTTCTCCATTTTGGCAATTAGGATCTATTCTGAAGATTTGGTAAGTAACGATGAATATTGTGCTAGAAAGATTGATGGAGCACTCTTAATTCACATAATCATGAAATCCCGCTCTGTTACAGCTGTCATTTGTCAACTGCTCAAATGATTTTGCAAACATAACGCCGCTCTAATTTATTGAACTTAATCATTGTGGATTACAGGCTCAGGAATTGCATCATCGTTTTCAACTGTCGTTTCGGACTCAAACATTTGCCGAGAGAGTTAAAGCAGTGCTTACCCAAGCTGAGATCAGTGGCTGCCGTCGATAATACTGAGATGATGACAGGCATGTGCGGGCAGCAGGAGACCAACGTCTGCACCGATGGCAAATCCCAGTTTGTCACTGCTGAAGTGCTTGATTATAAACCTTACCCATCATGGTCACCAACTCGCGAGGTCAGATTTCCTCAGGCTCGGCATAGCCGCTTCAGCGACTCGGCCACTACCCACTTACGTTCTATTGATGCCAAGCTGTCAGTCCCCCAGTATGAACATCAGCTTCAAATGCAAGACACTATGATGGACACCCTGAGCAAACATCTGGCTGCAACATATAAGGAGAACCTGTCAATGAGGGCCTTACTGACCCTTGCTACAACACGGGCAGAGATTGCAGAGCTCAACTTGCAGAATGCATCAATGGAAGCGCAAGCTGGTGAGGCAAGGGCCCAGTGGTTAGAGAATAAGCTAGATCAAGTAACAGCAGAGGCAGCAGGGTTGAGGGAAGGTGTGAGCTCATTGCAAGAGCGTGTTGCTTTTATTTCACATTCTGCTGAGAAGAAGGCAGCTGAAAATCAGCGCAGCCTTTATAAAATCCTGGGTTTAGCAGCTGCAGCGGAGCTGAGAGCATGCTTGGCTGCTGCAGAAGTGCATCGCCTGGCCATCATGCTCCAGAGCATTGATGGGGATCACAGAAGAGTGAGCAATAAGAGGGCGCAAGTCAAGGATCACAGAAGAGTGAGCAATGAGAGGGCGCAAGTCAAGGATCAGGCATCATTCTCTAAATCAAACAGCAGCCCCACTCCTTCACAGGGACAAAGGCTTGTCTCAGCAATCTGCAGCAAGATTGAACAGGCTAGCAGGTCAGCCTCCCAGACTGGCAGTAGCAGCGACCATGAGCTGAGTCAGACGAGCCTCTTCTGTAATGCAAGAAAGAAGGAGGCAATGAATGGTATGAGCTTACTTAAGGACGGATGTATAGATGTTTTCTCCACAGGATCTCAAAGGATTATGGCGTTATACCCGCCAGAGGAGGATGAAGGTAACACCACCATAGTGCAGGGAGCGAACCCAGCAGCTCAGCAGCTAGTGCCTCCCATGCAGCTTGAGGATGTTGTTGGGAAGCAGCAGCAGAGAAATGTATCTGCAGGAAACATTGGGAAGCAGCAGCAGAGAAATGTATCTGCAGGAAACACCCAGGGCATCGATGATAGGGATGAGGGTGTACAAATAATGGATACTTCATCAAGAGGTCTATATTCAGCTCAGTCCTTTACGTTGTGTGCTCCTATTTGCTCTGCCTCGCCTACTCCCATAGCTAATGTCAATGAGAAGAGGGTTAGTTTGGGAGGCTGTGAGACCACCAAGGCAGCGCTAGATGCAGCCTCAGTTCACGAGCATGAGTATCCAGTTTCCTCGGGCTTTCCCAGTCTTACCATTCTGCTTGGAGGGGACGAGGACTTCACTGACTCAATGCTGTTGGATGGAAAGGCTAGCAGGTCACCACTGAGGTCGATAGACGGTGGTGTCAAATTCAGGAAATCATGTCAGGCCGTTGCTGACCAACTCACACAGCACAGCAATGTAGGCAGTGCGTTGCAAAATCAAGAAGCTGATGTGCTTCCTCAAACAAATGGTTCCTCCAGCGGAGCATTCCTTCTTAAAAAGGCCTTTCAATGTTTTTTCTGTGGAGCAGACGATATTTGATGCCTTGGCAAGGTTTGGCAAAATTACTAGAGTAGAAACATTTATCATTAATCTGTAATGCATGATATGCGGAAGCACCATATTTATTTCAGCTGAGTTAAGGGATTCAGGTGTCATTTTGTTATATGAAGTCTGCTTCTTAAATCTACCCTTGCCAACTCCAAACAAGTTTCTTGTCAATATTCATTTTGGTGGGAGCTGCAAACCAAGATAATTTGAGCAATTAAGAAACTCCCGATTATAGAGCCGATACGGTCACCCTGGTAACTTGTGAATGCATTCATACCTGTACAACACTTATTTAGCCTCCTTGATACAAACACATATCCATGAGTTATTATGTTGTTAGGATTGGCTCCTTTTTTGAAGAGCTCGCTAGTAAATATAAATGCTTCCAGCATGTCATCATATGAGACAGATGTATTGGCGCGTCCTGAGTGACTTTTGCTGTGTTACTTGTTTTCTGTTCTCAGCCCTTTGCGAAGCTGTAAAATGTTGAAAGTATTTTCAGTCTTCCCACAACTGATTTTTTTTAACATCATGACTGCTTAATTGCAAGTGGCAAGTCTGAGGATTCAATGGACTTTCCATGGCAGGCTGAAATTCAGCTCTGGGCATTGTCTGAGAGCTCAACGCTCATCACAGCAAGAGTTCATGAGCGTTCTTTAGATGAAGGACGTTATGCCATAGTAGAACATTTGAGAGTTCAGAGAAAAACATATTCTTCTGTCAAGTGAAATGTGGAATGGACATTGTGTGCATGTCTATTTAAGCCTTATGAATGCACACATCAAAGCATATTCGAACTCTCAATTCATGTCCCACTTCACCTGCCGAATTCTTTTCCTTAGCTCAGTTCAGATCATAATTATGACATCTTGGCTGGCCGTGTTCTACATCATGCTATCTAAATATTCCTTCACTGCATCACAAGCTCAATTGAATCATCGTAGTAGTCGGGGAAGTAGTCTTGAATGGGCACTTGCACTAGGGGCCCCTTGCGCATTGCTTGCAGCGCTAGGGTTGTTGCTTTGCATCCAGCCAGTGTTGTGACTGTTGGGATGCCTAGGCCTAAAGCCAGGCGGCGCAACTCCTTCCCATCCCTCATGTCATATTCATCCCCGGTGCTGGTGAGCATCATGAGCGAAATTTCTCCATTCCTGTAAAGAAAGGATCATATTTATAATTGTGTGAGGTACCACATACAAAAAAAGCATCCTTGTAATACTCTTTTCACCCTTAAAGTTTATGAAGTCTTCAGAAAAATTGACTCCTGCATGCCTTCATCATCACACTAATTCAAGTCTACTTACTTCATGATGTCGACAGGGTTAGGCCTCCCCTCATGAATCTTTAACACAATTTCACAAGGCACGCCTGCCTCTCTCAGCATCTTGGCTGTACCAGATGTTGCAACCAGACCAAACCCTAGATTGCCAAGGTCTCTTGCAATAGGGATTATGTCTTGCTTGTACCTGTGAAGTATCAATTCATTGAGAACAGAAGTAGAGAACACAGCACAGCAGAAATACTGTACTTCAAAATCAGAGGTTAAATATATGATTTTCTGGGTAACCTTAGGAACATAGTGGCGTGATGAGTTGTACAGAAGTTCTTGGCAGTTCAGCATCATGAGGAAATAGGAAAGTAGGAAGCCTGTACTTCACTGCTCACACACACTCACTTATCAGCCATGGTGAGGAAGACTTTTCCGGATTTGGGCAGCTTCATACCAGCTGCTATTGAGGCCTTTGCATAGGCAGCAGCAAAGTCCTTGTCAATTCCCATGACTTCACCAGTGGACCTCATTTCCGGCCCAAGCAGTGTGTCGCAACCTGCAAGTCAATAAAATCGTCCTCACAAACAACATGCATGGATAATCACTCTTCGGGGATTGAAAGGATTATGAAATCAAGTCTTCCTCAGTTCTTCTCTCCAGTCCATCCACGCAGCTGAAAATTTTCTTTGTCAAACAGTTCAGGTGTAAGATAATCATCTTGCGACACAAGAAGCAGCAAGACAGGCTTTTTACAGCCAACCACAATTGATCTCTCAATACTACAAACATCTCCCATACAACTAAACTAATGCCTCCCCTCATAGAAGCTGTGACCGCCCTTACCCTGAAACTTGTTGAATGGAAGCACAACCTCCTTCACTGCCACATGGTTGGTGGGCAAAGGCTCTTCTATCAGGCCCACCTCCTTGAGGCTCTTACCCGCCATAAGTAGGGAGGCATATTTTGCAATGGGGTGACCCACAGCCTTAGCCACAAATGGAACAGTCCTGCAGTAGTAAAACAACATTTGCTAAACATCAAATTGGAGAAAGGGTAAGGATAAGGCAAGAAGTATGAGTGATTTCAAAGCCAGACTGCTTTTACATTAACTGCAAAGAGAAGGCTGACCTGGAAGCTCGCGGGTTTGCCTCAATGATGTAAGGCACATCATCTTGCACTGCAAACTGGATGTTGATGAGTCCCACTACCTTGAGCTCCTTGGCAATTTGAATAGTCCATTCACGTACCGTCTTGTTCACCTCTGCTGACAAGGTCTGTGTTGGGATGCTGCATGCTGAGTCACCTGCATCATATCATACAAGGGGTTAATACACCCTCAGGTCCCTGTGGCATTGGTACAGCTTCTGAAAGGTTGGCCACAGAAGAGGATTGCCATTCCATACCCTCCTCTCTCACAAAACTGAACTTTTCATCTCCACTCTCAACAGAGTGCACCTGACATCTCCTCTCATACCTGAATGTACTCTACATCTTCACTCTAACAAGAGTGCACTCTACATTTCTTCTCTCACCGAAGTGTACTCAGCATCTCCTATCTCACCTGAGTGCACTCCTGCTTGCTCGATGTGCTCCATGACTCCACATATAACGACATTGCCATCATTGTCACACAAAGCATCTACATCCAGCTCAGTGGCACGGTCCAGATATTTGTCGACCAAGACAGGAGTCTCATCGCTTACCTCCACCGCCGTGGTCAAATACCTTAACACACAAACTTGAAGTTGAGGATGGCTAAATAACTCTGATTAATTGAGTTGAGGATGAATGGAAATATCTACCTACAAAGGATAGATGCTTTTACAATCATTACGTTAGACCCTCTGTTGCGACAAGTTCGCTTAGTTGTGGATCCTTGAAAAAACACATATCCACAGATATGACTTATATCTTTTCTGATTGCAGGTTTACGAGTCCTGCAGCTGCTGCACTCTCTCCAAAATTACCAGGTTACTCACTTATGCAGCTCATCATCATTGTAAATGATCTCCATTGCTCTTCCTCCCAAGACGTAAGAGGGTCTACAAGAAGGCACACCTCAATGAGCCAACTTTACATCAACACCATGATGCAAAAAGCAATCAAAGAATATCATCGTCACATCTTTGCACCCAGTACAGCTGTACAGCTGCTTTGAGATTGCAGAAATGTTACTGAGGGATCTGTTGATTGACAGCAGGAGAGGTCCATAGCGTTCATCAGCCTATCTAATGACTATCTACCCTTATCTCTGATGCATCATTTCAATGCTGCTGCTGCCCCACCTGATCATGCAAGGATAGCCCAGCTTGTGAGCCTTATCAGTTGCTTCCACATTCGTGCGGGCTGAGCCACCAGCTGGCTGGCGGATAGACAGCTTAGTCAGCAATCCCATCCAGCGATCGCGATCCTCAGCAATATCAATAGAGTCTGGTGAGGTACCCCAGATCCTTACATTCCCATTGCCTGCACATTAGTAAGGAGAGGACCCTGTGGATTATAAAGTCCTTGTGGACTATAAACAGTCACAAAACACAATGACAGTCACAGATCATGCTGAACATCACAGGTTTTTCACTCCATTTATCATCCTGCTCAACTCCATCTGGTCAAGTTGTATAACATTCTCTCTCATTCCTTACCACTAGCAGCAGGAATGGGATTCTCTGTCAGCTCCTTGTGCAGGGCTGTGGCAATTTTCAAAGGGGTCTGGCCTCCAAATTGGACGATGATGCCCTCAGGGCGCTCCACGTCAATCACGTTGAGGACATCCTCAATGGTCACTGGCTCAAAGTACAGCCTGCTGCTGGTGTCATAGTCTGTGGATACTGTCTCCGGGTTGCAATTCATCATGATGGTCTCAAAACCAGCTTTCCTAAGATGAATGAAAGGTAACATCAGATTCTATGTCTATAACACTTCAAGTTGCAATGTAGTGAAGGCACATGGAATTTAAGGTCTGATAACTTATGGCAGGGTAGCAGTGTTTTGCGCCATGCAGAGAGCAGGCAGAAGGTCTGCAAGGTGTCCAAAAGACTGACCTCAATGAGTATGAGGCATGGCAGCAGCAATAATCAAACTCAATTCCCTGGCCAATGCGGTTAGGGCCTCCACCCAGAATAAGGACCTGGGGAAATGCCAAGTTTGAAGCATTGGCGTTGTGAATATTAAAGCATTAAAAACCTCCTTAATTTGGCATGAGAGATTAGAGAAGTGCCGATGACAAACAAATGTTGTGTCTAGTCATGAAGCTCCAGATCATACTGAGCAACAACAGAGATCTAGTTCATCATCCAGACCGCAGGTGCAAGAGCATGAAAGGCAGCAAATGTTATTGTACCTTGCGTGAGTTGGTGGGGGTGCACTCAGAGTCACCGTCATAGCAGGAGTACAGGTATGGTGTATCTGCTTCAAACTCAGCTGCACAGGTGTCCACACGTTTGTAGCTGGGCACAACACCCAGGGACTTGCGAGCCTTGCGCACGGCCATCATGTCAACACCTGGATGGGAGATGCCACAAATCATTAGTCAGAACAACTGATCCAGCAACTCACAACTGTAACTCACAACTGTAAATACATTGCTTGTTTCATTTAAAATTATTGCAGAGGCACATCATCAAGTTCCATGACATGATGTGCCACTGCAACAAATGCAGTACTGCTTAACCTCACCCAGGTTGCACTGCAACAAATGCAGTACTGCTTAACCTCACCCAGGTTGCGTGCAATTTGTGAATCAGAAAAACCTCTTGACTTCAGCTCCTGGAAGTCTGTGGAATCCAGGGACTCTAGTTTCTGGCTCTTCAGCCAACTCTGAAACACAGAATGATGAATGCAAGAATTTTGTGACCGGACATGCTCATTCACAGACAAAGTAGTGTTAAGCCTATCAAATGTTTAAATTAGGCAATTTGGAGGGATGCTGTTTCTGAGGTGGAAAAATGTGTTACTGATCTGTACGCAGAACCATAACTGGTGGCATGGATTCAAACAAAATAATGTAGACATGGAGATCCTTTTCGTCCTTTCACACTACCTGCTGCTCCCACACTTCTTTGAGTTGGACAAGCCACCATTTGTCCACCTTCGTCAGCTCGTAAAGCTCATCCACGCCAAGGCCCTCATCAAAGGCTTGGCGCATCACAATGAAGCGATCGGGATTAGGGACCCTTAGTTTGTAAAGCATCTGTGCAAAAATTCAGATATGCAAATTTGAGAATTTAAATGCAATGATAATGGGATGATTAGTAGAAACACTAGGTTGTGTTATCTGCACATAATTGAAGCTAGCATGAATTTGATGCATACCCCTCATGACCCCTCAGCATTGGAGTATTAAGTACTTGTCTGGATTTACTATTTTTCTTACCACTGTATAACATATAACTTATAACTTACCACTGGACATCTCACATAATCTGCAGTGCAGAGGGACGTAATCAATTCATATCCACTTGTTGGAAGGCATTCCCATTACCTCTTCCTTTGGCAACTTCTTATAGTTCTTGGGCAGATCCCAACCATCTAGCCCAGTCTCAAGCCCTCTGAGAGCCTTCTGGAAGGACTCAATCCAGGTGCGACCCATAGCCATGACCTCACCCACACTCTTCATCATGGTCCCAAGCTCAGCCTTTGCACCTGTTTGCATTAAAGTTTTAAAAACAAGCTGCATGAAAAGATTTTAAGAATACCAAGGGGATACCAACAACATGAGGACACGGCAGAACACTTGGCTTTCAACTAGTATCGAAGCTCTGTTTGCTTACAAAATGATTCAAATTCGCATCTTAGTGTGGGTGCAGATTATGATTTTAATGGAGGCGCACCAGGGAATTTCTCAAAGGCGAAGCGAGGGATCTTGGTGATGACGTAATCAATGGAGGGTTCAAAAGAGGCAGGTGTCTTTTGTGTGATGTCATTGGCTATCTGATCCAGGGTGTAACCAACAGCCAGCTTTGCAGCCATCTTTGCAATCGGGAAGCCTGTGGCTTTGGAGGCCAATGCTGAAGACCTGCAGTTGAACATCAGAGTGACCTTAATGTGATGCAAGGCCTCAATTCAGTTCTGTATCATGCATCATCTGACAAGATTGAGGCATGAACAGGGGCCTCAATCTATAGCTGGAAACATATTATTCTACGGGTTTGTCAAACCTCTCAAGATGCAATGCACCTAATTTCATGGTGAGCATGTTAAGCTTCACAGATCATCACGAACCTGCTGACACGAGGATTCATCTCAATGATGATCATGTCGCCATCCTCGGGATTGATGGACATCTGGACATTGGATCCTCCACACTCCACACCCATCTCTCTGATGATAGCCACAGCTGCATCACGTAACCTCTGGTATTCCTTGTCAGTTAGAGTTTGAGCAGGAGCCACAGTAATGGAGTCACCTGAGAGTGTAAACAAGTGTGAACAATGGAATGTAAATTTTGTTTGTTTAACTAACATGCATTTCATACAGAAGTATTACATCTTTCCATGTTCCCTATGTCCATGCTATGAAGTTGAAGTTAGCAAGAGGGCTTTATGACCAGTCATGAAACTTCTTTGTTTCTGTGCTTGTACCTCACCACCCTTTGTTCTCACCTGTGTGCACACCCATAGGGTCCACATTCTCAATGGAGCACACGATGACAACATTGTCTGCAAGGTCACGCATCACCTCTAACTCATACTCCTTCCACCCAATCAGGGAAATTTCTACGAGGACCTAAGGAGAAGCATGTGCAGAAGAGGTGCTGCATTACAGCAAAGTGTAATCCTTACAATCTTTGATCACCGAACGCATGGCACCTCAAGAGGTGCTGCGTTACAGTGAAGTGTAATCCTTATAACCTTTGATCACAGAATGCATGGCACCTTAAGAGTTACCGAACTCACGGTCCAGCACGTATCTTCAAAATTCAGGCTGTATAGCTGTATCAACGCAGCCAGTTTTCCTGGCTACACCTTGCACTGACACTTGGTAAACACTGCAGTGTTTCTCTAGTATTGTTTTTTGACAAAGCTTTCCTGCAACTCAGCTGAAACATCATCTTCTCACACCTGATTGGTCATTGAAGCATCAATGCCCTCTTGAACCATCCTCTTGAACTCATCCACATTGTAAGCAATGCCACCACCAGCACCCCCACAGGTGAAGGCAGGGCGGATGATGAGAGGGTAGCGTCCAATCTGGGCTGCAATCTCCAAAGCCTGCTCCACACTCTCTGCAGTGCCTACGAAACACAGGCAAGCATAGCTTCTTTGAATTAAATTGCCAGCGGGCTTGTCTCCACCATTTCATATTAAAGAATGGAACCTGACCATCTGAAATCTGTACTCTAATGATTGTCTCCATGTACAGCCTCTGCTGCCGATTAAATTGTGATTCTATACAAGTACCATGACCTCAAGACTGGCTACAAGCTGTGCATGTACCATGAAACAGTTCACACATGTCTAGCACCTGACATAGGGACTTTCTGTCCAATCCTAATCATGGACTGCTTGAACAGCTCTCGATCCTCTGCTCGGTCTATGGAGGGTAGCTTAGCTCCAATCAGCTCTATGCCATACTTGGCAAGAATTCCTTTCTGCTTGAACAGGAATATGGACAGACATGCAGAACCCCAAGGAGCGTCTCCAAGCTTTTATCACATTGTAGCAACCAAGGGTAGATCAACCCTAACATCTCTATAAATGGATGTATTGTTAGCACTTCTGCAGAGATGCATACCTCAGAGAGGGCTTTTGCCAAATTCAGGCCAGTTTGTCCTCCCATGGTTGGCAGAATGGCATCAGGTCTCTCCTGAGAGGCAATGATGGATTGAAGGGATTCAAGATTAATTAATAATTGAATATACATAGATTTGCATTCCATAATCTGTCAGTACGAACCTTAGCCAGAATTTGCTCGACGAGCTCAGGAGTCATAGGCCCAATGTAAGTTCGATCTGCCATTCCAGGATCAGTCATAATCGTAGCCTGATAAATAAGATTAATGCAGCTTAGGTAGTAGCGCAACAATGTTAGCGCTGATTGCACGTGATTAATTGAATCTAATGGTGCTCTCATCATCTCACTCACCGGATTAGAATTGAGGAGAATCACCTTGTATCCTTCCTTCCTGAAAAGCTAGCGATGAGTCAGTAGGCTCAAAACAGCAACCCTTGTTGTGCAATCATTGCACATTGTGACTTCACCTGAGAGACTTGCAAGCTTGAGTCCCTGAATAGTCGAATTCACAAGCCTGTCCAATCACTATAGGTCCAGCTCCGATGACTGCCAGCAAGCACAAAGCAGGCATTAGAAGATTCGACGGTCCTGGTGATACTGATGAAAAAATCAACTTACTCATGATGCTCTTGATGTCTCTTCTCTTCTTGATCTCAGACATGGCAACTTGCCAAGGCAATCCATCAGCCTGAATGGACGCTGTGACTTGAACATTGTGCTTACGGGAAAATTTAACAGATCGATTAAACGCGGACGATGCTGATGAGGTAAGAGCGTTCTGAGAAGCTACTATTTGGTTGTGTCGGGAGGCAACTTTGGATACGACACCTGAACGCTGAGAATGGCTTTTCAATCCTATGGAACACTGTGGCTTCATCTTGATGAACTATGCCGGTGAGTAGATGATGTGTTGACGTCTGAAGGGCTTCACGTGGCTTTGTTGTAGGTTCAGGGTCGAGAGTACGGCCACCAACCTTTGGTATTGCTGTCTTTTTGTGCATTGTCATTCGAAAGAAGTTAACTGTCAACATTAGATTGAAAATTTTCAAGGAAAACCTTTGTTAGGGTTACCTAGGTAGAATACTACGATGCAGTAGTATGGTATCACACTTATGCCCCATCTCCTCCCCCAGGTGACCTTCTACCTGCTACTATGCAATAGAGCAATATGCAACGTCACCTCAAGTATTTACCTTGCAGTAACACAAACTGAATGTACCTACAAAATATTTGTGTCCCAAATTTACATCCATGTGTTTAAAAAGGAATTCCAGGCCATGAGAGAGTATGAACTTGTAATTCAAGCATTAGATGCACTCTGGTATACTTTACAGGGATTGAGTGTTATGAGTTTTAAAAATGGGCTCTATGAATTTGTAGCCATACAAAAGTGTGAAGGGGTGAGATGACTCTCATGCGCATTTTACATATTCATTCACAAAATACAGCACAGATATAGAATATCAGAGCTTTGTGTCTGAGTTCTAGAGTTTCTTCAGCAGCTCTGAGACATGAGCAATATGGGACCCTGTCAAAGAATCCACAACATAAGATGAGACAACATTATTGCTTACGAAGTTCAGGCAGAACATGTGTAATAAGTCTGAACATGAGTCTTAGCTCGCTCTTATGTCATGAAGTGGGAACGTCCTGGATGGTCGGCACCTCTTGCCTCTTACATTGGAACATATCGCATAGATAATCTAGCCTCATAGAGTAAAAGGCAGTAGTTAGAAATGAAAGATGTTATATTGTGTGATACATGAAGCATGCGTTGTGTTTGTATGACCAGAGCTTCACACTTCCCTTGACATGGAATTTCACCTGTCAGGGATTCCTGACTGAGTTGAAATAATGGTTACCTTTCTAATCAAAAAAGAGTCCCCTCCCTGGTTTAGGGACAAAGTGTACAGGTGCTCCAAATGGACTGTTGGAGGGTGTAATAATTCCTTTCTTATGGAACTCTTGAGGCGCCTTAATTCTTAGAATCCAATTGGTGAAATCCGAAATATCTCCTTAATACCGGTATGTTCCTGGGAGTAAGTAAATGGCATGTGTCAGTGTGTCAACCAGGGCAGCCCTAACTGCTCACTGGAAATGTCAGACTATAGCTCGAGGCCTTCTTCAAGTAGTTTCTCAGCTGAGAGGGCACTTGTGAGAAATCAGGTTTTAAAGGTGATGGTAGGTTTAAAAGTGCCATCAGATAGACAGGCACGGGCTTGATGAGAACCACAAAAGCTCTTGAATTCTTTCATTTTAAGTGTCAAATAGCCATAGCTATTGATCGTGTGCAATGCTAGAATCCTTTGATACAGATAATAGTCTATTGGGATGTGATTTATCACCATGTTCTAAAGACAACTTCTTATGAGTTGTAAGAGACTGTGGTGAGCCACTCGTCTGTTTATCTGTCAGTATCCTGGAAGTATGGATGTTCATACTCACAGTGATGTATTTGCTCGCCTCCCAAGGATCTTAAGTGTAAATAGGAATATTGGATACTCCTTTCTGAACTTGAAGTTCTTCGTGGACAACACAACAAGATCTCCTACTGGAAAATCATGAGGAGCTCGAAATCTAGAATCAGCATAAGCTTTTTGCAGATAATCTTGAGCAACTTGAAGCAGAATTTTAAACCGTGAACGAGTAGACTGGAGATCATGAAAGACTGAATCAAGTGAAAGGATGTTAGCACTTGAGATCTGGACGAAGTTAGGTGTGACTGAATGTCTTCCATAATTCAAGAAATAAGGACTGTGACCTATAGTACTGGATTTTGCATTGTTGATTGCAAAAGCAACCATGGGTAAGAGACCTTCCCATGCAACATGATCACCATCAATGAAACGGCACAAGACTTCTACTAAAACATAATTTGTCCACTCTGTCTGACCATCTTTTTGAGGATGATAAGCAGAGGAATATTTGGGCTGTACTTGAAGACTTTGGGAAAATTCTTTCCAAAATTCTGAAATGAATCTAGTATCTCTATCAGACATAAGGACATGAGGTACACCGTGGTACTGGAATACATGAGTAATGAAAGTACGTGCAACATTCTCAGATGTGCAGGACTTCTTAACAGGAGCAAGAAAAAACATAATTTGTGAACTACCATGATACCATCATGACTAGAACTAGATTTAGATAAGTCAAAGACAAAATTCATAGTGACAGTATGCCATCTTTCATCTGGAATTGCAAGATGCTGGAGTAAACCATATGTCTTAAATTATAAGATTTATTCTTCTGACAGGAAAGGCATGACTGCACATGAACTTGAATTTCTTGGCGCATGTTAGGCCACCAAAAATTCCTTGAATTGAGATCTAGAGTCTTTGACCAACTAAAATGACATGAAACATGATTGTCATGATGCATGTGAATGATATCACTGCGCATGAAGGCAGGAACAACAACTCTGGAATGATATGTCCAATATCCATCTTTCTTGACATAATTTTTGATATTCTGATGATCAGAAAAGTGTGAATCTTGACTTGAATGTCAGAAGTTGATGAAATCCACCAGCCATATCTAGACAAGAAAAGAATGATGCACCTCGTGCTGCATCTAGTAGATCATCAATACGAGGAAGAGGATATCGCAGCTTGACAGTGATGTCATTAAGTGCACGATAATCAAGACAAAACCTAAATCCACCATGAGGCTTTTTAACAAGGAGGACGGGAACGCTATAAGGTGAATTGACAAGAGTGATGATTTTCTTATCAAGTAATTCCTGGACTTGTAAAGAGAATCTACAATTCCTTTTGAATGGAGGTTTAGCACCATGGATTAAATAAATTGTGTGCTAAAGAGGTGGAAGCTTCGCACCGCTGGCGCGAGGGCTATCACTAAAGATATCTCAACAGTTTTGCAAGCCTGGCTCTAATAGCAAGATGCACCAGACCAGGCCAGGCCCCCGACCCAGGGCCAGACCAGCATGTGTTATTGACATCATGCTTGGACTGAGAAATGACATGGCTGATAATTTCACACATCTACATATTTTACTTAAAAGTTCATATTTTGGAGAGTAATGGAAGCAAATTGCAATAATTGCCTGATGTTAAATTACCGAAGTTTGAAGACAGAAAGGACTAGTCAAATTGGATAGAGGATTCCAAATGTACTTGAATCTTAATATAAAGAACTGGCAAAAACTCGATATCACCTTAGGCAAGATAAGAAGCTCATGTTAAAAGTATAGTTCACTCCTCCCTAATCAACAAACTTGAGACTGACTAGCCTGACTTGCATTCTTCGATTTCAGGTAATCTGCTAACAGTGAAGCATATTTGTTCTTGTACCAAGCTTTGACATGAGCCTCCAAGGTGTTCCATCTTCTTCCTTGCTCAGATGCAATCTCTTGGGGTGACATATGTGGATGTTCCCTTGATGTGTGAGCCCTAGTATCTCCACAGAACAACATGTAGGCTGAGGGTGGCTTGCAATTATCATGTTTATTTCTTTTTCTCTTGGTTGAGACATGACCAGCATTTACACCTGATCATCATGAAGAAGTATGGAAAGTTTTCATAAAGCACTAAGCAAATGACAACCAGAAGCATATGATAGTTAAAATGTTAAAATATTATATCTAATGATGATGTTAATGTCATAGGGCTGCTGCTATCATTTTCACATGTACACAAACATATAAGAAATAAGAGAGTATCGAGCTTGGTAGAGGCCTGAAACTTACCCCATCCAAACATGTCCTGAGCTCTGCCCCCTCCACTCCCAGCTGCTGTCAGCTGATGGGCAGGTTGATTCTGATCAAAATCCAGAGTAGGGACAGCTCTGCCCCCTCCACTCCCAGCTGCTGTCAGCTGATGGGCAGGTTGAATCTGATCAAAATCCAGAGTAGGGACAGCTCTGCCCCCTCCACTCCCAGCTGCTGTCAGCTGATGGGCAGGTTGAATCTGATCAAAATCCAGAGTAGGGACAGCTCTGCCCCCTCCACTCCCAGCTGCTGTCAGCTGAGATGGGACAGCTCTGTCAAAGAGAGGGCACCATTTAAGTTACTCATAACATACATAAATAGAACTCAAGAACAAAAACATGTAAATTTTGACTAAAACTATATGTATCATCAGATGAGGAAACTATTTAGGTAGGTAGATTATTGATACGTGTACAATGATACCTTGATGGGCTGTGAAGGCTGCTAAGCCAAGAGGCCCCATGATGCGTAATCCAGTCATGTAGCTTGTTTCTTGTGCTGATATCTTTCCCAAACATCTTAATCTTCTCAACAGCTTGTAGACCAGATATTGGAGGATGATGAGCTGCTGCAACATCCTCAACAAACCTCAAGATTTTTAGGGACACTGACCACTGTTGCTTATGCCCTGTCCTCCACTTAAAACCATGCAGCCTCTCCATCTCTCGCTTTGCAGGTTGCCCATGTAACCCCTTGTCATAATCTGTGTAGAGTGATGTCAGGTCATTGCCAATATAAAATGGACAGCCTGGGGACTGCATTATGACAGAGGTGGATGGCAGCTGATGAGGGTTGCTAGAGTGCTGCAGCATGGCAGAGGTGGATGGCAGCTGATGAGGGTTGCTAGAGTGCTGCAGCATGGCAGAGGTGGATGGCAGCTGAGGGTTGCTAGAGTGCTGCAGCATGGCAGAGGTGGATGGCAGCTGAGGGTTGCTAGAGTGCTGCAGCATGGCAGAGGTGGATGGCAGCTGATGAGGGTTGCTAGAGTGCTGCAGCATGGCAGAGGTGGATGGCAGCTGAGGGTTGCTAGAGTGCTGCAGCATGGCAGAGGTGGATGGCAGCTGAGGGTTGCTAGAGTGCTGCATTATGACAGAGGTGGATGGCAGCTGAGGGTTGCTAGAGTGCTGCAGCATGGCAGAGGTGGATGGCAGCTGATTAGGGTTGCGTGTTCGTGCTGCCGGTGTCAATTCAATGCCAGCAGCATTACCAGCAAATTCAGCTTGTTTGATATCTTGGAGAGCATCTGGTCCTTAGTAGGAATGCAGAATGAGTCATACACACCTGTTGCCTTGTTACTGTGGTGAGTGGCTTTGAGCTCCTCGAAATACTGCTGGCCTGAGAAAGCCTTGACCATAGGATGCTGAGGATGGGAATAAGCAATCTCCACGCTGTCTCTGACTGCAAATATTGCGATCATCTTTAAGTCTTGATGACAGTTCTGGGCTGAGAGATGTGAGCTCAGAAGATTCTTGGCTCTCTGAGGATCAGACGTTAATTTCCTATGAACAAATGTGAGGCAGCCCCTTACAACCAAACTGATGCCTTATGAGTTATGCTTCATGTTCACACAACTCTTATGAATAGGTTTACAGTCTTACATCTCAACATGCTTACACCTTACATTTTATTCTTCTGCCCCTTGGCAAGTCTTTCAGCAGTCTTCAGCACAACATTGTACTCCTCAATTTCGTGCAAGTTCCTCCCATCTTTGGGCCAGTCAATCCTCCATTTTGCAGCAAGAGCAGCATGCATGCCTTTCACCCATGCAGTTGTCTGTAGAAAGAATAGTAAGAAAGTAAGACACTTGATTTGAAATCCCTAAACACCTGCAAGCCTAATTGGGTACTTACTAGAGTGCGTCCGAGGTAAGCAGCGTCCTTGCTCTGCTTGCGAGAAGGCTCATGATCGCCACTGCTAATAGTTTCTTGAACAGCAATATCATGCTGCTTAATTAGCTCGGTCCAAAAACGCACGTATGTTAAGAGTTTAAACTGATCATGCTTTTCCTCCTCTACAACAGAGCAATCGTATATACCAAGTTTTCTGACGTAACGAATGAATATGCTGTTGTTGGTTTTGTGCGCTTCAAGAGTTCGTGGCTTCAATGTTGCTTGATTCCTTTTAGCGTTATTATTCGCATCCTCATCAGTTAATCCAGGATGAGAGCATCCATTAGTAGCGTGTAATTCTACATACTGTGCTACGTCAATGTATTGATCGAATGTCGTTTCTAAGGTCCGATTAGCAGTCTGCATGATATAATTGCATACTCGTATTGTGATATAATTACGTTGCCTTCAATATGGACTTTTCTGTCATGACGTACGTAGACACCCATATACGGAGACACTGACCAGACTGTCAACAAGAGATGTCAAAGATGAAGACATCAATGAATAAAGAATTCTTTGTTCTTTCATTTAGACCAATCAGAAATAGCTACAGGTCCAGGTACATGAAGAAAATCGTACGCAACCACTACCCTAACCGGTTAGGTACCGTGGCCTGGTCTGGCGTCTGGTCTGGACCCAACCATACCTCCAGTATAATGCCCCGGTTCTAGATGAGCATTACTTGATAATTGATCAATAAGTAATCTATAATAATTAATTATGCGCCGATATGAAATCGACATCGACTGAATCATTGAAATGAGCCGGGCCCAATATCCTTACCAGCTGCGGAATTCCGCAGAATTCCAATAGAATTTCCCCGCTAGTTTATAGATGTGTTTTCTATATGTGTTTTCTGTACGACTGGAAGAGATCGGCAGCAATAATTCCCGTTGTTACAATTAATCTTTGAAAAAGAAACATCACAGCAATTGGAAAGAGTGTTAAACTCATTTAAAACAGATAAACACAGGGAACAATGAAATTAAATCCGTTCCCATAAAGGAGATCCCTAAAGAAACATAGAAGCTGCCACGCAGGCGACACGGCAGCTGTCATTATGAAGACGACACAAGAAGCATTGAGAAGTCGTTATACTGCAGATTTTGTATTTTTATCTTCAGCGATTGAAGATAAGTATCGTCACGTTTTCTCTACAGAATTTAGAATGTTAAAGAAAACGTAAGTCAGAAAGCCTAGAAAGTCTAGAGTCCTAACAAGTTTAAGTCATGGCCATGCGCTTCATGTGTAAACGTCAATTCCATGCAGTTGGTCGAACATTAAGATTTTTCACTCATATGTCGAGCTACTGTGTGCCATGTTGGCACCTCTTCATTCTCTATTTTTTCGGCGACGCCCCAGTCATGGGGCGGAGCCCCCATGTTCACACCGTTTCCGTGTGTGTGTGTGTGTGTGTGTGTGTGTGCGTGTGTCCGAGTTGACCGGCACTTCTGGCCGCTAACTATTGAAGCGCTACTAATATGTTTTGAATTTAGCTTCCAAAAGCCTTTTTTTACCAAGGTCAACGCGCATGCAGTGAGGAACTGGGATGTTCATCTACACGACTGTAGATGAGCACTCTTTGCGTGTGCGTTTGATACAATGTAAAAATAAGTAAATTTTACTCAGGTTGAATCTCTAGATCTGAAAGACGTTGTGACTGAACCTGACACATTATCAACCCAGATCAACCCATCGTTGATACATTTGCGGATGAGTATTGAGTATATTTTAACCACTGTGTCCTCATGCATAATGTAAACTGCGCTTTGTTTTGTTTTGATTTGTACCTTTCTACTTTTTACATGCAGCACTGACAGGCGTCGCCGTTTTATGTGCTACGAGAGTAGCACTTTCTTGAACTAGTCTATATTTTGGGCTCATATCAGCAAACATGCTCTCATGTACCATAAGTGGCATGCATTGAATTTTTTTTAGGGGTCGCCTTCAGGGGAACGTGTAATAAAAAAAAATTTGGGCAGCTGCCGTCGGCAGCTGCCATGAAGACGACATAAGAAGATGCGTGAAGTTGACGACGTAAGTAAGAAGCATTGAGAAGTCGTTCTAAGTCGTTCTACAGATTTTTTTTATTTATTTTCAGCGATTGAAGATAAATATCGTCAAATTTTCTTCAGAAAATAATTTAGAATGTGAAAGCCTACGTTATAAATTTCTTGAAAAATGAGGAATACTGCTTCATCATCACCAGAATAGTCGAGACTACAAGTACGTTTGCCCTGCAGAGAAGAACTGATGATTTTATACTCATGTACTGAATTGACTGCATATACATGCCTGCTTTTAGCATAAAGTTTATTTTAAGGATATGCATGACCATAGACTCAACAACGGAGCTTTCGAATTTTTCTTTGTTCATAATGAATCATCTATAGCAAATTCTTTATAATGTTTCAAATGACTACTCTATCTATACCACTGCTAGGTACCCAGTGTATCTAGACAGGCATAATAATGCTTTTAACAAGGAATACACATTTTAATCGTGTGCACTACCATGCGGACAGAACGATAATGTAGATAATGTCTACGTCCATATAATAGTCTACGGAAAGTCAGAAAGTCTCGAGATGAGTGTTGTCATGGCCATGTACTATTGCAAGTACAAAAGACGCCAATTCCATGCGCATGGTTTACATGGTTTCATATGATGTTTTACACTAATATGCAAAGCTACTGGGACATAATGATGGCATATAATGTAATTTTCTGTTACGCTTGACAAAAATATTGGGCTCATATATTAATGAGAAGACATGATAGTCTAGATAGTCCCAATTTGCATGCACTTAACTCTTCTGTTGATTCAATATGATTCGACTTAAGATAATTCGCCATGTGCTTTCCTTATTATGACTTCTATATGCCGGAAGATACATGACTAGGTACCACATATTATCGGTGCATGCGGTAATGCTGTAAATCGATTCATACAACAACGGTATGCGAAGCCTTTTTGTGATTTGTGATTCTTATTGAAATCTTTAAAACGTCATTTGCACTAGTTGTATGGTACCCAAGACCCCCACAAACTAGTTTGATTCATTATGATTCATGTCAAGCTACTTCTCCATTATGTCTCCTGATGACTTCTTTAGTAGTGGGCCTTTTAGGCCATGTTGGGCTCATAAAATACGTAAGAGAAGACATGATCCCGCCGCCCGCGTATCACAAATTGCTTGCATTTCCCCCCCCCCCAATATTATTCACTTAAGCTAATTCTCCATGTCTCCAGGTAAATCCTCCATGACTACATATCGAATCACATGCGATTATGCTGTAAATTAATTGAATACAACGACCTTGCCAATCCTTTAAGTGATTTGTGAATCTTCTAATGCTTGAGCGAGTCATGGCCATGTACTACTACAAGTACAAAATGCCAATTCTAGGCGCATGGTTGCATCTGATTTTTCACACAAATGTACAGCTAGTGGGCCAAGTTGGCATCTCCATCATTCTCTATTACAATTCTCAATTGTTGGGCTCACATGATCCCACTTTGCATGCACTTGACCCTTATGTTGATTCAATATGATTCATCTTAAGATAGCTCTCCATGTCTCCTTATGACTTATCCATGCCGGAATATAGATGACTAGATACCTATCGATACAGCTGTAAATCGATGAATACAACGACCATGCGAATCATTATTGTGATTTGTAAATCTTAATGCAATTGTTTAAACGTCATTTTCAGTATTATGGTACCCAAGACCCCCATTAACTAGTTCATAATTACGCAACAAGACCACACTGACGTATAACCTCAGAGAGCAAGGTACCGGATTAGATTCAGAATAGTAAGAATAATATATAACTCCCACTGCAGTAGCAACATACAGAATCCGCACCCCACTTTCAATTAGATTCTGTTGCGGCGGGGGAGTTTACAGCGCACTGTAGACTATATCACAACAAAGGTAGAGCGCTCGAATCTTGATGTTAGGGCGTCTAGTCGTGGGATAAAGAAGTACGTCAGACGTCGTTTTCGGTTTGGAACGTCCTAGGCAGCCTGGTCAATAGACAATTGTGACACGTGTGTTCTCTAAAACTAAAGCATATGAGCGAATCTAAACGGATTGAAGAGGGTTCCCTGGATCTTACTGGTGCTACAATACAGGAATTCACAAGCCAAGGTGAATCAACACAATCCTTTGAATGAAACTCGTCATTCGTTTTCTACATGACACAACACTTCATCCATGACTCATGATCGTGGGAATCTTCTGAGCAGGCCAATCTGCACCCAGTATTGAACTCCCTAACCAAGATGCTGAATACGTGAATCATATTGCACTGGATATTGGGGGCTCATTAATTAAGCTGGTGTACTTTTCACCTGATCCTGTGGAACCATCCTCTTCTACAACTCCTACTTCCTCTGGCTCAAATCAGAACAATGCCTCAAACTCCTTGAGCAATGGGCGCGGAGGTAAAGCATGACATACAGGCTTACCGTTACTATAAGTATATGCGTCTGCCCTCTCATGATATTGCTGACAACGTCACTTCTAATCTTCATGTTGATGCTGGCGGAGGCATGATTTGAAACTGATGTGCTGAGTCCGTGAGACACCAACGGCATCATTTGTTTTCTGCCTCCATCTTCACAACAGGCAGATTGCATTTTGTAAAGTTTGAAACTAGTAGAGTTGAGGATGCCATAGCCTTCATTGAAGCGAAGGGGCTCCACAGATTCAGGGGGAAGGATGGACAAAAAGAAATGCGGGTGATCTCAACTGGTGAGGTTCTTTGAACACGTATGAGGCAAGCACATTATGTAGGATACACGAATTAACATTGAAGATGGGGAGCTCAATGTATGCACTCACATGTCTCTTCAGTCATAGCCATGATATTCAGTTGGTTACTTTGGCTGCATAACCCTTTAATTTAGGGTTTACAATTGTCACGTCTTTCACTCTTTGAAGGGGGAGGCTCATATAGGTATGCTGACCTCTTCAAGCAAAAACTAGGCGTGGTTCTGGAGCGGGAAGATGAAATTTCATGCCTTGTAAGTAGGATAATAACACTTACGATGTAAAAATTTTGAAAAATTCATTGAAATTACTTACACCTCACTTCTTGAGGCAGTTTCAGTGTGTCTGCTTGAAGATGTTGAACAAACAAAACAAAGAAAAACACACCCTTAGGTACGTTGGTTTACGATCTGTTTCCATTGCAGGTGTCAGGCTGTAATTTCCTTCTCAAAGCCATTCACCATGAGGCATTCACTTTTGAGAACTCAGCTACCACTTTCGTGCCTACAGATGGTGAGTAGTCCAGTCCTTTCTTCTGCCACTTCCATAGCATAGGGTGCATTCCAGTATCAATTTACATGCAATCTGTATGTCTCAAAATGCGCTAGATACTGGTCTTGTGGGTCATTCTGAAGCCTTTTGTTAAACTGATATCCTTTCACCTTCTTGTGAAACATGTTTTGTCATGCTTTCAAAGGTTGTCTCGCATGTCATGTAAAATGCACTGAACCTTCTCTGTAATGTCATGCAGCCGCATTCCACAACTGTGTGTGCCTGTCTCTGCTCTCAGATGATACAGACTTATATCCATACTTGCTTGTGAACATTGGATCTGGTGTTGGGGTGGTGAAAGTTGAGAGGGATGGACAGTACGAACGAGTCAGTGGGACTTCCCTTGGAGGAGGGACTTTCTGGGGATTGGCCAGGCTGTTGACAAAGCTTAAGTAGGATATAGCTTGAACAATAATATGCCTGTTTACCCTCCGTGATAAATTAGTGAGTTTCCAATTTTTCAAGGGTAAAAATAATTTAGCTTAAGTAGCTGTTTTATTGCTCACACTCTGCGATGATCCTTCTTTTTTTCAGGGACTTTGATGAGATTTTGGAGCTCTCCATGAAAGGCAACAATGCTAATGTAGGAATGTGTAGATTCAACATTGAAATGAAAGGCAACAATGCTAATGTAGGATTATGTAGATTCAACATTGAAATGAAAAGAAACACAGTCTGTCTCTCCGCTAAGTCATCGCAGGACATGGCAGGTGTTGAAATTTTGCCTTCCCCTTTTTAAGGTTTATATTAAGCCTCTCAGCCTCTTCATCTCTTGGACTGCACACTTGCATCCCTCGTTTCTTGGACTGTGCATTTGCTTCTCTTATTTTTTCAATTGACTAGGTTCTTGACTGGTTTTTATACCCAGGTGGACATGTTGGTGGGAGACATCTATGGGGGCCGCGACTACAGCACTATAGGCCTTTCCGCCACCACCATTGCCTCTTCCTTTGGGAAAGTGATCGGTCAGGTGCTTGGATATTTAAGATATAGAAATTTATAAGATGTTTCAGGACAGTGTCTCACATCACTTCAGACTTGCCCTGACACAGAGATAGGGCAACCAACTGTTTCTTAGCTCCAGTCCTTCTCTACAGTTGTGGAAGAGCAATTGATCCCATTTGACAAACAATCCTCACTGCTGTATGTTGGTCAATAGCCTCTGAGTCCACCTCAACTAGTTAATATATTTTCTCTCACAAATATGGCGCTGGGACTCCCTACTTAATGTGTGAAGCAGGACAAGGATTTGGAGGATTACAATCCAGCTGACATATCCATGGCATTATGCAGAATGATCTCCTACAATATCGGCCAGGTAAGTGCAATAACCATCATTATTTATAAACAGCGTATTTGGCGATAATCCTTATCATCGATTGCCTCCAAATCTTCTTTTCAAAGTGTCATCGAATGTGTCCTACAAGAAAGTGCGACAGATTGATGCCCTGAGATTGTACAAGTGGGTGAAGTATTTGGCCCTTGATGCTCACATGCAGCTGGCTTACATGAATGCAATGAAGCACAATATCAAACGGATCTTTTTTGGTGGATTCTTCATCCGGGGCCACCCGTACACCATGGACACCATCTCATATGCCATTCGCTTTTGGTCGAAGGTGCGTCTGTTGTGCGGGGATGCTACATTCTTGAGTCAAGTCATTGTTGCAACATTGCAAGTCAATTTGCCTCACATGCATGCTTGCCTGAAGCATTTCTGACCTCCATGTGCTGCCTCACATGCATGCTTGCCTGAAGCATTTCTGACCTCCATGTGCTGCCTCACATGCATGCTTGCCTGAAGCATTTCTGACCATTACGTGCTGCTTCAGAGAGCTATGATAAGCTTGCTCATGTTACACATACATTCAGGGTGAGATGGCCGCTACCTTCTTGCGCCACGAGGGCTTCCTGGGTGCTGTTGGTGCCTTCTTGAAAGTCCATCCCATGAGCTTGCCTGGTGCAGGGAAAGGGTCTGCATCAGCTGCACAACCAAGGAAGGTGAGGCAGTAACGCAGTAAGGAATATGTTTCAGGAATGACAATCGTCAATCCTTCTTTCCTCCTCAGAACCTATCCTGTGGAGGGCTGCAGGATGCTTCACTTTCAAGACCTAATCTTATGTGATGAAGTTATATTCAGAATGAATAGCCTTTTTGTTTGTTTAATCAAAGTCCAACGGTCCCTTCCAGGTGCGAGCCAGGTTTGTGGAGCGATTCAGCATGGGTGCTCCTTTTGCTGGTGGTGAAGTTGTGGGGCCTGCCATTTCAGATCTGGACCAGAAGGTGTCGTGGGTTGAGAAGTTTCTAGAAGTGGGTGCTCCCGCTTTACAGGCTGCCAGAATAGAGCATGAACAGCTCAGTAGCTTGGGTCAGCAGCGTCAGCAGGCCCAGCTGACGGCTCTGGGAGGAGGAGGCGGCAGCAGTGGCAGCGATGTCTTGAGTCCTGCTGTGAGCATGGGGGGCAGTACAGGGGAGGCGGCTCACTTCTGTAGGGGTCAGGCAGCAGGCTCTTCAGTGGAGGGCTCCTCTTTGGGGATGAAGAGTGCGTCAGGTTCACCAAGTGCTCACACCCCTGCTCCGACCCCGGTGTTGTCAGATCAGCCCATTGGGAGAGCATCTCATGCATCAGGTGGTGCAGTGGACTTGCTGTCCCCATCTCACGGTTTTTACATCCGGTCTGCGGGCGGCGAGAGTGCAGTGAGTGAATTCTTTTTGCTCAGGCTGGTGTTTGAGGACGTAGTCAAGGAGTATTTGTGCAATAGAAACTCCGCAGTCATTTTCTAACAAGATGCTGAAAGAAGCACAAAAGGGAGTGATCTTGCTGCTGCAGGTCCGCATGGCACTGCATGTGGGTGTGTTGCATTACACCCCAAGCCTGGAGCCATTCCCTTTGCTAGCTAATCCAGGAAGGTGAGTGATCAAGCGCAGCTTGAAATATCATGTCCATGCATATCATGCATGAAAGCACTGGATCTCAACAACATGTAATTTGGCATTTTCTCTCTTGCATATAAATTAAATTTCTGGATCCCAGCTGTATTCCATTGGTTACATTTTTGCAGCTATGAGCCCAACACTCTGGATATTAACACTGATGAGGAGGCTTATCTGTGGTGGCTGAAAGTACTAGAGGACCAGGTGCTTTGCAATAGGTTTGGCTGTTTTGTCAACTAAAACATAATCTTGAGACCCCATATGTTATTGAGCATGGTATGTTTTGAATCATATGGGTGGCGCATATGTGTGGTGCATCATACAATTTACACAGAATTCTTGTACTATGTTCAAACGTTACATAATATGGTTCTCTGTTGAATTCAAGACTCATTGCCCTACAGATCCCAACTGTCATGGAGAAGGCAGTGGCAAGCGAAGGGGGTGGTGAACCAGCTACGCGGAGAGCTGTGGCTTTTGGAAGGTGGTTGAAGTTTAATGTGTTATTTGCTCAAGTGTCTTTGTGCTGTTCTCCAGACAGTGGAACAAATGAGCTATCCAATTGTTTGCTCAGTGTCAGTCTGCTGTTCCAATGCCTCACATGCACGCTTGCCTGAAGCACTGCTATTCCATTGCAGGTCTTTTGCAGCGCACATGAACAAGCTGAGGACAGAGCCTGGTGCTTATGGCCGACTTGGCCTTTCGGAACTTTTTGAAATGCGAGAGGAGTGCCTTAGAGAGTTTGGATTTGAGGATGTGTACAGGTAAAAGAAAGGAAAATCCCTAACATAGCACATGTTTTTTAGGAGGCATAAGTGTAGGGTACAGTACTTCACTAGGTTTGCAGGAGATTAGGTTGGAGGGAAGGAAAGAAAAGATTTATAGAGTCATCCTACACTTCGAAATTGCATACTGTTCTGTTCGGATAAACAGCAGCTCTTCATTCTGTAACCTGTTTCTTGTTATTGTTGCGGAGGTTGGATAAGGAGCGAGAGAACAATGCGGCTCTGTCAGTGCTGTCTGACCTCCTGTGTGAGCTTGACGCCATGCCGTTTGAAGAAAGGCTCCTTTCCGTAATTGAGGGAAGCCTAGCCTCCAACATTTTTGATTGGTGAGTGACTGAAGCTTCTTGCAGCCTTAAAGCTTGCCTGTATGCATCATGCTGCTTGGCAGCAGATGTATATTGTGTGTAAGGAAGCAGTATCTCATATAGAATCCTAAATCTGAGGCATGGTGGGTTGTATGTTGTGCATCCAATGCATTCTATTCACAGGAGTCATTAACTTGAGTAGCTGATAACCTACTAGATACAGCAGCATCCTGACCTACCTTTCCTTGACGTTCAAGACCTTGATTGCGTCACAAGTTGCTGATGACTCATTAGATACAGCAGCATCCTGACCTACCTTTCCTTGACGTTCAAGACCTTGATTGCGTCACAAGTTGCTGAAAAATGCCAACTTATCTTGATTCTACCTCTTCGTCATTCCTTTTGCTCTCACATTCTGAATTCCTTGCATTGTGTCATGTAGGGGAGCTCGTGCATGCGTCGCCCTGTATCATGACGGCACCATCCTTGACATCTACAGGAGTGCGAGGCAGAACCTGGGAAAAAGGCCTTGGGCTGTTGATAACTTTGATGCCTTTGCATCCCGTTTGCTGTCAGCTAAGAAAGGTCAGCGTGTGTTTTGTATAGATGATGCATGTGGTCTGCGTGTAAGCTTGTGCAATGGAATAGCTGCTCACAGCTCAGATGTTTGAAGCTTGCTGCTGACTTGCACAAACTCTAATAGGAGGCAGGACGCCTTACCGACGTGCAATGATGTTCGTTGACAATGCTGGTGCTGACATTGTGCTCGGAATGTTACCTCTTGCCAGGGAGCTCCTGAAGCTGGGTTGTGAGGTGAGTGCGATAACATCTTAACTGAATTGATCAACTGCTGTACTGCTAGGCTTGTTGATGTACCTAAATATATTGCGGGGCATTGATGTAACCAGCTTTCTCTTTTTGCCTCTCAGGTAGTTCTGGTGGCTAACACACTGCCAGCTATCAATGATATCACTCTCCCAGAGCTCCGATCCCTTCTTACAGCTGCAGGCCAGCACTGCCCTGTCCTTCGTGAAGCCAGGGAAGCTGCTGAGAAGGTACCCACATGAACTTGACAACCTTTGAAGTAAAATTACACCTGCATGAAAATGATCCTAGTTATTATCCAAAGGGAATTTGAAAGCCAAAGGGAATTTGAAAGCCAAGATTGTGTAGTGTTCTTGAATTGCGTGCCTGAATTATGATCAGGTTGAAAATATCATGGATGGAAGAGTCCCTCCTTTTCCGGGCATGAAAAAAAGCCCCTCCTCCAACACACTGGTGATGAGCTCATCCTACCACCACCATGGTGCACTGGGCGGTGCATCCATGACTGGTGGACATGACAGGTGTCTCTCCACCTCATCCCACTCAAGGTCAAGCAGTCAGGCAGGTCCTTCAGCTGCCACGAGCCCGTCAGCACGTGTTTCCTCTGAAGGCCAAGTTACAGGGGATAGCCTAGGGCTTCAAGCTAGTGCTGACGCGTTTCATGTTGGAGGCAGGAGTCAGCCTGGGCCTGAGGTTTACTATCAAGTAGGTGTCATCCAGTGATCATGTGAAGTATCTATTAAAAGCTGTTCTCATGTTAGGACCAAAGAAAGGCTCTTAAGCACTGTATAGAGGTTGAACTAATATGATGTTGAAATGCGTAGCGCTGAGCCACTAGTACATCTTGCGCAAGATGTACTAGTGGCTCAGCGGTACGCGTTTCAACAAAAGCAGTGACCCATCGAGGGAGGTGGGGGGTTCGAGACCCATGCGTAGGCTAGCACAGTTGAGCGCAAGTACTACGTCCGTTTGACCTCTGGGAAGTTATCCCCTTGAAGGGCACTGCTTAGCGTGAGGGGCCCATAAACTGTGATCTGTAGCAATGACAGTAGTCCGTGTCAATAGCTTGCGTAAGACACGGCTACGCTACAGGAAACTAACAAATACCCTTCGAAGGGGTAAACCCTAAAACCCTGGTGACAGTACAAAAGAACAGGCATAGCGCTGTCATAAACTTAACACTCCCCCGGCGGTGAGGCCTCATGCCTGAATCGTCCTCTTACAGGGGTAAAAAGAAAGCAAAGGGGAAAACTAGAAGAAAACACTATAGTCCCTATTAGACAAGAAAGGAAGCACAAGAAAGTCAAACTGGCCAAGCCTTAACACCTAGTGCTAGCCTGCCTACTTCAAACTTCTGACGCTCTAGAGGCTTGGTGAAAATATCAGCTACCTGCTTAGCAGTGCTAACATGCTCAATCTTAACCTCATTAAGAGCTACACTCTCCTTGGCGAAATTCCACTTCCTACTAATGTGCTTGGAGACCTCATTGATTCTGGGAGACCTCAACACAGCCTCTGCGCTCTCATTGTCACACATTATCTTGGCAGCTTCATCCTCATCTATCACACCCAGATTAGGATCTGTGCATCTTGCGCAAGATGTACTAGTGGCTCAGCGCCACGCATTTCAACATATGACAATTCAGTTAGGACGGAGATGCAAGCTATTTGCAGGAGTTGGCATCATTATCCAAGTTCGTGATATGTGATGTCTGTACTCCGTAAGCTCATGTTCTTCCAGCACATTAGCCCCATCTTGACATAGAGCTCTGTTGCATTCAGGTGGACAACATGATTGGCCCCAAGCTGTATATAGTGGCGAGTGGCCAGGGCAGCCCGTGCATGGATTTCAGAAGGTATGGTAGTGTAACAAACTCATAGATATGTTTGTCAATGAGCTTAAGACCTTTGAATCTGGGGTTGAGAGGTACCGAATAACAAAGCCAACGCACTTACTCATTATCAAGGGCTTTTCCATACAAGCGCTTGCCCAATGAGATGATTGAGATTGCTCACTAATGGAATGATTTCTACATGCTTTAGGGTACCTGATGTTCTGGCAGAGGCATGTATTGGAACTGACCTGTTGGTCATTGAGGGCATGGGGAGGTAAGATAGATGCTCCTATCTTGGTGTTTCACCTCTGTTTACAGATTGTTTGCTTGACACTCTGTTACAACTCAGTTAAATGTTTCATCATCATCACGCATCAAGTTTCTTGCTGAAACGTTCATATTTCTTGTGTTGCAGGGCTATACACACAAATTTCCGTAGTAGATTCAAATGCGACACCTTGAAACTAGCTATGATAAAGACGGAGTGGCTAGCTAAGAAGCTTTTTGGGGGAAGTTTGTATGACTGTGTGTGTGCCTTTGAGGACGGAGTAGTCGCCACTAATATGTAGATCGCATTAAAGACATGAAGTAGCGTAATGTGGAATGCAATGTGGAATTCTTGTGGAACTGATGCTTCGCTCTCTTGGTATTTCAGAGAGGGTAAAGCTTCAACGTTCGAAAAAAAAAATGTTTGAGTTCCATTAAATGTGAGAATCCTCTGAATCTAGGATCCACATTGCTACAAGAACTGCTTCTTTTCAAGAACATTGCCTGCACACCAGATTCTACAGGATTATTTACGACATATATAAACAAGAAGGATAAGCTGGACATACAGAACGAACTGTTCAATGGACTCAACCTACTTCAAGGAGGCCAGTAACTTAATAGGCATATTTGACGAGTTCAATAAATTCTAATTTGGTAAATGTCCTCATGCATAAATAAATACATGTAGCTATGGGCGCTGTCAGTATGCTATCAGTTCACATTTTTTTATGTCAGATAATGCTACATGGTATGCAGGCTCTCATGTCCTCATAAGATGATGCCTTTGTAACAAAAGACTGAAAACAAACATGCAAGCTTAATACCATGTGATTGATGTCACTTTTCATGTACCATATCAGGTAAAGATGAAGAGATCAACAAGAAGAAAAGAAAATCCTTCAAGGAAAAGCAGATGTCCAAAAGAAGCGCGATTCAAGTTGTAGTGATATCAGATACGCTTCAATGAAGTAGACTCCCTCCCCTACTATGCTCAGCTGAGGCTAGCGCCTCAACGTTACTACCAGACTGATTTTTCCTGCATTGATATTGCAACCCCAACCGATATGCAATCAATGTCCAGAAAGTACATAGGATAGCTCCTACCACAGCCAGGGCACGAGGGCCAAATTGAAGTTGCACGTCTGCATGTAGTATAACACAAATTTAGAAATTGGAAGTTCACTCTCAAGGTCTCGCTGAAGTGTCAGATATCATTTCACTACTCAACTTATCAGGAGAGCAGCCAAACATATCAGTGAAGTGCATGGTACAAGTAAACTAACTCAACTAACTCCAACTCAACTAAACATATTAGTTCAGTGCACAGTCCAACTCAAAGCAACCATTGCGGCCCTGTAAGCCTACTCACTGAAAGCCTCAAACAGAGCTGCTGCAAAGGTATCCCCAATCCTTAAGACCACCATGTCGATAAACACTTTGGCCCGATACTAATTGCATGGAGCATTGACTGAATTTTAATTGTTTCAATACTGAGAGGCAGAATGTCTTGATTGTAGAATTAGGTATCATAGCTATGCTTCTGGTCAGGCACATTATAAATTGCTCTCATCCCAACCCTCACCTTTTCGCTCCTTGTTACCACAGTAAACAAAATTTCTCGTGCTGGCCTGGTGAGGGCATGCCCAACCAGCTTCCTCACCATTTCTATACCTGCATTTCATAACAAGGTCAGGAACATGGGACATTTAGTTTGCCATCTTTATTGCTCAGAGCCCACTCGATTATGTACACAAAGCCTTGCTATTGCTGTTTATGGCCTGCCTGCACTGCGGCTAACTTCCCTGTTAGGAAGAAGAATCCAGCAATTATCAGAGTTCACCTGCTATGAACCAAGCTGATGGCCTAAGAATGATCACAACCATGCCCGAGGTTGCAACTACAGGGCTGATACATAACGTGACGCGGACACCCAGGAGCTTTATGATACGTCCTGCAAGTCAGTACATGTTTAATAACTTCAGTTGAGAGAACTGGAGTGGTGGTTTTAGAATGAAATGGTCGCTTGCTACAATCACAGTAGCTGAAACGTGGATACAAGAGATGTTTCTGGAGCTGTTTGTGTAATCCAAATTGGTTGTTGAGATAATAAACCGACACATGCCTGTAGCTAGCAACTGTAGGGTAAAAATAGAGGCTGCAGTCAATGCATTCACCAGTCCAAAGAAGGAAGTTCGTGCCTACGCAAAGTTGAATATTGCACATAATGTGTTTGAAAGGATTTTGAGGACAGATTCACGCATATCCAGGAATCTTAACTACAGCAGCATGTATAGCTTTATATGCAGTCAGCAATCATGGAATGATGCGCCATATAAATTGCTAGTACACGGAATTTAGACAAGACCACGACTCACTGCAGAGCTCTTCATAGTTTTTGATACAACTGATGCCTTCTCAAAGTAAATGATGGCTGCAGTGCAGCATTGCAGCATCAGGTAGGCACATACTCCCATCAAGTAAGGCGAATTCAAAATCAAGGTCACACAATCCATTGTGTCTGAGATGTGGCCCCAGAGGTTAGAGAAGATGACAGGCAGTTTCTTGGTGATGGAATGTGCTTTTGCTGACTTCATATCGTAAGCTGGAGCCTGGCGCAATGCATCTAATGGTGACAGCAAACAGCCCAGCTTGTGATCACCCTCACTCTCTGAACGAAATTCAGAGGCAGGATGTGAAAGCTGCTTCACCAAATTTTTGCTGATATGCACTTGAGCCTCAGCGGCATGGATGAAGTGATACCCTACTTGTTCTGATGATCTGGATATAGCAGTTGAGGAAGTACAGAGCGGTTGATCCATGTCGCGACTCCGCTTTGCATCCAGTACAAGCTGAGAAGGAGGCTCTTTATGTGTTGCATGTGGAGCAGTAAAGACAGCTGAGGCTGCAAGTTTACGGCTGAGCCAAGCTGCTAGAAATAAGAAGCTTGCAGAAACAAGCAGCAGGTAGGTGGGAGGCCCTGATGGTAGTAAGCAGGCAGTAAGGTAGTAAGGTAGTAAGGTAGTAAGGTAGTAAGGTAGTATGGTAGTAAGGTAGTATGGTAGTAAGGCAGTAAGATAGTAAGGTAGTAAGGTATGGTCATTCATGACACTGGGGGAAGTATGTTCCTGGTGCAAATTTTCAGGTTTAGCGACGGCATACTTTGATCTCAAGGTTCCTCAGTGTCCTAGGCTTTATAGAGGCTGCACTTGTAATTTAAGCATTTCAAGATCTTCCTGCTTCATACAAGAGGGATATTCAACGGTTACCTGGCCGAAGATGGCCAAATAAGTGTGACTGTAGGTGTGTGAAAAGAATAACCATGCCAGAGCCCAGGAGCTGTCCTAATGTTCCGCCTGTACACAGGCCAGCGACATGCACCTTGATACAATGCTGTTGATCTGCCAGCACACAGGCTAGCAACATGCACCTTGATACAATGCTGTTGATCTGCCAGCATACAGGCTAGCAATATGCACCTTGATTCAATACTCTTGATCCGCCTGTTCACAGGCTAGCAACATGCACCTTGATTCAATACTGTTGACACATTCTGATTACCTCCGGCACCCACAGCAAGAGTAAATCACTGGAAATATTCATCCCATTCGAATGAATACAAAAAAAACTTCAGACAGACTAGATCAGACTACAGACTTCAGTCTGTTCTTCGTCAGACTAGATCAGTCCAAATGCTACCTGACCCGATTAATCCAAACAGCCGAGTCCCAGATTCAGCATCAAATACATCAGCACAAAGTGCCCAGAGGGATGAGATAGATGCTTGATTCTGGACTGTGAGCCTGCAATAAAGCCATAGAGGTAAAACATCAGAAAGCTGTCCTTAAGCGAGCTTAAGAGTGCAGTCCCATCCTTGGAAAGATTCAAGAGGGGGGGGACTTGACACTTTTTGACTGAATTATGTGAGATGTTGAAAGATGTTCGAAAAAATTGGGGTACATGAGGCATGCCTCTCACCATATGTAAAAGCTTGCATACACACTGTATTGCAGCAATGACATCTTGAGCCTTCCCTCATTGGCCTTCTTATTTTGATGATGAATAGAATCAGAATTCAGAACAGTTCGGACTCAGCAGACACGACGCAAAGAATCCGCCTATTTATGTCATAAATGTAACAGTAAATTAGAAACACTAAAATGCTTTGATAATTCACTCACCACAGCAAGTTTGCCCAGCACTATGTCATCTGAGGGGTTACCATCATGCCATGAGGATATCAAGGACAGAGCGACATAGAAGCCTATTTATTGAAGAGATAAATCAGTCTGATATAAGACATTCTACAAAAAAAAACTCATGAGTACCGAAATACTTCAAGTTTCAACCCAATGTAGTGGGCATGCTAACGAGGCACAAATTAATCTTCTAGGGTTGTTGAGGCTGAGAGTATTGACCTATTTGCTGTACACATTAGGAGTGCTCTCCTTCACTTGAATGCATGTAAAAGATTCATAATTGCTCCTGGTCATCTGTAAACATATGGTGTCTCAAGATGATGTTAAACCTGTTTTGTTCTGGTGTTCATATCCTTGGTGCTCACCGATCAACGCAAAAGCTAGAAAATTGAACAAGCGTTGGTGGCCTATACCCCTGTTTAAAAACAAAGATCAAATCAGTCAAACCAGAACGTTAGATGCTCAGAGAGTGCAGGAACAAAGTAAGGCATCCTCTCTTGATTCAGCGTTAAAAAATATTCAAGAGAAAACGTTGATATCAATATTGTGAAGCCTTGTTACCTCTTTCCATGTGTGTTTGAAAGGAACCTGGCTGTGATGGGCACCATTATGAAGGTCGTGAGGAGAGAAGCTGTGAACAATGATGGAAGTGAGGACAGACCTGTGTCGTATGGTGGAAGGAAAGAATATGGGATCCTTTGTAAGCATCCTCCTTATACAATACTGTACTATGGAATAAGGTGTGGTGTAACTAGTCACTGCAGCCTTGATTACCAAGCATAATTCCCGCCTCATCCCTGATTGGCACCAAAATGAAATAACTTCCTAGCACCTGAATGCAGAAAATATAAAGCAAGCTAATTGAACCTGCTCATGATGATTTGTTGACTGGAAACATTCATCATGGGTCAGGAGATGTGTAAAATCCATTCCACTCCAATACATAAATAAAGATCATCTGGGACAATAGAAATCTATAATGACTTACACAGCAGAAGGCCTGGAATGCATGACTGCACAGCAGCACCTGTAATGCTGACAGAGAGCTCACTTCTAAATATCTACTCATGATGCATTTACAAAAGAGAAATAAAAAACATGCCTCATTTTCTCTTAGATTCCCAGAAGCACTAACAAGCAATCCTCGCATAATTGTTTGCATGGAAAGCAGCTGTCTTACTCCATTTCACACACGAATAGAAGTGGGCATTTTTTTATGAAAGCCGCTGAACATTCTTGCTTTACATTTAACATAATTGATAGAACTGGGTTTGCCTAATAAAACCTTCGAATTAAGCGTTGTAAGTCGTTTTCGATTCGCCATTTCGTACCAGGCTTACCCCCAATGTTTTGATGTGTCCACTTGATCACATTGGTGCTAAATGCTAATGCTTTCAAGTTACGTTCCAATCTGCCTCTTAAATATTGCTCTGTATACATGTTTTTTCACTTGCACTTTTGTCTGAGTACTGCGATTGAAAGGAAATCATATCCAGGCATCTACATGTGTCCGCATCTTGAAATCGTTATAATTATTCTCTAAGCAATCAAAGCTGAGATGTTTAGGAACATCCAATTTGAGCATCTGAGGATTGATGAGTCGTAAAATGCAAATTATTCTGCAGTAGATCCATCACAACGGAAACCACGACTAACACGTTAGAAAAGCCAGATGTCTTCTATTCAGCAGTACCATTGCCTGTGATCTTCTCTTTCAAAGTTTCAACTTCCTGCACGATAAAGCAGCAATTTTACATCGTCAGAACTGATAAGTATTTGGCATGGTTTTTACATGTCGATCTTGCGAAGAACAACACAACAAGCTAGAAGCAAGTCAGGAGGCACTGACCTTGATGAGTTCCACGCGAGTTGACTGCAAGCAGAGGCAACAAGCGATTATTCATAGCTTAGGTAAAAAAGAATCTGGGCCAGCCATTCTTGCATGAATTTTTTGTAAGTATGCAGAGGCCACTTGACAACACTGAATTTGACATGCTGGAACATTTATTAGCAGCTCACCTTGAAAAGTAGGTATCTGTACGTAAACCAGATGCTGTAACTCAACCCCACTAGCTCAAAAGCTTTGGGAATCTACAAATAAAGTACCCAAGAGAAGATGAAAGTAAGAACAGAATGTCACATTGTTGTTTAGTGCTGCATTCGATACTTGCCAAGGGGAATCGGTCAACAGCTCCCAACAATTGAGCAGTGAACCAGACTCCGGCAACTGCCCCAACAGAGTACAAGACAAATTGTGGCTTGTTGTCAACAGCATCCCACTGCAAAGAAATAGGAGGTAAATAAAGAAGAAATTATGAGGCACAGCTGTTTCAAGGCTCATTTTGAATTGCAATCAAAACATTTGATCATATGTTACCTTAGCCTTCACGTCTTTGATGATCTGATCAGTGTCTATGCTAGACTCTTCAGCAGCCCTGACGACCACAGCCTGAAGGGACAACAAAACTCGCGTCTGTTCTGAATGAGCGCATTCCAATCAGGATCAAAATCAATTACACCTTTTGATTTCTCGATCTTGACAGAGATGGCAAGTTAGTGAGAGGGACAGGTCTTGGTGAAGATGTCCTTGACGAGATAGACAACCGGCTAGAACGAATCATTGTGGCTGCCATTATACAAGGAACTGATCAGGATCCAATTAACTCATCAATGCTCATGGGGCTTGTCTCCTGACCGTTCATTCAACTGACACGCCGTACAGATCTGAATGCCAGCTCCATCGTGGCAATTCAGGATTGACAGATGTCTGACAGATTCTTTTTGAGAGATTTTACCGCCTCTTCTTTGACTTCTGTTGAGATGCAGGACATTCAGGAAGCATTAAGCTCGTCTGTACAGGTTTGCTGAATCAGTTGCTCTTTCTATATCCAATTTTTTCTAGATATTTTTCAACTGCATAATTCAGGAGTTATGGGCTATGAATGGTAGTATGGAAAGATTAAGTGGGGGATCTTGGTATGTGGGCCTTGGTGGTGTAGCTGCAACTCTGCTTCAGATATATAACAATCAAAGTTTGGATGCAGAGAGCTGTCAGAAGTGTCTCTCATTAGCTCAGTCCTTGTGTGATGCAGCTATCACCCAGCTGGTGCCACACCCAAAAGTGAGAGACATAGGGCTTGACCTCCTTTGGAATGCAGCGTTGATTCTTCCAAAAACATAAATAGGCAAAAATACCTACGTAAGCTGTGCTTTGCCCCTATCCCAGAAAGTGACGTTGTTAGAGGGTAAAAGTGGGTTGCTTGCTTTGAGTGCCGTCATACATCATGTGCTGAGAAGAACTCCACAATCAGAGAAGGATGTGAAGGTAAATCATTCAATACCATGCTTAAACTGCAAGCTTGAAGTGCTATGATTGAATTTCCCTTCATGCAAGTTCACGCAACAATATTGAAAGTTCTGACGTACCTGCGTTCATGTATAGTACATCATTCAACTCCTCATGCTACTAATGTCAGCCCCAACATTCACAGCTGTTCTTACCAGCAGGTGCCTGATTTTGATTCAGATGCTTGAGAGTCTGTATGAGGCGCAAGTTAGAGCTCTTCCAGCTGGAGAATGTGAAGTATTGTATGGAAGATCTGGCTACCTTTCATCGCTACTTTTTGTCTCTAGGCACACTGGAAAGGCTCTAAATGAAGAGATTTTGAAAGTGAGTTCTTCCATTAATACAAGATTTTCAATTATTTGCTTAAATAATAGAAAGGACCCTATTATCTTAACCCTATTATCTTTCAATGCCTCACAAGTGATTCTGCTAAAAAAGAAATTTGGAATCAGGAAAAAACTGATTCCTTGGTGGCCTCCATATTCTTGGAGTCCATACCACTTCATATACTCTAATTCTAATTCCAATCTCACCACCTCTACTTGAGTTTGCAAGGAATTTGTTCAAGAATATTGATGAACTTTAATCACAGGACATTTTGCTACATCTTATCAGAGAAGGTCGGGATGGTTCTAAGGCTCTGATTGAGACTAATGCATGCAGTCGCTCTGACGTTGGACTGTATTTCCCACTCATGTATAGCTGGCATGGTGAACGCTATTTGGGCGCAATTCATGGTGAGTTTACACAATTTTACTGCGTAGGATCAGTGGTATCTTACTGCTGTACAGATCTCGCATCCTCAATAAAGCCTGAAGGCCATGCCTCTGCAGCTTTAGCAATATGAGGAATTGTGCTCCTGCCCTTGCACTGTGCCTTGTTTTAGAACCTTTGCTGTCCAATCATTGATGATTGTTGATTTACTGTAGGGCTTGTTGGTATCTTGCACACAATGCTATGCGCGATCCAAATGTCACAATCTTATGAGTATGAGCTTCAGGCCATGGAACTTGCATTTGAAAGCACTCGGGCATTAATTCAGCAGTGCTTGCCATCTGGAAATCTTCCCTTCTGACAGGTGAGAGGTCTGATCACCCTAGCATTGCTGAAATCTAATCATTTACAGCTTGAATCAGGCCCTTAAAAAGTGCTCTAGCCTTCTGATATTATCTGCAGGACTTTCTTTCCTTTCACCCAAATATTTTAATAAAAATTGTTTATGAACCTTTAAGTCATGCAGCTTCATTGCATCAAGACTGTGACATGTTCTTCTGGCCCAACTTTCTCAGAGCTTCTTACCTCAATTTTTCAGTAGGCTGTGCTATCCTGCTGGAACATGTCCATGTCAGTAGGAATGTTAAGGATTCAATGTTGTTCATCTGAAGGCTTGTTCACTTATGTCATGGTGCCCCTGGACTGGTCATCTTGCTCTGCAAGTGCCATGCAGTGTCTCAATCTCTGGCACAGCAACACATGACAACTGAGAGGGAGCAGTGGACTGTTGCTGCAGAATATTTCTTGCAGCAAGCTTTGAGCATCTCAGATGTAGTTTGGGAGCGTGGGCTGTTGAAAAAGGTATATATATATGGTATTTCTGAAGGTGATATGTCATGTCACATAATCTTCAGATTGAGAAACATGATACAGGCACCAGCAGACGAAGAAGACATACATCTATTTATTCTTCATATAATTTCAATGAAATTCTGGAAAACAATACGAAGTGTCTTTACATGCTTTGTACTGGGTTTGGGACTGTGTCACGGCATCTCTGGCTCAGCTTCTGTCTTTCTAGCATGCAGCCGTGCTGCACAGTCCGCTGCTGTTTCCATCCCTAAGGATCACATCAGGTACTCAGCTCTTGCTCAAGAACAGCTTTGTAGGGCTCATCGTTTTGCCCTTTTTGCTGCTCGAATGCGCAAGAGCCTGTATGATATACCAGACCGACCTCTTTCACTTTATGAAGGACTGTGTGGGGCTATCACGTTGTGGTCTCAGATCCTCCAGACAAGCAATGATATCTCATTCCGAAGTATACTAGGACTTGAATTTTAGCTTCACAATCAGCAAACTTTAGAAGGAACCTTCGTTTTTTTAGAGAATTGGAAGTGGGATTATGTGATAATACAAAGTACACATGAAAAGGTGTCAAATCAATATTTGGGAAAGCATGATCATGACTACAAGTACGTATCGACATAGCTTTTGTATTTCATGGATCTTAAGGAACCCTCTCTCTTGCTCAAATGTCAGTGTTCAAGATTCCTCATATTGATTTTAGAAATAGGCTTGTTCGGCTAGGACAGGCCCCTTACTGGCTCAGTTACGACAAGTTCCTTAATGACTGGTTCAACTAGGACAGGCACTCTAATCATCCACTGGCAGGAGCCCTCTCTCAACAAGCTGCACCCAAGTTGCACAGCATCGATCATGAATGGCTGGTGTATGAATAATCACTTCAACAATTCATTAGAAGTCCTAAAACATTTAACATTCAGATAAAATAGATCTTGTATTTGGCAGGCGGTGTGACTAATTGACCAACTGCTGGATGAGCAGTCCACCTCAGATATACATATCAGTAAAACCACCATAAAGGGAGCTCACCTGTTGGTGCTGCTGCTCTACAAGTCGCTCAAGCTCCCACAAGTCAGCAATGCTGTCAGATGAATCAGATGCAGTCGAGGAGGGGCTCAGTGCATCACTCATGTCTTCTCCACTACACCTATTGTTATCATCATCTGCACTCCTCTGCTCAAAATCAAAGCTGTCATCAGAGCTCCTTCTGCTCTGAAACCTGTTGAGGCTGGTCTCAGCACTCAACAACAGCGGTTCCTCAATCAAGAAACTGCTGTAAAAACTCGGCTTATCGCCTGCTGTGTGCTCTGAGGGCTTTGTTTTGCTCTCTTTGCTGCCGGGGACCTTGCGGGGCTCTTCCTCAAGTCTCTCACATGAAGCCTTAGCCTTAGTTACTTTTTGAATGTCTCCTCTAAATCTTGATTGATGACTGGGTACGTACGGCCACCGCTGAGGATAACTATTAGTTGAAGACTTCATTTCAGGTGCAAAGATGTTTTCTGAAGGAACATTATTCCGCAAAGCCTTATGCGTTGTAGGTGTTGGCAAGGAAAGAGGAGAATCTAATGCTCCTGGAGACTGTGCGCCTGCTTCATGACGCTTGTGGTCTGAGGCTTGAATGACAAAGACAGAATTGGGCAGATTGGAAATCTTGAACTGCTTCTGACTTGGAAGGAGTGGATTGGAGTCTGGTTGATGATGACATGGGTGGTAGCTAGATGGTATAATGATCACAGACGATTGACCTGATGGTTGGTTAGGATGATGGGATGTAAAACCCTCGCCTTCATACTGTTGGTAGCTATCAGATGTCACCTCTGCTCTACTGGACAAGACAGGCTGACCAGGGGAAGTTGATACATGTTCCTTGTCAGAGACATGAGTTAAAAATTGGTCTGACATCACATCATTGTCAATCTTTTCATTCAGCCGGGTGTTGGCATTGATTTGCGATAAGCTGTCCAGTGACAATGCAGCAGCCCTGCTCAGAGCCTGCTGCCTGATGGTGCTGAGATCAGGGAGCGGGGGAAGGGTTGCAGCTACTCTCAGAGTTGCTACTTGTTCCGAAATGGCACCTTTTGTCATATCCCTACAAGCATCCCCTTCGGAGTCTGGAATGTTGCAAGTGCTGGGTCCAGGTCTAGGAGTTACTTGAACCTCTTTGTCTGAAGTCTGCTGTTTGGGTCTCTGCTTGGTTTGACGAGACTGCTGCGTCTGGATTTTGTCTGCCCTTCTGTGCTCAGGCAGTGTAGCAGTTACCTTGTTGGTGCTTTTGAAGGCTGCTGGATGAATTGAGGGCACTCTTTGCCTTTTTGTGATTCCAAGCACTTTGGATCTCTGCTGTTTGGATAAAAACTCCGTACCTAAAGCATTTGGTAGGATTCAAATTAATAGATGTCATCTTCAGGAGTGTTCTGAACACCTACTGTGCACAAGAAAACATGAAGCATTTCATTTAACAGCGGAGGCCTGTGATCAAATCAAAGCTAAACTCTTGCAACACAGCAGAGAAGCATATCAAACTTAATGCTCTTGAAGATCTCATCATGCTGGAAGACATATGGCCTCAAATACACATATGCTGTGTACAGCTTACATGCATGGAAAACCTCTCCTTAGTCTTTGTTTAAGTTTCTTCAGACTTACAAAGGCTCCATTCGCATGTTTCCAGTCCAACTATGATCTGACTTTCAATTTGACTAAAAGAATGTGAAGGTAAAGGGACAACCATGGCTGACCTGATGGGATCCATTTCTTTGAAGCAAGTGAGTCACAGCAGGTATTGCCCTTGCCTGCCGCTTCTAGCGGCTTCTGGCGAACTTCCTTCGTTACTACACGGCGTTGAGGGCTCCAAGGCTCACGCCTGGTTTTGAAATGTATTTCTGCCATGAGCGCCACTTTGAAATGGAAAACCAGATTTAAAACACTAGTCACATTTTACAACCATCATCAAGTACCCTCTACAACATAAGACACTAGACGTATGGTAAAGTAGCAAGGCCTTCTTGAGTCACAGCTTACGTTTTTCTTTCTGCTACAACAGCAGTCAAGACCCGCGTCCGTCCTACTGTCCTTTGATCTCCTCTCGCAGAGTCATTGGCTTCCTCACGGGCTGCAAGACATCAAATCATTGTACATCTAAATCCATCATTAGGCTTAATTATTGCAGCCTTATATTGAAAAAGGAGAGTGTATGCATGTCTCCCTACCTCTCTGTCCATGATTTGCATCCTGGGGCTTAACTCTCCGTACTGGTGATGTCCTTAACCCTAAGCGTTTGTACATGTCATCAATCAGCTCAGCAGCACGGCCCTTGGCTTGAGCCTCTGCCACTAGGTTGTCAGCTGCTGTTCTCGCGAGGGATGGACGGGAAAGCAGTACAGGCTGATATGAACCAAGGCCTTCAGCACCTCTGCCATGTCCTGCATGTTCAAGAGAGCCATAAGAATGAATTTAACCCGATCATGACATGCAAATTGTAAAAAATTGGTGTATTCCACATGGATAAATAATGATTTCATATCAGTGTTATAAATGGTTTGGAAGATTTCAAATTCAAAACATTGCAACATTCCAAGACCATAATGCTATTCACCATCAGCTGTCTCTGGTGCAAACTCCAAGTTGGGAAAAATGCTCAAGCGAGGCATACCATCGTGAGCCTGCCACAGCAGGTGTCAAGATGAGACACCATTTCAGGGGGAGGACATATTGCCTTTCTAAAATTGTGTGATCAATAGCATCATCATGACCACGAAGAGGCTATGAAAGTATTACTGGGAATAAAGGAATATCACTGAAGCAGATTGCAGAAAATGCGCACCCAGACTTTAACTGTGGCTTTGGGCATATCAGCAGAATTCATCCACGGTACAGTAATCTTGGGATTTACACTCCTTTAAAATAGAAAATTATTCCATGCAAGAGTGAAGTAACCTTAGTCAGTCAAAACGTTTAAAACTCGGAATATCTGTGGAAATTTCTTACCCATTCCGAGATGCTTCAGAAGGTAGTGCAGATTTCGCTGCAGCTAGTAGAGCTCGACGCCTGTTGTTGTCACCTTCAGCACATAGACTGGTATTTGAGCCCGGGACGTAAGTCCAAACCATACCTAAAATGCTTTGATTTCTTCACAGTGTGTCGAATCTAACAGAAAACAGCGAAGGGCATCTCTGAGAGACGTAACAGAGTAAAACCGCTTAATTTCCCCTACAACCCTGAAGTGTGTCGGGTAGCAGCAATTCTTTCAATTCCGTTAGCCTTGCTTGTGCAATATATGTCTTACTTAGTGTCATGCTTGGTTCCATTAAGAAGTTCAGGACGGCAATTCCTTGTGACTGTATCTGATTCATCTTTGTCGAATTATACAAGAAAATTGTACTCTAGAAATTTCTCTAGCCTGGTCGATGTGGATGAAGTAAACAAGGTAGATAGACCATGAAGCCTTCGTTAAATGAGAACAGTACCAAGTCATTTTGTATCTGTACAGGAGCTGAGTTGGCATTTCCTAGTAGAGGAGGATGAAGTTAAAGAGAAGATCTGTACAGTGTCAGATGTCAAAGACAGCCCTCAAAATCCCTCTTTGGATGCCCAGACTGATGATTTAAAGATGCGAACAGATTCCCAGCTTGGTTTGCATGAGTTGCAGTCATGTGGCAAATCTCAGGCAAAACTGACTCATGTGGACCCAGCATCAGGGCGAGCCCGCATGGTAGATGTCTCAGAGGTGATGCATACGAAGTGGTGACGAGGGTATTTGACAATCATTTTGGCTGCCTTGAGATTAACAATTAATCTCTGGTCAGGAGCATTGGGTACTATGCACCTAAGCTTATGTACATTCTGGTTGAAAGATTGTCAGCTGCAGGCTGCTCTTTTCAAATCATAAATCAAATCGTCACCTTAATGTCCTGCCTCAATATAGAAACCATTGAAGAAGCGCTCTGCAGTTGCACGAGCTGTCATCAAATTTCAGGATAGCAACAGCCTTCCACACAAATTCCCAAAGGCTTCAGTTTTTAAAAACATTCAACAATCAGCATTTTTGGCCGCGCAATTGGCTGGCATCAAAGCTGCAAAAATGACAAGTCTCCTAATCCCTCTGTGCCATAATATTAATTTAAGCAAGGTGAGCTGTGCTTTACTTATGCAAGAGAGCTCTTACATAGTCTACAGGAGAACCTGTAGAAGCCAGCTGAAGGGCAATTATGAGAAGTGTATGGTATTTCACCCTTCCTGTACAGATCCACATAGATTTTGTTGCACCTGAAGAACAGCATGACGAGGTGCATGTGTTGGCCACAGCCACAGCTTTAGGTCAGACAGGAGTGGAGATGGAGGCCCTGTCAGCCGCCACCTTTTCCGCCCTCTGCCTCCTGTTGAATCAGGTGTGATGTGATTTTCATCTGGTTGTTGAATCAGATGTCATCTCAAAACAGCTATAACTGAATTCATGTAATAGCTTTTGACAATCTTGTTGTCTTCTACAATGCATTGCCCCTGTCCAGCAGGTAAATGCTTGCATTGCTTACCATCTCTACTAAACTCCCTTATAAACATCATGTAGCCTTTATTTTGTACCAAAGGGTAGTTCTGTGATGCAAGGCAGAGTTGAAGGGGCTCTCAAAGAGATACTGCTACTCAGCAAATTTGGGGGAGAAAGTGGTCATTATGACATTTCTAGCAGTAGCATTTTGCAACAAGACCCAGAGCTATCACCTCACCAGAGACAAGGCCTTGAAGATGACCCTCACCATTCAGATTCAAGCATAACCCAAAGTTCAGTCCTTTCGAGTGGCGCACTTGCGTTGGGATCATGCTTGACAGCATCGGTTCGTCTCCGTATGCCAATTTTGACATGGAGACAGCTGATAGATAACGTCAACAAAAAGGGCGATGTCTTAGAAATATCACGGCTAGCTGGGATGATGTCTATAAATCACAGCCCTGCACTCCTGCAAGGATTCTGTCTGACGAGAGATACTAACTGTCAGGTACTAAAAATCACCGTCATACTTCAATTACATTGAGCCTGGAATGATCCTCTGCTTCCCATTCTACTCCTTCAAAGCTTCTCCCTCATCCTCTGATCCAAATATCATATTTTTTTGTTTCATAACGCTGCCTCCCTGTACTCCACATAATACCCTGTATGATTGTTTCAATTCTGTATATGCAGAACATTAAAGTTCAGATACAAGCAGAAGAGGAAGGAATAGTGAAGATCACAGCTGATGCTGCTCCTGCTCAGGAAAGTACAGCTGGCAATCTTATGACTGCTGCATCAGTCACTGCTTTGACTGTGTATGATATGTGTAAAGCCTCTTCAAAGAGCATCCGGATAGAGGGCCTGGGCATAACGGAAACAGGAGCAAGTAGGAAATAGTGGCGGATATCTTATGCACATTGCTATGACAAGGGAGATGAATGTTATAAATATCAGTGCCAGGACATCTGTACACTTGTCGCATGTTCTGTTCACAGGTCCTCAAGTGTCAAGTTTCCTTCTAAAGTTTCCAAATTCCAATTTTGTTCTATAAATACTCCAGGAACTAAATGTTCCTACCATCTTGCTTACATGTCTTCTCCTCGTTTTCTTTCAAAACTTAGGTAGTGCAGACATAGAGAACTTGTAATATAACCAAATTTTCTCACGACTTTAACCCAGAGATTTTGAAAAGCATTGAAATCTTGGACTTAGGGCAAGGCTTAGCATATCCATGCACCTTCATTTTCTAGTCCTCATGCACCCCAATAAGTTTCTGTGTGGTGGATAGCAACTGTCGGGATGCCTGAGGATAATGCTGAGCCTAGCACAGGCTGAATGTGATCATAATGCTGGTAGACTTAACTAAATTTCATAAGTGACCCAGCAAGATAATTCAACCCCACTGCCTTGCAATTGCACTTGCAGTGAGATAAGCAGGTGACTGCATTTCATGAAGCCTCGACACAGCTCGCGCAAAAGCAAACTGCTCCTCAGCACCACCAAGCCTTGCAGCTGCTTCCCTGGCAGCATCAGCACTAGCAGCCAGAGGTGCCACACCTCCATCCTCCATCAGGTTTGTTCGCAAACGGCTACCTAAATATCCAACATCACAGTCCATTAAAGTCATGAGTTTAGGGCAAAAGTCTAATCTGGAACATACATATGCTTATGGCCAACATTTCAGGTTTTAGAGTGTGGTACACATCTGGACTAACCTTCAACTGCCGACTCAAATTGCAGTTGTTCCAGATCTAGGATGGGCTCTTCATGTTTCATACCAGGGCCCCCAATACCTCCACTGAACAAATTGTCTGGTGGGGCTGCAGCGCTGCAAATTAACCTGACACGTGCGTTGTACAGTTCATCTACCAGAGTAATGAAGCGGCGGGCCTGATCTCGTACCTGCAGTAGAGAGTTATGAAACGACACATCACCGTAATCAATCAAGGCTGGACCAAGAGGAGTGTGGTGAATGGTCATATTAAAGGCTTGGGTGATGAAATGAAATAATAAAGAAATAAAGACCAACTCCCTGATCTAGTTTGTATGGTCACGCTGTATGTAACACATGCTAGTTCATGCAGACAACCTCTCACAAACTTTAACATCTAAAGCTGTAAATTAGGTGACGCCTTACTGCGTTTCTTTTAATCAAATCAGCACCTCTCCTCCTCACTTTGCCTGACATCCTAAGCAACCCTTCATCCATTCAGTTTACCTGCATACTCATTACAGGCACATGGGTGATGACTACAGTATGAAAAGAGGAGGCCAATGCTACATAGTCTGCAGGACCGAGGGTTCTAGCACACAGCTCTTCAAAGCTGAACCTGGCTACCCCCCCTACACAGTGAGGCACCTCCAGTACCCGGCCAAACATGACTGGGATGGTGGTGGTGCAAGACGGTCCTCCTGTCTTGGTAGCTGAGTGAACTAAGAGACTCCAGGACTCCTCCAGCTTCTCATGGGTGGTAGGATCCAGGGGGTACAAGAACGTATCTGCAACTGACAATGTCTTGCACAGTGTCGTCGGTGAGTCAGTGGCTGGGGAGGCAGGGACAGCATTTGCTAAGGCTGCGTAGGCGTTAGATGCCTGGGCTGAGAGTGAGCGATCATGAAGCAGCAACCGACGGTAATCCTCCTGGACTGACAGTTCATGGACATCGCAGGTTGCCTCAATCCTACACACGGCAGTCATTTTAAAATGTAAGGCATTCCATCGAGACACTTCATCATGCTCATAGTCCCATAACTAGCTACATTTTAAGCAAGGCTGGAGGATCAGCAACCGTGAGCAGGTTGAATGTCATCAGAGTATAATATTACCACGAGGACCTTCAGGACCTTCAAGGATAGAGTCATGACAGAAAGGAGCTTGGGCCTCACGTCTGAATCAGATTCTCAAACATGTCCTCATGCAGCCCATGCCTGGGCAAATCTCTGGGCATGCGATTACTAGTAGTCACTACCACACACCCAGCCTGCGTCAGCCCCTCAAGAAGCGCTTTCAGAGCAACAGCACTGAACACATCCGAAACCTAAAGCATGTCCATTAAGTATACAGGAGCGGGAATATGAGTCAAGTAGAAACTAGACATCAAATTTAAAGAAGTGTGCGCTGTTAGCCCATTAGGCTATCATGATCACAGTTGCGACTTATTGTTCTATTACACTCTACTGACCTGCATCTCATCAAAGCAAAGCACTGCTGCCATATGCTGAGGTTGCACAGCTATCTCAGCCTCCTTCTTTGTAGCAGAATCAGCTACACTGGTGATACTATGGGTGGCTCGGCTCAGCAGGAACTCAGAGGCCATCTTCTTCATTTGATCGCTGTTAGACTTGCCAAGGGCCTCTGGATCCCTCCTGCCTTCTCTGGCAAGCCTCATATGTCTTCGAATGGCTAACATGGCTGCCTTAGCCTCACGCTGACGCTGCACCTCAGCATCCCAATATCTACAAAGGAGAAGAGGCAGATGCGCTGGTGTTTTGAATTCAAGTCACTGCGACCACAGGCACTGTCGACTCAGTAGTTGTGATGTAAGAGTCATGATTACCCTCAACTAACAGTTGATGAGCCACATGACATATACATGGGCATCTAACATTGTCACACAGTTTTTTTGTTGCAGCACCTGAACAGGCCCCTCTTGTCAAGCGCAGGCTGCTCAACAGAGGGCTTGAGTTCTTCCTCATCGTCTTTTCCATCCTCTTCTGCCTTGACTTGGGAAGCAGTTGCAGTATGCGTGCCTTCATCTCCTCTTGTATCAGAAAACCTTTGTTGCCTTGCCCTTTCCTCCTGATCTAGCTTGTGTATGCGGCTGTGCACCTGTCAGAATGAAACAAGATTGAAGCTCATTCAGCAAAGCTCTGCCAATACTAGGTACCTGGAATTCGCTTTAGTCCCTGTATCCCTGCAGTGACTAGCACACACACCTCTAGCATTGCAGCATTAAAGTGCATCCTCCGGTGATGCTTCAGCTGAGGGAGTGTGCTTGCCACTGCATCATAGAATATGTCCATGAGTAGACTCTTACCACTCCCTACACTGCCCCATAGATATAGACCTGAGGGCGGCGGGTTGAAAAAACAAGTGAGAGACAGGAGAACCTCACATTGATAAAAGGGAAAGGAGAGTGGTAGTGCAAGTTGCTGACATTCATGTAGTGTACCTTGCTCATGGCACATGAACTCCATGCACAACGTGCATTGTTTCAAGCATGGCAGCATTGATGACACATGAGAAAGTCTGCAGCACTAGTCACACTAGTCACACCTTTTGGTGCAGCTGGTGGTGGTGGAGGAGGACCAAGTTCTTTGAGTACTTGCTTCTGTAATCTTGCAGCTATGAGTCGTTGCTGCTGCTCAGGAGTCAGCTGTTTTGGGGGTGCAGTCCCGGATGTCGTGTCAAGACTTGAGCCATTGTACCCAAACATTTTCAGAATCCAGCTGGGAACCCAGTCATTCTGGGAGGGAGAGGGCTCTGATACAGAACCTATTAAATCAAAGGCATGAACACAAGATATGAAATTCCTGGTGAAAGCTGCCATGAACTCTCTGTCTGCTCTGTCAGGAGGCATGTCTCTGCCTCAAAATTTACACAGTTGTGACATCTGCCATATCATGATTCTTGTGATTTTTCAGTATTCAGGAACAGCTGCTCACTAATTTTTCACAGAAATCTTAAGTGAGCTAAAAGTACCAGTTGCAGCAGAGGTTTGTTGTTTCTGCTTTTCTTCCTCTGCATACAGTTCCAACAGTCGCTGATGTTGACGTTCCTGATTAGAATGATGAACAAATGAAATTTCACCATTGTTGCACATTGTGAAGGTATCAAGACAAATTGAATTATAAAAGGAGAATTGAAGGAGTCGTCAGACCTGATATTCTTGTATTCTGTCAAGAAATGCTGCTGATTCCATGGAGTAAGCATGTATGTCATCATATATTCTACCCAGCCTTGCGACCACCTTGATCTGAATGTGAAAGTAAGAGATAAATACAACAAGCTCAATTTATAAGCAATATTTAATGATATTCAATATGTTCTAGTATGCACATGATAAACCCTGTGGCCCCGTCATAAGTATCCATGATTCTGGTAGCACTGCTTAACACAGGCCATTTGTGACTGAGGCCTTTTCACTACAAATTAAACCCAAATGAATAGCCCATGCACACCCAGTGCTGCTTAGTCACCTGTTTATGGTCATGTCTAAGGGCCCCTTTCTGAACTAGGTTCAGGTATCTCGACAAAACAGGGTTGGTTACAAGAGTTTGCTCGCCAGAGGAAGAACATGTTAAAGTATCATCAGCCTGAGCTGATATTTTGACAGTTGTGTGTAGCTGACATAGGTGAAGAAGACGAGGGTAAGCACCTGAAGGAGGGGACAAGCAGGGTGTTATCACAAAAGGCTACTTCCCTCTCCTACCTATGAGTATGAAAGTAATGTTTGATAACTAATGGAGGTTGGACAGGCACCAGTTTGAGTTCAGACACTGATGAAGGCACCACAACATGCACGTACCGGGCCTGATCCTGGTCCAAACAGCATGCATATTGTTTAGATTTGAGGTAATTACTTTTTTAATACTCCATTAAACATGTGGTCGACATATTTGTACAGCAGGGATAATGTAAGCATAAACGATTCGGTGCCTCCTCGTAGATTGACGTTATAATGAAATTAATTTCGAGGCAATGTAACAGCAGGAATTCCATCCGACAGCCCTCTTATCGGGCGTTTTATCGGTCAACTTGGCATATCCTAACCCCAAAATCTTTGTTTCGTGACGAAAGCAATGCATTAGACATAAAAGGCTTGACTTCTCCATTGGACCCTAAACCGTCAGGGAGCGACTGGGGGGAAGTGAGCACACTTTCATTAAATATCTTCCTACTTCTAGATTTATTAAAATATATTCGAATCAAATGTCAATTTCTACCAGGGTTTTCTCCACTATAGGACAGGAGGACTTTCTAGGCTGGATGTGGTAAGTTCCTTTCAGTGTTGTCAGTAGAAAGTGAGAATGAAAAGTTGGGTGGGAGAAGCAGTCAGTTTCCTACTCGAGTGCCGTGACTGAGTGCATCAAGTCCCAGAAAAAAACAGGTTTGATCAATGAGAAAATAACTACAATGCCCAACATGCTTTGCAGGATACATTAAATGAGAAGCTTCAACACAGAGGTGCAGAACGCTTGAGGAATGCCCAAAAGCCTGATGAGGCGTATGGTATGATCTTCTCATTTGATGGATGCATTGGCAACACCCGAGCTGCATTGGTTAGGGCAGCTGCTCAATTGGCAAAGCAGAAGGGTGCTCCTAGACTGTTGCCGCATCAACAGCAAGCACTCGCATTGCGGGTAGCTTCAATGGAGCGTATATTCATTGACGTTCCTGGATGGACAAAAGACATGAAAATGGCAAGAGAGCTTTCTTATGAGGTACTAAGTTGCATTTCAAGAGAATTGCATTAGTCAGCCTGAACATTCTTACAGCTTTCCTTTGTTCACTTTAAGTCATGTTATGGGGAAAGTGATCTTTGAGCGTTTTTCTTATGCCTGTAGCTGTCAGATTTGTACAATGATCAATTATTGGAGATGGCTGAACCTATGCCCGGCATGCGCCAATGGATCGCTGCGCTGTCTAAATTCAATGTACCATGCGCTCTTGTCAGCAGCATAGATAGGGCTACTGTCCTCAAAGTGCTTCAGCGATTTGGTAGGAATTTCCCATGGCTAGGCCTGTCATGAATGCGTGGCTATGACAGAGTCAAATGATTGCATGAGAAAGAGATGGGGCAACATCATTTTGTTATGGCTAGGCCTGTCATGAATGCGTGGCTATGACAGAGTCAAATGATTGCATGAGAAAGAGATGGGGCAACATCATTTTGTTATGGCTAGGCCTGTCATGAATGCGTGGCTATGACAGAGTCAAATGATTGCATGAGAAAGAGAAGGGGCAACATAATTTTGTTATGGCTAGATCATCAATTAGTCTTGCGACTAGTACGTCCTTTCCTAAAGAAACTTTCCGTGGCCTTAGCTCAACTACTGTACTTAATAGGGCTTCATGACTTCTTCGTTCACATGGTGACTGCGGATGATGACATGGAGACCATATCCCAGCGACTTCTTTCAGCATCAATGAAACTTAACAGGTGCTGTTCTCAAAATATATGGTGCTTTCATACTTTGAAGTGTGATTTTGCAATTTTCAATGAGCATCTGATGCCATCATAAGCAAGCACTCTCATTAGGCCTGCCTGTTTGGTCACCTATAAATTCATCAGCCGTCATGATTGTCTCAGGGTTTAGCATGGTTGTGCTCAGGGTTTAAATGCATGCTGGTGAGTTATGAAAATATGCTGCATGACATCTAGTTGAATCTTGACCCTTCAGGCCTCCCAACCATTGCGTCCTCTTTGGAGATAGTCCAGCTGAAATCACAGCTGCTCATAATTGGCAAGTGTGAACAGTATGAAGTGCACTCATGTTTGTGGTTGGGCATTTTATAATCATCAGACCTTACTTATGTATAATGTTTGACCTTTGCTAAATTCGTGATTATATGTTAATAAGATCTGCATTGTGCTCAGCTTGCATGTCACTTTTTATGCTATTGACAGCACCATGAAGGCTGTTGCAGTCTGCTCAGCTTATCCGGCCTACAACTTGAAGACGGCTGATCTCACTGTGCCAAGGTTGTCTGAGTTGACTGTGTACAATATCAGAAGATTGTTTGCAGCTCAAGTAAGTTTCAATTTCCTATCAGAATGAATCTGCAGATGTAACACTTTTCCTATCATGGGGATCGCAGTCCTGTTTTATACCTGTTGGAATGTTTGCTAATTGTACCTCTGTAATCGCACCTCATAATTCTTTAGGGGACGGACTTCATGGAGTACTGCAGGCAGACCAGTGATGACTTGAACAAAAACAAGAAAAAGAGGATCACCAATGCCACCATTTAAAATTTCACAGTTTTGAAGTAGACACTGCACATTTCAAACAGGTTAAAAGAATGTGGAAGAAACCGAATAATCCACTGATATCTGAGACTTGTCCTCTCTGCTTTTGACAGAGCGGCCACGAGTGTTTTCTTGAGTTTTGTGCTGAGTGGATTTGTGCCTGTTCAGATTTTTTGAGTGAATTTTAATATATGTTTTGAGTTTCTTACTATGTTTGATTAGCTGCTGATTTTTCATCTAAGAGAAACAGCGGAATAGTTTGCTGTATCATAACTTATAAATTGATATTATTAATGTTGTGACTGATAACTCATAGAAGCCCTTCAATTTTAAGTTGTCTCTTCTGCAAGGAACGACTGTTTTGGAAAGAGGAATTACGTGTGGGCCGCATTCGCACAAAAGAAGAAGAGAGAGCAGCATAGAAGCTGGAATGCTAATGTGCCTAGGGTAGTATACAAAGCTCATGTACCAGCTCGTTGAAGGGCTGCCCTGTACCAGCGTCTTTCTTCTGCGCAAATTAAGGGAACACACGCAAATCAGAATTTTATAATGGATTTTTGTTTGCAACCGAAAGATGGTTCAGCTGCTGCAACAAACTGTAAACAAACAAACATTACCAACTCCAAATGCTAGACCATGCAATTTCATGAAACTATCAAATTCACTTACAGGCATAAGTTTCTGAGGCAAGATGTCACGACTGTATACAGGGTACGTGAGAAGGGAAGACTCAGATGAAGGCCACAATACTACATGCATGGCGCCGTCCTGAGCTTGGACAAAGGTTAAGGCAGTACAGGCCACAGACTGCACATATCAGGTGGGAGTCTATGCTTCAGAGCAGGGAACCATTTTCAAGTTAAAATTCAAATGAACTAAGCCAATTTTACTTGTTACCAAGGTCAGGACTGGAATCCCATCTGTGGCAGAGAATGCTTGAGAGTGTGAGATATGGTGCTGAATACCATCATGAATAACATCAATGTCAGGCTGTACAGCAGCTGGCTGGAGCAGACTGAACTCCCAAACATTGCAATGGAAAAGTTGAATCCCATTACCTCTGCCTGCTTGATTTTCCCTTCAAGATTAGACAGGCTCTGCATGGGATCTATTTTGAGAGGAACTGTACTGCCGTCCTGTCGCTTGCAGAATATTGGAGTTCCTGGAGGGAAAGCCTCTGCCAGACCTCTGCTTACTAGAAGCGCCATTACGTCTCCTACAGGCATGTCGCTTTCCACAATCTCAGCCACCTTCTGGTGCGGTCTCGATCGTGCCACTAGGTAAATATGCTTAGGGTGCGCTCTCTTCTTGTTTAAGTATAAGACTACCTGAGTATGCAGTGGAGCAAATACTAAAGTTTGTGCCAAGCATAAATTCATGCAAGTGTGTGAAGTGAAAATAAGTTATTGGCCCTCTAAATCTCTATGGGCAGCACATACCTCATCAGAGAGTGTATACTCTTGCAACTCATGATCAGCTAAAGTCAAATGATCTTTCAAATCCTTTCCAGCGAAACACAGCACTTGCTGCCCAGTGGGTATCCCTGTTTTCCAAAAGTTTTTTTGTCTTTGCGCCTAGAAGCATAGACAACGATGCATTATGTTTAAGGATTTTATCGTACCTTCGAGCTCTTGTAGCTCCTGTTTTAATTCTTTAACGGTTGCACTGTCATCCACTTGCTGCAGGGACAAGACAGAAGTTAGACAACGGTGCAAAAAAATCACGATGTGATAAACGCACCAGTAGTCTGCTTTCTCCGCTTGGGCAATTGACCAACAAGCGCATGCTAATGTCCTGACACTAAGTTTGTTAATACAGAAGGTACATAGAGGCCATGATAATAAAATAATTTAGACGGTGATAGAAATTACAGATACTGTAAATAGATAATGTGGTGTACAGCGGATTTTCAGCTGGTACTGCTTTTCCTCTGTACCTTATATACCCAAACCATCACACGCATGATGATATTGCCTTCCTTCACGGATCAAGTATTGAAGAATCACCATGTCACGTCTAGAAGAATCTTTAAACATTAATGCGCAAGCATCTCGGTAAGTCTTCACGCGCAACATACACTGGAATGCATTTTAAATATCGCTTTCATATGACAGTGAAGCTCGTATATTAGCAAGAAGAAAACGAATACAAGAGAGACTTGCCACTGCCCACCAAGGGGAGAGCTCTGGAGGAAAAGAAGGGGAAAAAAAGGAAGAGGTTGGAAAAGGGAAGCAGCAAATTATTGAGAGCAAGCGTCGTTTGTATAGGGTTAAACACAGGACAGAACAGGATGTAACCTCAGTTCGAATAGGAGGAGATGAAAGGGAGCAACAGCACAGAATAAATGAAGAGAAAACGCGGCAGGTAGGTGATGACAGGAAAGGTGTAGAGCACATTAAAATGAGCCAGGTTTAAAGTGATAAAATAGTGCATTTCAATAAGTTGCATGAACATTGTACATCCTTAACAGGAACTCAGAGCAAAACTCTTAGCGGAGGCTGAGCAGAGTGCGAGAAATAATGCCTCTGTAGCCATGAGATGGGCTGATCTATTCTCAATTGAAGTACCACAGGTATGTGCTGGGCTGATATGAACTTGCACTACTTGTATTCCTTCAGCCTTCAGAGAGTGCCTTCATGCATCTTGGGATTTGATACTAAGCTGTGAAATGTTTGTTTGAAGTAAGAAACTTAAAGGACAAATTTGTGAGCTGAATACTTGTTTTTACTTGATATTGCACCATGCACTTCAGGATCTTTATGATGAGATAGAGAAGCAGCGTCAGGCGTGCGAGCGTATCATCAATTCTAAAGACAAACTCATAGCAGGTGTGGGTACTGACTGAATTGAGCTCAATATATGATGGGGAGGTTACAACGCGAGAAACCATACTTCTTTTATTTTGAAAGACAGTGAGCTCATACTCCTGATGTAGATATCAAGACTGAGCTGAAGAAAAAGGATGACGAATTTGTGAAGACGTTGAAACGGCAGGCTGAGAACATTGATACATTACTACAGTACATGAGCAGGCAGTTTGTGGAGATGCAGAGTGCATACAAAAATGAGCTAGAGGAGATTGAAAATGCATTCTTGCAGGTAGAGCCTCAGTTCAGGTTGAAAGATTTTCAGAAGTCCATCCCCCATCAAGGTTCTAACAGTGCAGGTGCAAAGAAAGGCCACAACATTGGTTTGCATTGCGTAGCCAGACTGAGAGCTCACAGAGCATGTTTCCTCTCTTCAGATAAAATAATTGGAAAACATTTTTTTACTATGCTGTGCAGGAGCGCTCTGATTTACTTGACTCTAATCGTGGTGAAATCCAAGAATTGTTTGACAAACGATCTAAGCTAGAGCAGGATTTCATGGATCGGTACCTAAGCACAGTTGAGAACTATCAGCAGCAATTGGAGGCACTCAGAATAGCTGATGCGGAGGACTACCACATCCTCAAAATCAGGTAAGCTTAAGTGCGCATCTGATTTTGTGCACAGGATAAAGTGAAGTTTTTTTTTTAAATGAATGCATGATTGATACGTAAAATCCTAACAGGATCCTCAGTAGATGAGTTGTAACACTTCTAAATCTTGGTACAGGCTTGAAACTGACATTCAGAACTTAGAACAGCATCTTGAGGCCATGCGTGCCACTTACCAACTCAACACAGAGAAGCTGGACTATAACTATCGGGTGCTGGTGGAGAGGGACCATGAGAACCAAACCACCATCAACCAACAGAAAAGAAAGATCAGTCGACAGAGGGATGTGCTTTCAAGCCTTAAGCAACGATACGCAGAGTCAGAGAAGAAGTAAGACAGGATCTTTGCCTTTCCTTACAAACAACATGCAAATGTCATCCTTTGTGTGAAGCCCTCTGATTCACCCTTTGATAATTAGCAGTCATTCATGAAACAGGATCCAAGCCTCCTGTACAAGACGCAACATTCCTCATGGCACTCATCCTGTATTGCTTTGTTAGGTACATGGAAGAGAACATGAAGTTAACTGATGAGTACAAACGTATCACTGAGCAGTTCAAGGATCTGCAGAGCAAGTTCCGCCATTTTGAGCAAGTAGACACCAACAAATATAATGAAGTATTCTCTATGAAAGAGAGAGAAGTGGCTGGTGTGGTGAAGCAGTTGCTCCAAGCTGACAAGGTACATATGAACATACACTTAAGTGTGGGATTGCTGACACCCTCCTAGTTTGGTAGCATGACATGAACTTGCCAGACATTCGTCTGCTATTTGTGCCATCTTTAAGTTGCCTTGTCTGTCTGTGCTGCTTAGGTGCTTCATGAACAGCAATTGGGCTGGGACTGGCTCCCTCCTCATGAGAGTGTTTTCACGCCCTCTCTTCCCAGCTCCTCATTTGCTGCTGCTAAAGCAGCTCAGGAAGAAGGTAACAAAGAAGATGCAGACGAAGTGGAAACTGAGGAGGAGATCAAGGCTAGGATGGGAGAGGCGGAGGTACAGGACAGCTTGAAAGACCCACGTAATAATGGTGCTCTTAGCCTCTTGTGTGATGAGGCTGGCTTCCTTATCGATGCTAAAATACGCAGCATGCTGGACAAACTGTCAAAAGACGAGGCGGGGCAGGTCAAAGCAGAATCTGTGTTGCGATCCTTGGGGGTCTTTGATGGTTCATCTTTCAATGCTCTGATGGACGCCCTGACTGCAAGCTCCACTATCGAGATGCGTGCCAAAGGCATGACTGTTCCAGCTAGGCGAATAAGTGGCAATGCAGATGGTGGCCAGGTACCAGTTCTGGTGCATCCGGATGATGTTGTGAAGAGATTGAAAGCCTTTATCGAGGTAGAGAGCACTACGCCTGCACGAGGTGGCATAGGGGGTGCAGCTGCCAGGGTTGCAGGTGTGTCTCGGAGGGCTGCAGAGGTGGAGCAAGAGTACTGGGCTAGGATGTCCAACGTCATCAATGAGAAGGGGACTCGTGTATGGGGAGTTTTAGAGAAGCAGTTGGAAAAGTATAAGGGCCTACTTCAGGTAAAGTATCCAATCCATCTTTTTTGAACACATCAAATCATGACACGTGCTAAAAAGCATGCCCAGGTTATGATTGTGATCTTAGGTGTTTGGAATGCCAATTTTGCAGATTCTCAGGTTTTTAATAATGCTCTGCACAGGAACGATCAGCCAGCTTGTCAGAGGTGGAAAGCCTACAACACCAGAATACAGAACTACGGGCATTACTAAATCAGTACTTAACTTCTAGGATCAATTCCGAGCTCGTTGTGCCTCCAACTGTTCTTATTTAGTCAGAATGCTCATGAAAATTATCAATGACAGACTTATATACACCTGCAATGAAATCAATCATGAGCCTAGGATTCGTTGTGTACGGCATTCGTTTTCATAAAGGCATCAAGACGTGACATCAAGTAACTCTTTCCAGATCCACCTTCTCCTGAACATTTACACGTTTCTTGAAAGAAAAGCGTGACTGACGCTGAGCACCTTCAAGTGGATTTCTAGTTTGTTCTCGAGTTGAGGAACTGAGCTAATCCCAGAGCGCAGGATCGTGGTAAGCTATTTCTACATTTAGCACTGTTTGACAAAACGTTTACCATTCTTTGGCAGAATTGGGGTTTTAGTACCGGAGACTCAAAGCTTCTGGATGTATTACTTTACAGAGATATCAACTTTTTCCAGCCGATCATAGCTCATTTCTTCTCATGTTCATGGCATCTGCCGCCTGATTTGCAAATTTGCAAGACCTCTTGTGTTTATTGTTGCCTTTTACCTCCTATGTCTTCAGCCTGGGGATCAGCTGTGGTTTGTTGAAGATGAATCAGACGTTCCGGGAATTGAAATCTAGACAGCCGATCAACTCTAGGCGTGTTTCAAAGTTGTTTTATTCTGTTCGTGCATCTGGAATCTCAGAAGTAAGGTCTCCGGTCTGCGCAACCTTCCGAAGCGCTTGGGATATGTCAAGCATGGGGAGGAACGTTAACGAGCAGGTTCGTGGTTGTTTTTCATTTCTAGAATTAGGTGCCTGCTCCTTACCACTGCCTGCGTTTCAGGTTAAGCGCACCATAATTGCTGCTGCAATCCCTGCGGAGGCACTGGCATCTATCGATTCTAGTGAAAAGGAGCTTAGAATAATGTTCGACAATGAAGCTGACCCTGAGAGTACCGTTGTCACCATTGAAGGCAGTGATCAATCAAATCTCCTAATTCGCCTCTCTGGGGCTTTTAGCTCAGCTGGAGTAGATGTGATTGCAGCAAACATATCCAGTGAAGATGGCAGGATCATGGACATATTTAAAGTGAAGATGCATGGGAAGAAGGTAAGAGGTGCTTTTGCATGAGTCCCCTGTCTTGAATCTAAAAAAATGTTACTTGGTCCTCCATTCAGTTGCCTGAGGGAGAGTTTGAGGCTTTGAAAAGTCAAATCATCGAAATGACATCCTCTTCCAACCGGAGTACTCGCCCAGCAATATATGGAATAGTAGCTGCTGCTGAGGTGGAGCGCCTTCGCCCTCTCTCTGGAATCACTAGTGATGGTGAAGTTGAAACCTTGGAGCTTGCTGCAGCTGAGATGGCCCAAGTGGCAGCTGAGCTTGTGGCCACTGAAAGAGACATTCTGCGTCTTAGAGCTAAGGGGGGAGATGAGCGCACACTCACGGCCAGGGAGGCCATGAGAGCTGAGTCTGCTTCTGCGCTGGAACGAAAGATGGCGGCTATGCAAGCTGTGATGGCTGCACGCAGGACTGCTGTGGTTGAGGCAGCAGAGGAGCCCAAGACGGCAGCTGAGCGCATGATGGAACAGTTCAAGCCACCCTCCATGAGCTCGCAGGCGGTTGGGGGAGCCGGGTCAGGGAATGGGTACGAAATCTTGTTCCAGGGCTTCAACTGGGAATCATGTAAACACAACTGGTACAAGACTCTGGGCAGCCAGCTCAGGGACATTGTCAAGGCAGGCTTCACGTCAGTCTGGTTACCACCCCCTAGCGAGTCCGTGTCACCACAAGGGTACCTTCCTGGTGATCTCTACAACCTCAACTCTGTAAGCCCTCTCTGCTTTTTTTCTTTCTTTCAAGTCTTATGAAAAGGAAAAACTTCAGCTTGATAAGAAACAATGATTCAATTTAAAGATTTACATGTAAGGGACATGTATGGAGACAGAAATCTGTTTTCCAAAATTTGTTGAGTTTTGGAATATTTCTTATGGTACCTGTCGTCCTCTTACTTTTTTTGTCTCAGGCCTTTGGTACAGAGGCAGAACTTCGCCAGCTCATCCAGAACATGCATGAAGTAGGCCTGAAAGCAATTGCTGATATTGTGATCAATCATCGCTGTGCTACGTACCAAAGCTCAGATGGTAAGTGGAACAAGTTCGGAGGGAGGCTGGCATGGGATGCCTCAGTCATTTGCTGCAACAATCCACAGTTTGGAGGAAGTGGAAACCCAAAACAGGGAGACGACTACACAGCTGCCCCAAACATCGATCACTCTCAAGAGAGAGTGCGCAAGGATTACATTGAATGGCTCAAGTACCTCAGAAACAGGTATGTGGGTATGTCAGTGGCTGAGTCCTATGATTTCGTAACTGCCCAGCACTCCTTACAGAAATGATTCCCTAGGAATGCATTCATGTGTCTGGCAGCTGTCTTGCTCATGCTTTTTCCCCGCACTCTCTGTTCAACAGCATTGGTTATGATGGCTGGCGATTAGATTATGTCCGTGGCTACAAGGGAGACTATGTGAAGGAGTATGTGGATGCTACTGTCCCTGAACTTGTCTTTGGAGAGTATTGGGATGCATGTGATTACACGGATGGAGTTCTGAACTACAACCAGGACAACCACAGGCAAAGGACCATTAAATGGTGAGGGGACATAGGGGAGTCCACCTCCCTAGTACACCTGCAGAAATTGAGTGATGATATATTTCATGTTATGCAGGATATGTAATTCTGTTATTTGTTGAGCGTGATAACTCTACATCATACATGCACGCCCACATCACACATGCAAGAAATATGGCTCTAAAATAGCATTCCTTTTTCAGCCTCTACTCATCAATGTCATCCAGGTAGCTTCTAATGTTGGTTTTCCGTGTATCTTTCAAGGTGTGATGCCACTGGAGGTACTGCTGCTGCATTTGATTTCACCACCAAGGGTATCTTGCAGGAAGCAGTACAGAGAAGGGAGTATTGGCGTTTGGTGGATTCTCAGGGCAGGCCACCTGGCATGATCGGCATGTGGGCATCACGTGCTTTCACCTTCATTGACAATCATGACACCGGATCTACTTTGAATCATTGGCCATTTCCATCACAGTTCCTGCCACTGGGTTATGCCTACATCTTGACACATCCTGGGACACCAACAGTGTTCTACGACCACTTTTACCAGGAGAAGGATGGGCTTCGAAAGAGCATTCTTGAGCTCATGGCGTTGCGTAAAAAGCATGGAATCAACTGCAGGTCCAAGGTCACCGTCAAGAAGGCAGCTTCGGAAGTATATGCTGCCACTATAGATGACAAGATCGCCATGAAGATTGGACCTGGGGACTGGTGAGCTACACCTAACTGGGTACCTAGGTTCAATCTGGCTTGATATGACTTGTTTTCTAATCGGCATTAGAAAATTACTTATGATAGCTCTCTCTGTACTGCAGGTCTCCGAATGCCGTAGGAATCAAATTTGGAGGCAAAGAATTGAAGCTGGCCTCTTCTGGAAACCAGTTCGCTGTTTGGGAGAAAATGTCTTAAAGAGCGATTGTTAAGCTCGTCTTTACAACCATTATTTTGAAATAATATGGGTCCTGTGTAGTTCGTCTCTCAACTTATCTGAGGAAGTGAAGTAAAGTGAAATTCTTGTACTTTAAATTTCTTAATTTGTAATAATGATAATAATTGATACCTACGATGACATCCTCACATCATCCTCATAAAGGGTAATACAAAGCTTCAACACGAGCAGTACGCATAGGTAATAGAGCGAAACTTAATGCTGCAAGATACTCAGTGAAAGGGCTAAATCTGCCAACAAGACTTTTACTGTTGTATGTAGAACCTGGTTTCAAAGTTTAAGGGTTTGGCATACGAAGGTCGAAATTTAATATCTTAAATTGCCATTAAAGTAATGGCGTACGTGAAAGGAGAGATGAGTGCCGTCTTGTCTTCTCTATTTAAGGACGCCCTTGCAAGTGACAGCTGCCAAGGGCATTTGAAGGTCGCAAAGCAGATGTGGACTTACGTTGAAAGTCAAGAAATAAGTCAATTTCCAACAAAAATGATTACAAGAGTTGTAAGAGCAACAGTTTCACCTGAGAAGACAGGAAGCATCTCATGTTTCAAAAGCCTACTAGGTCAACTTGCTGTCTCCCTGCGCCAGACCAAGAAACATGAATTAAGTTATCAAGTATATCTGGATATGCTGAAGGAGCTCATTAAATGCTGCACGCATTCTGAAGCTCATGTCAGGGAGAGAGCTTGCCAGTTTCTCCAAACATTATTCCCAGGCCTGCAGCAGGATCTTGGCAACAATGAAATTATTGCAGATCTCAAAGATGTATTAATTCAGCGCTTGAGTGACAGAGACGCAAAAGTACGCTGTGCTGCCACCTATGCTCTCTGTAACCTGCTGGGAATGATCCAGGTACAGCGCTTTGTCACATGCAAGAGCCGTAAATCACAATACCTGGCCTGCTTTGCAATTTCTATTTGAAGTACTGATAATATACACTTGATTGTCTCATAGGATGGCATGGACTCTGAGCCAATTTCCCACTTGCTAAATGCTCTTGATTGTGAAAGAAGCCTGGTAACACAAGTCGTACGTAGCTTATGAACTGTCAGTATGTTTGTTGTAAAATGTTCTTACACAGCTTCAATCATCCCTTGATTGGCATCTTACATTCCCTGGGTCTGTATTCAGGGTGTGAGAGTTGCAATCATTTCAAACCTTCCCTTAACAGAGGGAACTACAAGTTCTGTTCTGGAGCGCACTTTGGACACATCGCAAGAGGTGTGAATGTTGAACATCCCTGAGACAGCATTAAAACAAAATAACTCTGAGAAAAGTTGTTCCTCTTTTTCGCTGAAGGTCCGCTGTGCCACGTATCTCAAGTTACGGCAGCGTCCATTACAAACATTGCTGTGAGTTTCTAAACGAACCTTTACTAGCATAATAATGTAAGGGATGAGCCCTCGCCTCCTAGAGGTTGCAACTTAGAAAATATAATATAAGTTTGATCAGGAGCCCACTTCTGTTTTCTTATGGATATCAGGATGGAGCACAAGGTCTTACTTGTGATGCGTGGATTGAGGGACAGAACATCAAGTGTTCAAGATGCTGCTCAGACGCTCGTCGTTCATTGGCTGAAACAAGATTGCGAGTCTGATTTACTGCAGCTGATTGGCATGCTTGAACCAGAGCTGAACTGTGGTGATGAATCTAACCAAAATATGTACAACATGTGTCCTCAATAGATTCAACTCATACTCGACAGAGAGCTTGAGAATGACTGGACGATCCTTGTATCATATGCTATTACCTAACTGTATGTTTGTTTCTGCTTGAATAGCTGGTGCTTTCTCTAAATCTCCAGATTCCTAACTTGACGCCTTTTCATGTTAGATGCTGTTGAGTTAGTATTCAAGGCCCTGGTCAGTGCTGGAGCAGTGGAGCCGCTGGCCTTACTAAAGCAGGAGGCTGCACAATTAGGTCATGGTTTTGTCAAAATGCTCAGTCCTAATCAGCCAAATCAACCTGGGAAAGCCTGCCACATTTCCTCTGCTCAAGCAATGTTCTGGTCAGTGCCCAGTGTAAAAATATCATTATTTTACTTCTGTCATGACTTTGAACATGAACATCTGCATGATCCCCTCCGCATAGGTGGCTGCTTTGCTCTTCAGCTCATAAAAATGCTTCAGAAAGGAGCAGTGAAGCCGCTTCAACCTCGGGGGCAGCAGCAGGTGCACTTGCAGCTCAAGCAGCTGCCTTTTACGAGGTACTAGATTGCTGAAAGGTCACTCCATTTAGTCACTATTCACAATTTAAATATTACGCCGCATACATACTTTTGCATCTTGTTGACCACAATCTTAGCTGAGCTCCGAGACTCTATGTACAGGCATTAGACCTGTTTGTGAGAGACTCTGCTTCGGGCATTTGTAATGCTATCTTGTTGCTGGTGGCACAAGGAGGAAATGCATCCTTCTTTTCAGCCATAAAGCTCTTGGAGCTAGCTGGAGCTTGCATGGTAAATAAACTCAAATGGGGGCCATGCTTGATGTGATCATGCTCATGCTTTGCATCATATTGTCAGTATTCAAGGCACTTTCAAGTAGCATATTCCCACTCAATTTGGTTTTGAATCTTGACATTGTTGTGGAGATCAAGGCTTTCCAGGGACAGAATAACATAGCGTTGATTATTTAAAGCAGGATTGGGCTGACAGAGCAAATTGTGACATAGCCCTAGGAGCTTTGGAATCACTCATTGTTTCCCCTCAGCACAGGTCAGTGTTGTCCACCAGGATCTCCGAGACCAATGTTCAACTTCAGTTCTAAGCATGATTTATATGTAATTGAACAGGCTCCCAATGCAGGGACAGAGTCCATTACTTTGTAAATTCCATTGAATTTGAACAGGCTCCCAATGCAGGGATAGAGTCCATTACTTTGTAAATTCCTTTGAATTCGAACAGGCTCCCAATGCAGGGACAGAGTCCATTACTTTGTAAATTCCATTGAATTTGAACAGGCTCCAAATGCAGGGATAGAGTCCATTACTTTGTAAATTCCATTGAATTTGAACAGGCTCCCAATGCAGGGACAGAGTCCATTACTTTGTAATTTCCATTGAATTTGAACAGGCTCCCAATGCAGGGACAGAGTAAATTACTTTGTAAATTCCATTGAATTTGAACAGGCTCCCAATGCAGGGACAGAGTACATTACTTTGTAAATTCCATTGAATTTGAACAGGCTCCCAATGCAGGGACAGAGTACATTACTTTGTAAATTCCATTGAATTTGAACAGGCTCCCAATCCATTCTTAAAAATGGTTATTCCACGTTCTGTCTGTTCTCTAATCTTGCAAATTATGATGACAGAGGGTGCGAGCAGACAACACGTACAGGCAAAGGCCCACAGCCAGTGTCCATGGGGGGGGATGGTAGCTGGGAAATGGCTTTAGTGCGCTTCATGAAAGCAGTTCAAGGAAATGACGAGAGTTGCCTCATGTTTTACCTTGGCATATTAGACAAAGCTAAGGAGGCTTGGGGCTTAGTGGTGTCAGGTGAGGAGAGTCTAGGTCTGAGCATTTACAGGTCAGCATTTGAGCAGGTAGGCTGTGAATGTGCCATGAGGCAGAGCACAACCTGCTATACAATAGTCAGGCTAAAGCCATGTATGGAGTGTTACTTAGAGCCATCGTAAGCCTATCCATGTTCTTTTGTTGTCGTGGAGTGGCATAAGACTAATGATGCATGGCATTTTTCATGGAGTGGCATAAGACTAATGATGCATGGCGTTTTATGTTAGATGGAGGGCCTAGGGATGTTGAGGAGAACATGCGAATCCTGCCGTACTTAGCACATGGACTGCATGCTCTGCACCTTGCTGCCCTGTCAACTTCATGCATGGAACAGAGCCTGAAGGAGCTCATGTCTGTGGTGGTGCAAAGCACATCGTTCAGCAGCCTTGTCATTGTGAGGTAAGGAATCTTTGTGAGGTACGATACCTTCCATAAAATATAGTATCTTGGCTAGTGAACAGAGTGTTGACAATAAGTTGAATCATGTTGTGAAAAATATGCCTTGGACCTACCAAGCACAATTAATTGCTGATGGTTCTGTTTGCTGATGAACAGGACATTGCAAGCCCAGTGCTTTGCAGCTGCTGGCCTTGTGCCTTGCTTGCGGCATAAGTTACCTTCTGTGATGTCGTATCTCTCCGAAACCTTTTCAGATGCAGCTGAAGCATCAGTAGTTAAGGTGCAGGCAATTCAGGGCCTTGGAAACTTGGTCCTGGTGCATGGGGTGAGAGCCGTAGACAAGGCAGCAGCTGTAAGATCTGAGAGCTGGGATCTTCTTTCATCATGTGAGAGGGAGGTAGTGGGACTGGACTTGGCAGCAGATCAGCTAAGCAAAGTGACTTTGGATTCAGCTAAAGGGTGCAACCAGGAAAGGCAGGATGAAAGACAGTTAGAGAGATCATTGCCGCCTCACCAGGACTGTATTGTTCTCAAGATGAGAAAGTTACTGAGCAATTTGTGCGGAGTTGCTACCACCGATAAGAGCAGGCAAGATTATATTTTGTAAGCCTGGCAAGCTCCTTAAATCAGGTTATGAATTTATGAATGGAGCCTATCATGATGAAAATTTCCTCAAGCAGGTACTTGGCGGGAAATAGGAGCCCCCTTTCACCTCTCTGTGGTTGCATGACCTCTGCCTGTGATTGCCACAAAAATGAGGAACATTAATACTGATTACAGCGCCTTTGAATGGGACTCTGAATCATGCTCGATCCTGCCCATAATTAGCTCACCCCCCTAGCATGGCTCTGCATCTTGCTGCGACAGGAAAGGATTCAAGGCATTAGATGAAGGTTGCATTGTAATCACAGCAGCCTTGACTGAAACTCTGGCCAGACTTATGCTGCACCAAGAGCTGCAACTTCAAATGTCAATAAGAACACAGCAATGCTTACACATTCCAGTAAGTGTCTGGTGTAGAACCTCCTGTTCTGATCATCTTGATTTTGAGCCTAGGGATGATCAGCGTTAGGGCCTACCTTTTGTCCACCTCCAGGACGATATTGCACAACAAGTGCTGGCACAGTTGCTGGTTTTGCAAGTCCATCCTGCAACTGAAATCATGCCTCCCATCAGGCAGCTACTGACAGCCTTCTTTGAGGTATTGCAATCGCGCTAAGCACACATGTGTGATATCAAATTCCTTCTCAACATGTCTGTATGGCTCCTTAGCTAGGTTGCAACTATGCACATTAATTCAAAAAGTTTGATGAACAGATCAAGCCTTGATATTTGAACAAGCTTTGCAGCACTGAGGAAAGTATGCCCCTTTCCCGTGCAGGACTTTGTTAAGAGAAGCATTGTCAACAAGAGAAGGTTGTGTGATTGTGCCATGCTGGCCATCCAGGCTGCCTCTGGCTTAGGAGGTAGCAAGGTCCCTCCAGCTGTGCAGGTCGTCAAGTACATCTCACAATTACTTGAAGAACCAAGCAGGGAAGCTGGCATAGGTGAATATTGCCTAGAGCAACAACTTATGCGCAGCCCATCCTGCGATGATATGAGGAAAAATCGTGACACTAAGACTTGGTTGTGCGCACATCCTTAGCTGGGGCAGTAGTCTACCGCAGCTGTATGGCATTTCTGACTCACGATGTTTTTTAAATTCAAAATTTCCTTTCAGATCATGAGGATGCGGTGGTACCTGCGGGGGCTGGCAGCATGCATGAGCTGGCTATGAGAGTCCTGTTGCGTCTGTCTCACCCAGAGGGTCATGATGCTGCCTCTGGGGTGAAGAGGCTAGAGGTTCAAAGAGAACTCAGTAAGGTACATGACTCCCCTTTGACTGCATGGACTTCAAGAGAACGACTTCATGAGACAAAGACTCTACATGTTGTGCTACAGGTTTGGAAGTAATATGTTTCAGTGTCTAGTAACCCCTCCATCCTTTGTACAGATGTAAGGATATCTTCACATCATATTTTTATCAGGCACACATTTTGTCGCTGATTCATTACTCACTGCTTGCAGCTGCTTTTGTCCCTGGCTCCATCTATAAGTGAGAGTCAGAGTGTCAAGGCATGTTTAGTGCTTCTAGAAAGGTGCTCAAGTGTGATCAGTGACAGTGCCACCTTGGTGCACTTGAGAGCCTTCCGGAAACAGTTAGAGGACATTGACGAGCCTGGAGAAGTAGGGATACCAGAGGAGGACTTGAGGGACATGATAGAGGTATGTTTGCCAGCACCTGCTTGTCTGATAGTGCATGAGGGACATGATAGAAGTATGTTTGCCAGCACCTGCTTGTATGATAGTGCATGTGAGCTCGATTTGACTTAGCTGGCAAAACGACTTTGGTGAATCTTGGTATCTTGGTAATTCATGATTAAACTTTCTTTCATGCAGAGAATATCAAAACAATGTCCATTGGAACAACACAATGACGTCGTATCTGATTGCCATGACCAGGACCAAGGGTCAAAAATGTCAACAAGGTCGCAGAGACCTCGTTGCTAATGCTGAGATGAATGGGAGCACTTGATATCTCATGTAAGATATCTCACATTTTCATTTTCCACAGTACGTTAGAAATTTTTAATTCAGAAGATTTAATGACAGATATGACAGACATAATTATGTTTGCCAACTGTTTACATATTAATTTGCTGATTTTGAACTTTAAATTGTCTCGGGACAAGGCATGACACCTTCGTACACTACTGCTACAATTGCTTACAAGTGTATCCTCTTATCTAGGTTGTAACCCAAGTTCATTGAAATTTTTCTTTATGAGCACATCTTCCCTCTACAGTTCATAATCAGCATAGTTTTTGAAAACTCTAATGATAAATTAGTTTAATAAAGTTGGTCAGAAATTTGTTAGAATTGCAAGGAATCAACTGCTCAAATCATCAGTATTGCATTATACAATGCCTTGTCTCATGCTTCTGAATTGAGGTCTATGTATGAAGCTGTGCTCCGTTCCATTGTTCAACTTGAAAGAATTGCTCTTCCCACCATAGCTCAGCAGCTTTGTTAAAAGCATTTGATTTCTTCTCGTGCTGAGCAACCCCAAGCTCGTCTGCTTCTGCTGACTTGTTTTCACAAACTCTGTCAGTGCTACTCTTCTGTTGCTCCTTTTCAAGTACACACCCAACCTCTGCTTTATCATCAAAGCAAAAGGCCTGCTGCTTTGCTTTCCTCTGTAGGTACCTGTCTCTCCATGTCAGCATAAGACGTGCTGTCCACCATAAGGCTAGGATGAGGATAGGTACAGTCACTAAGACAATCACAAGGAAAATGATTAGCTCCGCGGAGATTCCAAGGGGAGCATTGCTAGGGGGAGAAGACGCATTACATGGGCGAGGAAGAGGAAAGGTGTTTAGTGGGAGATCTGGTATGAGAGTTACCGGAGGGCTGTTTATGAGTTTCGGATATTCAAATGAAAGGCCACGGCTCCTCACAACACTTGAGCTTGTAATGCCTATAGTAAAATGGGGGATCATGGCTTGCGGCCATAATGCAATGGCTGATTGTGATGACATCCTTCCAAAAGCCGCCCACACATTGGTTTGCAAATAGCCATGATATGCGAGCCCATGAGGCAGGGTGTGCAATGCTCCATCTGGATGGATAGATTCTGATGGTGTCAGGCGGTGAATACCCGGAAATGTCTCAAAATTTGCAACTTCTACGTCGTCTGCTGTTGGGTCCATAGAAAAATCAAAAATGGCTGTCATCATCTGTTCGTCGCTTCCTCTGATCGTTTTTCATCAAAAAGTGTGCTAGGTTAGCATACGCAGACAATAGAGACTGTACAAACGGTATTTCAGAAGTCTATCGGCCTTATGCGCGTCAAAGCCCTATTCTTCATTCCCTTTCCATACTCTGCACTTGGGCAATCGTATGTAGATAAAAGGAGTTAGAAGAGAGAGTGTGCGAATGCCGCTCGGACTGCTGACGTCCACGGTGAACGGCTTGGTGCCTTCTCCGATCGATTGTGTGCAACTACAGCAGTTCGCTGTAATTAAAGATACATTGATTGAAAATAATACTTGAAAACTTGATCTCGGTCGAGGCTAGGAATGGATGGATGTAAATTGTACAAAAAAGTAAAGTTTGGGATATGCAACGAACAAAAAATCATTGTTAGTATGAAGTCCACCCGCTTTGCTTTGGTCTGCTACTCCTCATCTTTGAATCCATTAAAAATATGTTTTCTGAATTTGCGACGATCACCTGCGGTATGGCTGACAACTTCTCGCTACAGAGGACCTCAAAGACACTGTTCTGCCGCCTTATAATGTTGATCATGGGCTGGTTTGCATCCTGGATGCTCTCCAATCTGTATGGCTCTACTTCAATGCAGACTGCTAAAGGGAAACTAAAAGCTGATTTTAAATAATAGCACCGACTCCTCAGCACTTTTCTAGCTGTCCAGATCATCCCTGCAGCAACTAAAGGCAAGATGATGCTGAGTGTAATCAGAGTGGCGTGACTAACGCCTCCTCTAGGCTCACCCTTAAGCTCACTTCCACTGTTTTGTGCGTCAGGGGGGGAATCAAATTGGACTGAGATGCCTGTATAGTACAATGCGGCAAAAGGGTCAGATGTGCTCAAAACTTCACGCCCTGAAATTAGTAAGATGTGCTTCAGTATAGCTTACATTATTGTGATGAGGGGCAAGCTTATTATAAAGAGATCACTGGTTCTGATAAGTCACCTAGAGGTGGCGGTATGGGAAACCGGAAATTTTGGATGGGTTTTTCCACAGCAATTTCAGAAATCCCATTGGGTTTGTTGGATACAGTCATGTTTCCTAGGGAAGTGCTACTTGTCTCAGCAGAGGGTTGTGCATCTAGTTGTGTACCAGCAGTATTATAATTTGAGATGTTCACTCCAATTGTTTGTGAGATTTGTTGTGTCAATGCTGCGCGCAAGCCTGAGAGAGCTGGCAAGTAATACACGACAGGCCCTTGATCAGTTGCCATGATGACTGCAAATGTCAAGTTCTGTTGAAAGTCTGAATTCTGAAGAACATGCAGAAGAAGTTGCAGGCTGGATGACAGATGATCTCCTTGTGAGCTGTTATAAGCATCTGTTGAAGTTGGTGGCATGTTGTTGAATGGAGGTGACGTATATTCAGCAATCATAATTCTTCGATTGATGCTGACACTGTAATTATAATGTGACACTCTCGCTGGGGGTGCACCTGCGGTCCAAACAAGGCTAATAACGTTAATGGGCTCTCACCGATGAAAAAAATTGCTATTTAGAGCGTACCTCTAACAATTATTTCAGCAAATAATATAGGGCGAAGAAGGATCATCATGTAGGACGTTCGCATTCAGCCTCAGATTTACCACTTGTCCTAATGTTCATTTCATCATTATATCCTGATTCATTCTCGTGCAATTGATATCTCTCAGAGGCTGCCAATCAGAGTACCGCCTGTTGTAACTTTAGCCGTGATTTGGAATCAAGACATTTCTTTAAATGGGTTGAAGCACTGAGGTACATTCGACGCATAAAATGCAACCTTATCAAGTTCGAGGAAGCGGATTCGATTTTCACGTCCGATAATCACGTCCGACGCAGATACCATCTAAACGGCTTAACATTTCTCGATATATCATAAAGGTTCTCATCGCTTTGTCAAAAAATGCGAATTATACCAACCCTGAACAATCCGGATTGATGAGGAAACAGCCCCAGGAACCAATTGTGTGCTTATGTCCCTTTCCTAGCTCATTAACTTATTCATAACAGAACCTTCTCACTGTCCTTGAAGCTCAGCTTAAAACCCAGTATGCTCTGGCAAGGACTCCTGTACCTGGAATGCCCTGCGTCTTCGACTCCAGGATCGATGAGCCCACATGATCACAGTCATGATGATCAAAGCTGCAATGGGCAGAGACACCGTGAGCCCAATAATTTGGCCGAGGTTTTGTGGACCTTTGTTTCCGCTAAGGTAATCAGGTACGCCATTGTTTGAAGCATGAGAGAGTGCTGCACCTCCCTGTTGATTTAGATCTGAGCTGTCAGAGGCGCTTTTGACAAATTGAGGTGAAAGGGGAAGGCCAGGTGCGAGGGGAGAGCCAGGCGATGGACTTTCTGGCATTGCTTTCATTATTGGATGTGAGGGTTGGGGTTCCACACCAGGAATTGGAGACAGCATCTGTGCTAAATCGGAAGGATGTGCAGGGGACAATATAAAGATAGTGTCTGGAGTCAAGGTAAGTTGGGATTCATATGGCTCACTGGGAGGAGGAAGCGGGGTAAGTTGGATCTGAGCTGAGGGTGCTGAGGGAGTTTCTGGAATGGTCTGGAAGGCTGGAAGGTTTGGAACAATCAGGAAAGGGGGAAGAGTCAATGGAGGAGCAGGCTTGCTGTTGGACATGGAGGCTGAAGGTGTTTCTGCTACAGGGATATTATCTGATGAGAGCGAGACCTCAGGGAAAGGGATTGAGGACAGACTGCTTGCTCCCGCTGCTGCAGAGGAACGCACTCCTTCAGCTTCTGATATGTTGTTTAGTACAGACAGCCAGTAATACAAGACTGAGGATGGGATCACCTGCAACGTGGCAGAGCTTGTAGATGTTGAGTTGATGTCAGAACGGGACCTGATGGGTGGTAATGATGTTGAATTGGGAATGGGGGATACATCTGATGGCGCGGCTCCAGATATGGTAGAGTTAAGGATTAGGTTGGGAGGGCTAGGAGAGGATGAAGTCATTAGTTCATAACTCTGAAGGAATGAAATCAATTCCTGCTCTCTTGCTAGAATGGATGAAATGACTGGTAAGTAATACAGAGTTGTCCCATTGGATGTGGGGATGCTGATAAATAAGACAGAGGAGTTTAGCAATATCTGCAGCATGGGATCCACAGGCTGCAGCCTCTGTTTTGAATTGCTGATTGTGCTTGAACTCAGGCCACTCGCAGTTTTTGCCTGAAGAACTCTATTGCGCGTTGATGGTTGTGAGTTTGCTGAAAGAAGAAGTGATGTAAAAATTCCAGGATTGAATTTGCGATACTATGCACAGTAACACATTCTAAATACAACTGTAGGGCAACTTTAAACCTATTTTCGTACTCAGCAGCTTACACAAGCATCTACATACCATCTGATTGTTTGCTATGCAACATCCAAGCTAGAATGAATGTATGTATTACATAGGCCATGACAGATGTTTTGAGAATCCAAAGTCAATGTGTTGTATCATGGGCATTTGCAGCCTTCTTGAACTGTCAGTAAGCAACAGACCCTCATTGAGGAAAATGGCAGACAACAGTATGCAGTCAAATGTAAATAGCGATGCATGATGTTTTCTGAATGCAGTTAAGACTGCTGATCAGAAACTGTAATGAACTATTCTGATTTAAAACTATTGGAGTGGCCGAGAACAGATCGAACGTGTGCGGAAGAATCAGTACCATACTTTCAAAAGCTGCCATTCAATAAAGAGCTGCCAAAGAATCTTGGAATGAAATCTCAGGCGTTACGTACCAGTTTCATCATTTCACACTTCTTATGAAGAAATCTCAGAAAGAAGAGAAAGTCTTTAAGTTCTAATATGTTGATTCCGACAAGTAGGAGCTCAGTCTGTAAGTCAGAATGTCGCAAATCAGTCGTCACGACCAAAGTATCAGGTCGGCGCTTACCATCACGAACTTGCATCAGTTCTACCTCATCGCCAATCATTGGTTCAAAAGTTGACAAATTGGAACATGAAGTGCCTGGGATGTCAAAATTTCTCGACTCCTTAAAGTATAACCCAGATGGTCTTGTTGTTGTCATATCACAAGTGGGTTCACCAGCTGCTTCCAGAAAGCCTTGCAAATAATGTACTCATCCTTCTTTACGTTTCCACATAACTTGAGGCATTCCTTTATCCCTTTGTCTAATGAACATTTGCATGCAGCATATTGACACTGGGGAAGTCCTGATGCAAGCTTTTGCGGACAGAGCCGCATTAAGTGAAACGATGCAGACAGGGTAGGGTGGAATATCATGTATGGGAGCAATTGATACTCATGTGGGAACCCTGACAATCTTATTGGACATTCCATTGCAGGCTTGCAACCTTTTTCAGCCGCTCGCGGAAGGGTCGCTGGTGCAAAGGGGAGACCTCAGGTCATTTCATTAATGTCCATGGACTGTATGTGGACTGTGACAAGGATGCCATCATCTACCTGTCAGATCCCATTGGTCCTTCTTGTCACACAGGCTCCAGGTAGGCCCTCAATAGGGTTGTACTAAGCCATATGGCATTAGAGGCCCTCAATAGGGCTGTACTAAGCCATATGGCATTAGAGGCCCTCAGTAGGGTTGTACTAAGCCATATGGCATTAGAGGCCCTCAATAGGGTTGTACTAAGCCATATGGCATTAGAGGCCCTCAATAGGGTTGTACTAAGCCATATGGCATTAGAGGGTACTTTATTGCATGCGCCTCATATTCAGCAATGCTGCCCCTGCGTTTGCTCACCATTTGTGTAGGACTTGTTGGTTTACAGAGGCTGCATTGACCGGCAGTGAGTCTGATACCCT
>BEGY01000009.1:5858-31047 GCA_002335675.1 Chlamydomonas eustigma | reverse complement strand
TTGGAGCGCGTCATACAAGAGCGCAGAGAGACCATGGAGGCAAAGACAGGTCAGAGGGTTCTACATTTTAATGCCGTACCAAATTCTTCCCTCACACATTGCATGCATCATCATCTCTGGCAGGGGAGCTACAAACCCAGTGCACCAAAGAGGAATCATCCTTTACCTTGCAACACGCATGGCTGATCACCTTGCAACACGCATGGCTATCAACTATTTTGAGATTCGATATTTGTGGCATTTTTGCGTCATAAGCTTGCTGCTGCTATGCCAGGCCATGCTGCTATTGAATTCTGCTTACTTCTTTTTCATCAGAGAGTAAGCCATCTTGGACGTCAAAGCTCCTCTCCAATCCAGAGCTTTTGTGCAAGAAGATCAGGGAGGAGGCAGGAGAGCTCTGTCAGACATTGGAGCAAACCGAGGGCCCGGAGAGAGCAGCAAGTGAAGCTGCTGATTTGCTATATCATGCAATGGTTTTATTGAACTTGCAGGTGAGGATTGTTGTATGTATTTTCATCATCATGGCCCTCATATCTATTCATGCCTTGTATGTTTTTTTAACAGGGTGTTGCCATGGGGGATGTGCTGAAGGTGCTACGAAAGAGATTTGCTCAGTCTGGTCTAGAAGAAAAGAAATCTCGAGCAAATTAGTGTATGAATGATTGTTGATTTAATTGTTATGGCCAGCTATGTTATAAGCATTTAGGAAGGCTACGCAGATGTGCGTGTCGAAAATTTATATGTTTGAGCATATTGTTAAGATGTTGTTATGATTTTCTTCAAAGTGGGAAATATGGAACCATTTATGCTGATGTACCATTTATGCTGATAAGTTTTAGTACTTTTGGAAGATGAGCTAAGGAAGGTCGCAGGCTTGATTTTCAAGAGATTGTGTTATGTAAAGATTGCTAACTATTGAGAAACTTCTGAATATGCCTGGACAGACTGGTTCTGAAAATATGGCATGAGAGCGATTGTCACAACTTAAGACGTGCTGCTGCGGCTGCAACAGTATAATACTAGCGACATCTGCTAGCCTTACTCAATGTCCTAGGAATTGCATTGAAGACACCCATAACAAACATCAGGAAGGCCGAGGAAGCTTATGATTTGATGCAAGTGCAGGTAGGCTGTTACATATAGAATGAGAAGGTAACAGTAGAGGACTGTGCTTTTTTAAGTGATCACCACGAGGATTGATAAATGTACTTGGACTTGAAACCTACACACTGTGATTTGAAATCTTCCTGAAGATAAAGACATTTGAAATATATAACGTGTGCTGTCTCCAACGTTGATCTTCGAGAGGCTCAACCTCATAATCTTTCGTAAAAATGTAGATCTCAAGTATGCTTACATGGATAGCACAAACAAAACAAGCGCAATTGATGCTTATTATTGCAAGTAGTTCTGAAATGGTTTAATGATGGGAATGTGTTTCGAAGTTCAAGTGATCAAGCGCACATGGACTTGCAAGCAGTATGATGTATACTATTGGACTGCGTAGTTATTACCTGCTTGTTTGCTGAAGTATTGCGAGAGCACATAACTGTTAGCATTGCAGATTTTTAAAAACTGAGTATGTTAATTCAATTGAATATTCCAAAAACATGTTATGTGAACAAAAAACATCAACACTCTCTCATAACTGCCTACATTCTCTCTCTCACACTCAAATCTTCTGTTTTACAGGAATGTACATGAAATGTATTATGTACATTCAAACTTAGAACAAAGCAGAGCCTTTGACGCCCTCAGTTGCAACCAATGCCACCAACCCAAGCATAGCCAGTCTGCAAGGGACATTATTTGTTGCGTTAGTTAACACAATATTTAACCGAGTTACTAAGATCTGTTACATATTGCACATCATTTTCCTTAAATAATTTTCCTAGTGCACTTTTTAGCTCACCTTCCGTTCAACAGCTCAGCTTCGGGCTTGAATGGACCGAAAGCCTCCTTGAGGTTGGCTCCGTTCAGGATAGGCACCAAACTGGCAACAGAGAATACTCCAAGGGTCAGCAGAACAGGGCCGACTGAAGAGTCCAGCTGAGACAGAAGGGGAGAACCGCTGGACAGCTCAGCTCCAACGGCAGCAATGAAACCGAGCATAGCCTGAAAAAGTGCACGGGGTTGTAAGGTAACGTAGTTCAAATAATTTGACATGATAGATTTATGGTAAGCTGAAAGTATTTTCAAAACGACGTCTTACTATCTTGACTTACCAATCGGCCATTGATGGTCTCAGGGGCAGGGCCAGAGAAAGCCATAGCAGCTGTGTTGCAAAAGGACAAGTATAAAATTTAGATGCCGATACATTTCGTGCAGAATAAATATCGGATATTGGCGCAACATTAACAGAAGTTACTAGCGAAGTAGGGTTTACTCTTTTTTCGACTTACATTGCAGAGAAGGAGGTGTAACAGGCTTGGGTGCAGGAGGAGGAGGGGCAGGAGCACTGGGTGCAGCTCCAGTGGTGGTAGCCTCAGGCTTGGGCTCCTGTATTGTTAAGACCAACTTATGTCAAAAATTTGTGTCAAGATGGTTTCGTGCTGTGATATAGGGTTACTTACGGAGTTCATGTCGTTGCCAGTGGCACGGACTGTCAACATACGCCTTCCAGCCACGCAAGTGGTCTTGGTGGAGACAGTGTTGGAGCGACGAGTCATGACGGCCATTGTAGAGAGTTTTGATAGGAAGGAAAAGGAGATAAGGTGATGTAGAGTTTAACGTGGTAAATCAAGTGATCTCGTGAGTATATATAGTATTCGGAAACGGTTCTGGCCTCACAAATTCCGTACTTTACATAACCTACTTCTTCTCATCGCCACATGTTGGAATGAACTGTTCATAAATTTATGACCACAGAAATTAGTGGTGTGAATTATTCGCGGTCAATACTTCCTTGCATTATTTTATACCAGCAGCTACCCTATAGGCGTAAAACTAAGAAACAAAAAAATCATGCAATATACACTGCGAAGCCTTTTGAAGTTCGTTTTGCTCTCGCTTTCCTGACCATCCACACTCTTTTGACATGATCTTGACGACGCTAGGTACAGATTCCAAAGCAGCAGCAGCATCAATGAAAGCCAGCCTTGTACGACGCATGAGGAAATCCTCCACTGTTTCGCACATCTCATGCTGCAGATTGAGAATGCAATGTCTGGATTCACAGTGATAGTTAGCAATGTTGTACAGAAATCATTTAGTAATATGTACAAATTTAGTTCTTATCATTGCGAGGATCAGCCAGTATATACCTTAACGCAGTATGCAACTTCTGCCTCCAGGACAGGGTGCTTGGGATGTAGTCTCTTCCCCAGACCTTTCTCCTTTGCAATGCTGAGGATTAATGATGATCTGTCACCATAGGATGTTGCCAAATGACGCAGTACAGAGGAATCAACTTGTGGTTCTGACAATAAAAGGGGGCCTCTCTTGGTGGCCTCTGGCAAGTGATTATCCACAATTTGCTGGTATTGTTGGGAGAGCTGTTAGGAGGATATGCACTTGGTGAGAAAGCAGATTGTGCTCTTGAAGGCCAAGTACCTTCCTGGATGAAGAGCATTAGAGCATTGAAAAGAGAGATCTTGCCTGTGCATAAGATGTTGGTGAGTACTTCTCAGCACCCCTCAACTTCAGATGAGAAGTCTGACAGGGGCGCTCACAACGTGGCAGTCGCCCAGTAGATATTGCAGCATCCACCGTTTCTTTAGCCATGCGCCTGTAGGTAGTCCACTTCCCCCCAGTCACTGTGATCAGCCCATCATCATCAGTGTAGATCACTGCAGAGCACAATATCATCTTCATCTCAATATTGGAAGAGAAGAATTTATCTTTAAGATCTGGAAGTTGATATGAGTAGGACCACTCTCAAAGACAATGTTTCTACCATGATCTCTGACGATGTTCTGAGTATCTTGAGCCTTGGGGTTTGAAGCCAAAGGGCGAATTCCTGTCCAGACCGACTGGACATCCGATGGGGCCACCTTGAAGAGAGAAATTTAAGTCAAACAAACAATATTCCAGCACTGCAAACCTACAAACCCTCACCTTCAAACCTAGTATGTCGCTCAGTGATTCTAAAATGAAGTTAACCTGCAAAGCAATGTTGAGATCAGTTGAATCAGAAACCAGGAGACACTGAATATAAAGCCAGTACATTTTTAACTACATGATCACCTCATCCTGCGTCCCATGTGGATGTGCTGAAATTGAACATTTTTCATCTGTTGTACCAGCGATAAGGCAACCCTGTAGCCGCACGAAATAGAAGGCCATTGATTAGGGACTGAGTTGCAGAGTAAAACACAGACACATACCCCAAGTTCTGTAAGAACAAGTAGCACATGTTCTGCTTAAACCTGCAAGCCCATGCAATTTCTCAAGGAACATGAACAACATGCTCTCCTACCAGCCAAGGGAACATGAGCAACATGCTCTCCTACCTGCCAAGGGAACATGAACAACATGCTCTCCTCCCAGCCAAGGGAACATGAACAACAGGTTTTCCTACCTGCCAAGGGAACATGAACAACAGGTTTTCCTACCTGCCAAGGGAGCATGAACAACACACGGCCATCACGAGTTTGTGGGATGATCATTCCCACTGTTTGTGAGCCATAGAATTCTGGGAGGGTGATGTGAGTGCCTGAGCTACCCATCACAGTGTTGGCTGCTGAGGGGTCTGACAACTTGCGCACTCCATCAACGAACGGGCCAGCAGCATTCACGACAACCTGCGTTGAGATTAACACATAAAGCTGTTCGAAAGCAGTAATTTGTAGCAGCAAGTAAGGCAACTGCCATGCTTAAGGCCTGGCTAACTGCCAACTGCCATGGCAACTGCCATGCTAAAGGCCTGGCTAACTGCTAAAGGCCTTGGATACTGTAACGGATTTATGATGTCTCAGGAAACCTGCATATTAAAAACAGAGTATTAAAAAGTCCTTGAAATGCAAATGCAGGAAGAATGCAGGACTACAGAGCGCAACTGTCTCTAGAGAAGACATCATGAAGGCGTAGACACAGAGTAGTCAGATACAGACCTTTGCATACACTTCAACAGGCTCCTGGGCAAAATGGTCAAAGCATCTTGCACCAATAATTTGCCCCTCAGAATTCTACAGAGGGAAAACACCAAAATATCAATACTCTAGATAGTTCTTCATTGAAAGAGATAGTACATTCTTTGGAGAAAGCTCTCCTTCATTTTCAGGCAGTGCGCAACCACCACCACCTGTCACTATGCTCAGAAGAAAGCACAGCTGATGCTCACCTTGATCAGCTCCTTACACTCCACATGATTGACAACAGCTGCTCCCGCTGCTGCAGCTGAGCAGGCCAGGACCACATTCATGCGAGAATCATCGAATTGACCATCATAGTACAGCACCTGCATAAACATAGCCTTACAAACATCACAAAAGCTGCCAACAATTGTTGTCTCTTCATGTAAGAAAATTCTGTTGAACCAAGAGGCCAAATAACATGATCAGAAATGTATTGTTATGCGAAAAGCATTTCATGCTGTTGATACTTACAGATCCTTTAAGGGGACTTCCATTGATGGGACTTTTTGCAGCTAGCGTAGGTAGAAGCGACAGACTCTCCGTTGCGCCAATAAATTTAGACATGATCAGATTTGTGCTTCCCGCCACAAGATCATAGGCCTATTCCATGAAAGCAAGTCCACTAAATGATACAAATTGCCATTTTTTCATGGCTTACCATATTAGAAGCTCATATGAAATTATCAGAATATAGGCTGCACATTCTCATTCAAAATGATCTACTGTGCATTAAGTCAGTTTCAAAATGAGCAGCAAATATTATAGATGCCCACCTTCAAGCCTGCCCAGTAGTATGGGACCTCCCACCACTGGTAGCATGGCGTCAAAATGGGTAGAGGATGAGCTAAGTAGCTTGCATTTCTTAGAAAATATAAGCGCTCCTGATCAGGGACAGTGGCAAGTAAGAGGAAAAGTCATGTAAACAGTAAAAACTTTATTTGACAGCATGACCTCACATGCAAAGCCTCGTAAACCAGTTTCAATTGGCTGAGATCGAGGTTGAAGACAGCTTTTTCCAGGTATCTCACTCCACCATGAACAAGCTTGGTAGACTTTGAGCTTGTACCACTACCAAAATCTTCTCTCTCAATTAAAACTGTTTTCAGACCCCTAGCACAATCATAAAAACAAATCTTTTCAATTAGATTGGACTATACATAATCTAGGAATACATAATATCTTCAAAATATCTTAATGTGTTCAGATTTAGTATATGAAATCTCGATGACTGAATGCAATCATTGTGAGAATGCAAAGAATCTAAATGGTCACATTCTGACCTTGTAGCAGCGTCCAGAGCACATCCAGCCCCTGTTGCACCACCACCAATGATGAACAAGTCGAAAGGGCTCTCCCGGGTAGATCCACGGATACGGGACAACTGCTGAGACCTTGTCGGAATAGGACCAGATAGATTGCTTAAATCAGAACTCTCCGCTGTAGTTCCGTTAAAATTTGTAGAGTTGAGTAAAAGTCCACCAGTACCGGCTATCAGACTACCCAACATCAACTTTCCTCGTAACATGGCGTCCTATAATTAACTAGATTTGCCGACTATGTAGTGAGAACAAATAAAAAATGTCCTGATTACGGCAGCGGGGTCCAGGAAGACGTAATCCATACCTACACACCTGCGTGTCATGATTTCCATTAAACAAATCAAGCAAGTTGTTGATCTCAATCAGCTTTTGGAATGTACGATGTAAGTCCATGTTCAGTACTGTCGAGGAGATATTTGTTCCCATGTTGCCTCCTTGGAGATTCATATGCACCACACATATCATGATTGATATCTTGATTTTAGTGTTTATTGATTTTAAGTTTAAATGTACAAATGGTCACGATCGTCGACTTGGAAATTAATGTATTCCATTGCAGTTCTGCTTCACCCCTATCTACGCTACCTTGTTAGCTGTGGGTGGAGTCATTGGTTTTATTGCAAAAGGAAGCACAGCCTCTCTGGGTGAGACTGTTTGCATGTTTGGTTGGAGTAGGCTCCTTCCGATCAAACCTACAGACTGAGTTATGGAACTTTGTTCTCTGGTTATCTTTTTATGATATCGTAATAAAGAGTGTTCCTGCACTTGGGTTTGACAGCTGGTGGTGTGGGATCTGCCTTGATCCTCTCCTTGCTTACTTACATCAGCTTTCAGTACTACAAAGACCGACAGAGCTGCAAGCTGGCTGTCCTTGCCAGCTTAGGTCAGTAATTATATAGCTGACTTAAGCATGCTCTGCCTCAGTACTGTAATGTGTGCAGTGCTTTGTTCATTCTCCCTGATAATGGTATGCCTTAACAGTTGAAACATCCTATTCAAGTAACAGGCATCTCAGCATGCTTATCAGTTTTCATGTACCAGAGATTCAGTCAGGGATTTAAGGTGCACAATGCTATTGGAGCTGCTATAAGGTACGTAGGAGATCAATGAAATTTGTTAATGTTTCAAGGTTCTTTAATTTGGGTTCAGGATTGGTAGCATGAGCGCTCAGCTCTCCTCACAATGCTTTAGTCTTAAAAATTTTACTTCATGACCTTGTTGCAGTGGACTCATGTCTATGTACTATGTATGGAATCTGGTATTGTTTAAGCCAAAATTTGGCACAAGCCACAAGGCGGCCTGAAAGTACTGTAGATTTGAGCTATGATAAAGAATGGGGGATATAAGGAAGGCAAAATCAGACCACCTGCACTGAAGGAATCTGTATTGCTCATTCATACAGAGCAAAGAAAGTTTGACATGGATTTGTGAGAAGATAATTTATGCCAAAGAGTTGTTGTCAGTGTCTTCTGTTCTTAATGTGATAAGGTAAATTTCGGTTACTACACAACTCCTAATATGGTCCGAACTTGCATAGGCGTGTTCTTGATAGATGTTGTTCCTCCATGTTCCAAATAACCACTCGTTGGGTCATCAACAACGGAGTACAGAAATTCAAATGACTCATACAAGTAACGTGCTACCCGGGATACTCCCTCAGCACGTGTCCTGGGTGCCTGCATACATTGTTCACAAATCCTCAAGCAAAAAAAACAAGTTAGAAGCAAACCTGGTCAAAGAATGAGGAACATCTTCATTGAAGTTATTCCATTTTAAAAATATGCATTTTCTTTCATGAGACAAAACTTTTGACATAGCATATCACTAGTACTAGTGAAACTACCATGTTCATCATTGCTACCCTACTCAGCATGTGCTGCCTGAAGCGTAATGACTGTATTGGAGAGTGTAGAGGATCATCACCTGTATCTGGAAAAATTCAGGCAGGGTATCTGGGCTAGACACAAGGACAAAAAAGTTCCTCATGGCCTCAGATATTCTTTCAATGGATAGCGCAACGTCTGACGAGGGTAGGCCATCAGCTGCGCTGTGATCCTGAGAGCTTTGTGAGGGTGTAGCTTGTTGGCTGTTTAAAAACGGTTTGTATAATCGGATACGATCTAATATCTCTGACAGACCACATTTTGCGAGGACTCTTCCCACCTACACAAATAGCAGGGTGAAGTCCACGCACCTAGAGCCCTTCTACATCATGTTCAACTACCTCAAAGCTAATTATTCAAGCATTTGATGATCATCACCTTCGTAAGTTAAGGATGCATTCAACTGAAATGTGCACAGTAAAACTTAGCAACATGCAATGCATTCCATTCCAGCTGATCATCAGAATAATTTTCTCCAAATAAGGGCTCTGTACCTCACTGCCTACGAGTGCTGACAAGTGCCCTTCAAGCATGTCTGAAAGCAGCTGTGCTCTGGAGATCATGCTTCTTTTACGGGCTGGGAGTCCATTGAGGATTGCGACAATGCAGTTGATCAAATAGATCCTGAGAGATTAAAGTTAGACAAAGAACCATGTATAGCCTCTAACAAAATTATCACATCAAGGTCAGTAACAAGTGCGATGCCAAAATTTCATATTTAGTTTACCAGTACATGCAGTACAATATTAATTAAATTCACTTTGTAAGGTCCAGCCCTTAAGTATACCTGTGAGCACTTGGATCTATCTTCGCAACTTCATCCACTCGAGAAGGTGCATCTGGCTTAAGGGCCTCTGCTCCCCTCTCACAAGCATCCATAAGAGGATCCAGGACAGCAGCAAGGACTGGACTGATCTCTGACTCAGCAGCAGCATCCTGAGCTGGATGCCCTGGCGGCAGTGGGTTGGATTCCATTGCTGATTCATACGCAGAAATGATCTCAAGCAGTTGATGCATGGTCTCTGCAACCTGAGGTTAGCAGTCAGTATTGGCAGAGAGGCATCTGAGTCAAGGTGCATTTGTAATTGAATGATGAAGACTCGACAAGCAGATTCCTCATAAGATGTTCATGTTCTATAACAACAGCTTCGAAATGACATGAACCCAGAAGCCATTGTAAATGTCATTTACCTGAGGAGGTGGTGAGAGATCTACTGGAGGTATCGGTGGAGACCTTATGAGCTTGTCGCCTCTGCTCCTGAGCTGCTCAAAAAAAACCCTTGATGCCATGTCCCTGCACGAGCGCAGCACTGCGGCCAGTTGAGCTCCTGGACCCACAGCACGAGAGACTAAACCCAAGTAGAAAGAGTGAAGCTGGGCAAGTTGAAAGCAAAGCAGCAGAGGCGGACTCGTCATGAGTACCTGAACATGATGTGCAAGGACAAACAAAATTCTGTTAGGCAACTCTATAATTAGATGAACTTGATCAGATTGTTTCATGAAACCTTTGAGGGTAGCTTGTATTGCACACACCTTTGAGGGTAGCTTGTAGAAGCGATCCAGAAGCACACACCTGCTCAATTCGGACTTTCAGAGGACGACAAATTGACTCAAATATACGATCCAGAAGCACATAGCTGCCAATGCCGTCCTCATGCACTTGTTGTGAGTTGTCTGTCAATAAATATGAATAATACAAGACAGAACAGAGTTTTGAAAAGTAGAGTGACTGAATAATTTCTTTGACTCATCTCGAGTACACTAACCCTCCATTCCATCACTTTTTTCAAGTCAATGACATCGATCATTTTTAAATTCTTTGGATGTCTCACCCCAGAAACTTTTTAATTTTTTATACCTGCAGCAGATCTCATGCTGAGATGTTCTATATTATAAGACTCCGTGGTGGTAGATCCCTTATCTTCTCCAAACAAGGTGACAATAAACTCACGCTCTCCTGCTAAGGCTTGATGTACCCAGGCTAACATGTCATTGATGTACCTGGTAAAAACAGAGAAACAATTCATAAGTGATTTGAGTGCAAGCTCTGGACTGTTTTGCTCAATGACTATCAGAGTACCAAGTCAACTGCAAGGAAATCTCACCTCTTGGGGTCATGAGCATGAATCTCAATAGGCCTCGGCATTCCTCCAGGACCGCCCCGTGTCAATGCTGTAATAAAGCGCTGCAGCATATGGCAAGTCATCAGAAGTGTGATAATGTACATTGCATGCATCCTGCATATCTGAGAACGAACACCAACTCTTCTCTAACTAAGCCACTGCTACCTGAAAAAGGGCGTTATGTCTGGCTGTTGCCACTTCCTCTGCGCAATATTTGAAAAGGACAGGCCTCTCCCTCAGAGAACACACAGCTGCCTGCAAGGTGTTGCCCACCTCTGGAGCATCGTACTCACCAATGCTCCGACACTCCCCTTGTACCCACCTACACAACATGAGTCAGATTAGAAAAAAAACAATTTCAAAGCCAACATGGAAAGTCTCGTGCCTCAGAACAAAGCGTCAAGACTGAAAACGCCGAGACTCCTACAGGCTGTACATGTGCACAGTCTCTCATATGGGCTGCGCACCTACACAGTCTCTCATATGGGCTACACACCTACACAGTCTCTCATATGGGCTGCGCACCTACACAGTCTCTCATATGGGCTGCGCACCTACACAGTCTCTCATATGGGCTGCGCACCTACACATTCTCTCATATGGGCTGCGCACCTACACAGTCTCTCATATGGGCTGCGCACCTACACAGTCTCTCATATGGGCTGCGCACCTACACATTCTCTCATATGGGCTGCACACCTAAACATTCTCTCATATGGGCTGCGCACCTACACAGTCTCTCATACACAGTTTCCTGATAAGTCGCCATCATATCCATCAGCTCCAGTCCAGCCCTCTGGTGATGCGTTCGCAATAAAGAGCGACAGTTCTCATGGATTTGCCGTACTCTTGCTAGAGCTGAAAAGAATAGAGGCCCTACTTCTTCACCCTGAAGGGCTGAGATCTGGGATATACACGAAACATGTGAACATAGCATTATGAGTAGAAACCAGGAAAGTGCTGGGTATGATGGCTTCAAATTCAATCTCAAAAGAAACATGGTTATACCTCCTCTGGCGCCAGTTGATACTGCTCCAAGAAGTCATGGATACACCTGCCCTTGTGCTCCACTCCTTCCAAGTCTCTCTCCAACCTCTCCATTTCTATCAAGAGAGGACTGGTAGCAAGTTTAGTTGCAGAAAGGACTGAAGTGATGTGCTGGTAGCTTGCTGTGAGACCCTCCAAATGAGTTTGAACAGTGTCAAGAGACTGTAGATTGACAACATTAACATTTTGTATCATAGAATCTTAGTTGAACCTCCGAAAATTTGAATTTGTGTCACCTGTATGGCAGCTTCTGCTGATATCAGGAACTGCTCATGGATACTAAGCCCGCGCTTCTCTATGGTAGACCTAAAGGGTACATTTGAAAAAGATTCAAAGCTTTCAAAACCAAGATTGCTGCTATTCAGAGAGATTTACCTTAGAGATCTTCTGGCTGTTTGGGAGTTTTCCTCATAGAAAGAGGAAAGTGTTGAAAGTGCAGAGATCACATCTTGCCCCTCTGTCTTTATCTCCAAAATCTTCAAGGCAGGCAAGCACAAGTCATCTCTTGGCATACACATATTCCCTTGACAATTGAACATCTGAATGAATACGGTCTAGAATGTCATGCAATCTTACTTTCTTAACTTTCCGTGTAAGCCCAGGTGCAAGATTACTCGCTGCCATAATGCACAAGCTTGTGCACGGTGCCCAGAGTGTATTACGATCTTGTGAAGTTCGTGGGGCTTGCCAAAATTAAACAAGACGCGCAGACCCTACTAGGTCGTCTACAGCTCAAACTTTTGTAAGATCAAGATCCCCTGTGTGTGATGTCACTTGATCACTTATGGTGGACGAGTGTTGGTGCAATCCACTCTCTGCTTCAGGGCATTCAAAAGCAAGAGATAGACGATAAGGCTCAGAAATTGTTCGACGACAATTACGTGTGGATCTTGAATGGAGCATCTAGTTTTCTCCCACCAGGGGAATCTTCCAAAAAGTTGCTGAATGATGACAAGGTCTCACTTAAAGGAAAAAAGTTTGTCATTGAGCCATTGCTTCGGCCTGCTACACTCCAGCTAAGCATCATTCTTGTGAGTTACATCTACGTGTTACCTTCGAACATCCTGCTACATACATTATGACATGTGTGTGCTGCTCCCTGACTCACACCTGCAGGATCTTGATGAACTGCAAACTCATATTTTGCTCAAGCGCTGGTTAAAAGATACAGGACAAGATTCTTTAGTCGCAAAAGCTTCTTCTAGCTCCCCCGTGTCCATCAGCCTCGACGCCATGCTTCAGGTATGTGAAACTCCTGTTGACTTGGTTAATTGCTTCTGTGCAGAGTATGATGTTCATTGGCTGATGAAATTGCTGTTTTTATGAAGGTTTTGACCTATTACCACGAGGAGCGACTGATGCTCTTGAAAAGTGCTCAGCTAATTCTACTTGAGGGTATGCTAGACGCTTTTTTAGACATAAACATCTTTTGGTTTATTACTTCTGCTCAATCACTTTCTCCTGATATTCTATCATCGTACAGGACTACACAATTCTGTTTATTTTAGTAAACTCTCCCAGCGCCTTGTGAAGGATGGTCTTGAAGATAAGGTGAGTCCAATCAGCCTTCAATCCTTTTCTTTGCTGGATATGATTACGAGAAGATGTTCATTAATTAATTACTGGCCAGTAGTGTGAGTTTTGTGTTGATTTAAACATGTAGGTATTCTCATGCTTGAGATCCAATATTGATGTGGGCCGCAGCTCTTCTAACTGGCCGGGTTCTGATGCAGTATTGAACCGAATGAATTCTATAATGAAAGCATTAGGACCCACCTGTCATATGGTAAGTGCTTTTGACTTATAATTGTTCTGAAGTCATAATCATATCAATCAACATCAAGAGGTTTTGCTCCTTCTTAGAGGGGCAATACAGAGGGGGGCTCATGAGGCCCTGTCCGCCCCAACCTTGTTGACGTGTTTCTCAGATTAAATCAGTTGACACCTGCTAAAGTTTTTCTGGGATGTTTTCATGTCTGTAGGGTTGGCTGTCCACAGTGCAGACCTGCATCCTTGACCAGGTTCTGAAAGAGCGCTGCGAGCTCATGTCCTCATTACTTCTCTTGTACAAGCTACCTCTGAAGCAGAAAGTGACTTGTAGCAGCCATCGCGTTCTGGAATTGATACGACTTGTTGGCTGTGGAATGTTCTCAGCGGGAGAATTCAAGCCGAGCTCTAATTTAGCACAGAGCGACCAGGGCTGCTTGATAGAAACTGCTAGAGAAGTTTCAGAGCAATGTGTGAGTTTTTAGTGGTTATCTTCCTCAAACTTGTATGATTCTTGAGGATGTGCTAAACCCGCTGTTGCATATTATGTTTATAATATAGTGAAGGGTGTTGTGGTCCCTAAGACCTTGCTCAGTGGAGACCGGTCAAATGGTGCTAGCTCAGCTTGTGCCAACACTTAATACTTTATGGACACTGCTGGGAGTCATTGACCTTAAATGCTTGAAGGCATGCCTTCATGAGGTTGTTGGAATTAGGACCTTCATCTTCAGTGATGCATGCATGCAGGCATGCATGTATGCTGCTTCTATGGCACTCTTTACAGTGATGATGTTGCCCTTTATTGATGCAAGCAGGCATGTATGCTCCTCCTATGTGTCCTGGACCCATCTGCTTACATCTCTCTCACATCCTCAGCTCCTCCTGCACCCTCTGCACCATCAAGCCGTGATGACATCGTTCCTCTGGGTGGGAAGGTGAGAAGATTTATGAAACTTTCATTTTGATGCCAACATCTGTACTGTACAGAGATCTGTTTGAGATCATACTTTGTCTCTCAGGTTCGCGATGTGCACAATGAGCTGCGCAGTTGGAGAGGTACCAAGACCAATGCTGCGCTTCTGTTAACATGGAGTGCAATCATAAAGCTCGTGGAGCCTTATGATGATCTAGGTGTGACAACTTAGGGTTCAGGGTTCCTAAACCCCTAAGTCTTATGATGATGTAGGTGTGACTACTTTCAGAATCGTACAGTAGATCATGATGACATGCATCATGATATACTGTATTTGCAGCTGTGCCCGGCAGTAGTCATTTTGTTTCCATTCCGGCAGCTATTTGTAGGTGTAGTACATTTTCCTCCTCTTTAAATACACATTGGATGATGTGTAGTGTGCATGCCTGACTGCAGGGGAAAGCTGTGTGGAGGAGTTTCAGGAGCGTGCCTTTCTGTGTGGTGGCTTTACAGCTATCTCTGACTCCTTAAATACTCAGTCGGCCTCATTGAGCACGGCTTTGGGCTTCCTACATCGCCGCTTGGTTTTAGATGCTGTGTGTGTCATGAGCACTGCTTTTGACTTGGGCCCTACTCAACTCACTAGTGGAGTGCTCAGTCAGCTATTTGAGCTCCTGAGCACTATCTTAGCAGGTATTAAACCTGTTGAGGTCATCTTATCCTCGTGTTATCATAGCCATAGCATGGCATGATTTACCAGTTCTCTGCTCCTTTACTTGTCTAGGATAGGACTGAATAAGCTTAATAGCTTGCCCTCTTGAGACTCTATGTGATCATCATTTCAGGGGATCCTGAACTGTGTGATTTGATTTGGGATGACAGCTTAGACTTGACAATGCCAGTGCGAGCAATGCTCAAGGAAGCAGCACTGCTGTTCCCTGCAGACCTGACCTTGTTTCTGAAGGTGAACTGAGGCTGGTAACAGTCATTCTTAGGCTACGTAAATATTGATACTTGATGTTTCTTTGATGAGGAAGCATGCAATACCTTGTGTTTGGTATGTTAAGGAGTCAGGGCAGACCCTTTATGGTTGAGTATCTTGTCAGTGCTGATAGTTGTAACATGCAGTCGTGCTTCAAGCCTGCACTTGAACCCTCATACAAAAGCTGAACATTGGCTCCCTCCCCTACTCCTTTCATGCCAGTTACTTAACGCTGTCTCCGCTGGCCCAGCGTCATCAGCTGCAGCCTACACATATCTTCAGTCTGTACCACACATGTCAATTTTACACGACGCCTCACTCCAGAGAGTTCTAGTTGAATCAGAAGGAGGCAGGGCAGGGTCTGTCATCTTGTCCAGAGCAACTGCTTGGCCTCAGGCTCCAAGCATTTCTACGTTGGCACTTCCACAGGTAGCATGCTGCGAAGTATCTGTAGGAAGGATATTAATGTTTTAACTGGTGTTGCCTGTGATGCTGTGTACCCAACTGGTGTTGCCTGTGATGCTGTGTACCCAACTTGCTTCTGTTGCAGGGAGTGGAGGGGACTGTTGGAGTGGTGCCCCCTTCATTGTGTGATGCAAGAAGTGTGGATAGTGTAATGGTAGTGTGGGAGGTAAGGGGCTCGCACAGGAGCTTTGGGCAACTCCTGATGTTGGGCAGGGCTTGTCATTGTATCCTTGAATTGCAGCAATGTCTACAGCTCGGTCAGGCTTTTGATTCAGAGACTGTGCGAGATTTTGAGGGTATTATGTGTCTTATGACACGGCTATGTGAGCATTCCGTAACAGCAGTACAAGACCTTGCTACGTTGGGGGTAAGTTATAAGTATTTTCACACAGTAGAAATGTTTATAAACGCTAGATCTGATATGTTGCTCAAGTTTAAAAGCACAAACATGTTCTGTCCATGTCTATAATGTTATGTATGGAGCCATGAAGACATTGCAATGTCATTTTGGGCCAATTCTTATCTGATTGAGAAGTCATCTCTGTCGACTGCATCACTGCGTCATGTGGGTGTACAGGGTTGGATTGTTTTGACTTCACATTTTGATTTTCAACAAGTGGTGATTACCTTTTTCTTAGGTGGATCAAGCTGGTACAGGCAGAAAGCACAGTTGGTTTAGTGTTATGGGTGAAGGAGTCTCTGTGTTCATGTCCAAGAAAGCCACAGAGATGTCATCAGCGAATACCCTCAGCACTTGTATCCGGCTGCTAAATATCTTTGCAAAGCTGTATCCCATTGAAACCCTGGACTGCTTACAGCAGTCATCAACCTTCTGCCCTAGGGAACTGCATAATGGAAGCCCAGCAGGACTGGTCAGGGCAGAAGATCGCATTGTATGTTTGTCAAAGCTGTCAACTTTCCAACCACCGGAGAGCTTTAGTGAGTGTTCGCATGAGCCTTATTTAGAATGAGAGAGTTAAATTCTTTTGAAGCAGTAGGCTAGCAGTAGGCTGTTTGACCTCGTAATGGAGTAAGGATTGCAAGAATGATGCTTCTACTCTCCTTGAAATGTCAGGAGCCTTCAGTGGCATTCTACCAGAATTCCATTCTTACATTGTGGGCTTTGAGGCTAAAGATGGACAGTATACAGTGACCCTCGCCTTTCTCGAGCTACTGAATTCTCTTCTTATTAGAGGCCAGCTGACACACCCCATGCCTGGATATATCCTGTTTGTCCTTCATGAGCTCCTTCCCAGCCTACCCTCTCTGCCTTACAGAGCACAGGAGACAAGGTGGCAGCTCTGTGCAGCTGCATTGCAGGTATCGCACCATAATGTGATCAGATATGTATGCTTTTACATGAAGAAAGTCTGGCAAGTAGCATGCAAGGAACAACACGAATAAGAGGAGCACCCCTGTAAGCATTCCCAGGTTGGTATCCCCTTGCTTTAAAAAAGGTATACCCCTGTAAGCATTCCCAGGTTGGAATCCCCTTGCTTTAAAAAAGATAAACTCCTGTAAGCATTCCCAGGTTGGAATCCCCTTGCTTTAAAAAAGATGTACTGAGGTAGGCACAAGTAAATCTGTCAATCGACAGTAAGAAAGCATAGGAAGTCAAATTCTGCATCACTCTCATCAGTATATGTTGTATTGTTTGCTGTTCTTCAGGTGCTCAACCTTGCCGTGGAAACAGGATCTTTTCACTCTGGCCCCGACCCAAATCAGACTTCTCAACCTATTCCTGCAATGCCGCATCAAGAATTGAAGATCACTGTGATAGCAGCTCATATTCTAACACAACTTATCCTGCATGGGGCTTCTCTTTTATCCCCCTTCCTCCCTCCATTAGCGTCAGAGCTTGATGCTCTTCGACAGTCAAGCCCAGATTCGTCAGAGGTATCTGCCTTAGAGAAAGCTGTTTGCCAGATCCTCGCCCTGATTCCTGTCATTGCATCAGCAGTCAAGGTCATCAATCAGGAGGTTCCAGTTGAGGAATTCCTCTTTCATGTAAGTTTGTAGATTCCCTCATTTCTTCAAGCAAAAAACTTAGATACATGTTCTTTCAGCACTTTAAAAAAAGCTCTCATATTTTGATGTGGCCCAATCTTTATCTTCATTAATGCAGTTATGAAAGTGCAAGATTTGTGAGTAAACTTGTTAAAGTTCTGATTATAAATACCTGTATCTTTTATTTTTGCTTTGTCACAGGGACTTCCTGACAGTCGCCAGCCGTCGCCAGCCATCCTCCTTGCATCATATGTCGCATACGTTGAATGCAATTTTGCCAAGGAGAAGCCACAGGTAAAAATAAGTTTTGGCTGTACTAACTCTAGCCACGATTCTCAAACCCACCTAACTAATTTTACACCTCAAGATACCCGATTTGGCTGTAAACACCATTCAAGGGAAAGAAACTTTGTTTCAATCCTGATTTTTCTCTGCGACAGGAGACCATCCAATATCTTGCCCTCAACGCCGTCATTGCCATGCGGGCATTGGTGTCCAGACCTGTGCATCGCATGACCCTCAAAGGGCTGTCCATGAGTCACATTATCACAGCTGATTGTCCCTTCAGAACATCCTTGGTCCAACTATTCAGGTCTATATATCCATTTAAACTACTAGCCTAATCCCGTCACATCATGATCTGGTCAACCTGTGAATGCATGCTTAGTGGTATTGTGTATTACATTTTGTGGATGATGTTTTAGAAATAGTTCCTACTCCTCATGCTCACCAGGCCTGAACAAGCCTTCATGAACTCTGAGCTTTTCTTGCTGGCAGTCGACTTACTCGTGGCATCTATCCAAGACAACCTGGATTTTCTACACGTCCTGCTTTACCCCTCAAACTTAGATCAAGTGGCCACTCAAGGTGATCTCAGCCATTTGCAATTGCCTTCAATATTAGCAAGTTGACCTACACTCTGACTTCTTTGGCTACAGAACTGAACATGGATGCCTTGATCAAATCAATAGAGTCACATTCTGCAGGAGGTTATTTCAGCATGTCACAGCCTGACAGCAAGGCATTGGCTACTCATCCTGAGTCACAAGGCTGGCCAGAGGAAGATTGCTGGAGTGCATTAGATGGACTTGCTGCATTCCTAGAGAAAGCAGAAGAGATTTGTGTGTCACAGCCTGAGGTGAGTCAGCCTTACCTGCATGTTCTGAAGATATGTTGCAGATCTGTATAGTATGTAGTCTTCCTACCATGTGTTCTCATGTTTAGGGCTATGACTGGTTAAGCGCCCTCTACCATGATGCCCCACAGAACCACACGTGTTTTTCCAGTGCCTGTTTAAACATGGACACTCTTCTTGCTGCTAGCATTAGTGATATGCAACTCATAAACTTGTCTGTCCAATCAGTCTTTTCAACCCACAGGTGTTGTGTCATGCTTTGCGAGCTGTTTGTGCCATATGGAAGCACCAATCAGTCCTGTCTCATCCCATAAGACTCCTTAGGTTGGAATCTAAGCTGTGGGAAAGATCAATGATTGCATTGATTAAAAAAGGTTTGTACTGCAGCTGACGACGAATGAGCTGAGACAAAGTGTATTTTGGCAGCGTTTCCTTGCTTCTCTTACAATTGTCCTTCATGCTTGTCATCAGAGACATCATTTCATCATATGACATGAAAGATTGGGGTCTTGAAATGCGTCTGCCCTAAATCCTCAGGTGCCCATCAAGAGAATCCATGGATGCAATTGATGCAGGCCTATGCTTGGCAGATTTTGACATTGGAAGCTCGGTCATCACTAGAAGGCTCAATTGCAGTCCAAATGAATCCAGGGATGGATACATTTGAGTCATTAATGGATTCAGGAGTTGTTTTAGAAGCCATCCACAGCTCTTCTGTTTTACCGAAAAGTTGCGGTCTAGTGCGTCAGCTGTGTGTTTTGCTACAGTGCTGTTACCTTGAAATAGGAGCTTGTTTTTTGGGGGGAGCTGCTGGAAGGGAGGGTCACCAGCATCAGCTGAGCTGGCCGCTGTCAGAATTCCTTGCTCAGGTATGTAGATTTGGTTGATCGGGAGTGCGCTGTCGCATCTACATTTTTCTATCGCCTGTCATGATATTTAATGTCTTCAGGATTATCATGTGGGCTGAGACAACTAGAAATGTTAACGTAGTGCTCCCCTGCTAGACACCAGGCGTTATTGCTGATGCAGGAATACACTCATATTCGCAGCAAATGCTGTGAAGAGGGCATTCAGAATGTGGATTTCAGCAAAGTGCACAATTGCTTGCAGCAGCTATCTGTCCAAGGAGCCTATGAATCCCAGAATATTCAGGCATTTCTTGAAAACGAGGAAGCTGCTTTCTACATATTGCTGCAGAAGCATTCCTTTGGGTCAACTTTGCTGAATTTTAGCTCAACCCTGCAGAGCCTCGGTGCTAATGTAAGTGCCTTCTCATCCTGCTTGTCATTACAGCTACAATTACTTCCATAACATTTCTGAGGTTGGCCTTATGCTGGGCAGGTTGAAACCTATGGGCCTACTTACTTGCTCAGCAGTAAAAAACTTGAGGCCATGCTAGGGCCATGGGCTTCCCATCTAGCATCTTGGGACTCCTTGAGGTCTTGCATGGAAGCTCTCAGCGAGGCATGCTCATTAGCCAACGCCCAGCTTCAAACCCTCCGGGCTGCTAGTGCATATGTAATTGTTGCCCAGAAGTAAGTGTTGGCCACTTGTGAAAGCGTTCTGCATGCCCTTTCTGCATATTTAGCATCAGATATCCCTCATGCTCAGGAACCCCACCTTGGAAGGGCCTGGACAAAAGGCAGACACTAGAAGTCAAACTGCAGCTTTGCTCCAGGCAGCAGCTGCAGCTGCAGCTTCAAACATTGCCCAGCTTCTGGACTTAAGTAGTAGCACAGAGTGGACAGCTGCTGTGAAAATTCTGCTTCCTCCTAATCACTTGATGGACCATTGCACTGAGGTAAGTTGTTTTGTTTGTGGCAACATGTTACACTTTTTCAGAGATGTTTATGAAGTAGTGAAGACCTTACTTTCTAGTTCTGCAACCAAGCAAGTTTGAACAACTTTTTCAGGTCGCAGTGTGCTCTTGCAAGCTCCTCTTGCACCTGTTGGGATGCTGGACTCCTTCCCACAATTCGACTGCTAAAAATAGGTCCAAATCACGAACACAACTTCCTCAAGGAGGACAGCTTCGCCCACCTCGCACGCCAGAAGCCAGGACTTTGTTTCCAGCCTCTCCTTCGCCTCGCAGATGTGATAATTCCAACAGAGAAAGTATAGCTGAAACTTCACCTACTAGAGATGAAAATCTTTTGTTGACACTTCCATTGTCTGTGTGTCACATTCTTACAACCTGGCTGAGATCTGTTGATGAGGAGCGTTCCATTGGTTGCAGCAAGCTAGCTGTGGATCAGATCACAGGTGAGGCCTAGATGTACGGTCTGTCTTTCTTCCACAGACAACCCTAAATCTTCGTGCCAATGTGAAATTGTAGACTCTCTGTGTGGCTCCGCTCTTCTGGCTATCAAATGCTTCAACAACAACATCCAGGCTGATGTAGAAATTCCATCACATGTGTTGGCATTGCAGTCTCTGCAGTCCTGCATCAAAGACGCTTTACCTTTGGTGTGCAGGTGGGTTTATGGACATAATGTGTTGGATGAGTATCAAATGTTGTAGTGTGTTTGCCCTGACTGCTTCCTTTTAGGGTCGCTGTGCTAATTTACAGCTGTGTTCCAGAGAGAGTGCTGCACATCCTGATTTCTTCCACTCAGGCTCATAACTTCAGGAAGAACGGTGCAACAGCAGAGAGTTGGCGTTCAGCTCATTTCTGTATGCATCGGGGGTCTGTTGCCTGTGCAAGATTGGCTGCCTACATTGAGATATCACCTAGATCTGCCTGCCCTCTTGCTTAGAAGAGAGAAGCCAACCTCCATGCATCACACACAAGTAGCAGAAGATGTAGGAGTTACTCAGCTGGCTACTCTAGTGGCGCTCCATTCAGAAGGCGCCCAATTGCTTTATGATCAGAACATTTTTGATGAGCTAACATTGGTATGCAGGCACCTCCTGAGTGCACAGGGATGTGGCTTAGCCCCTTTTAACTCGCTTGAGATACCCATAACAGCAAATGGTGCACCTTTGAATGCAAGGCAAGGATGATTTTCTAGGATATGCCCTGATTTAAAAAAGACTGCTCATATATCCTGAAAAAAACATTCAGTGAGTGGGTTCTTATGTAGGGAGGAGGCCAGTCTTGCTACCAGACCCATGTTGTCTGGGATGGCAGAGGCTAGTCCTTCATCATCGAAATTGGACCTCAGCTCTGCGTATGTCTCAGACATGTTCTCCAATTATTTTGCTGAGCAACCAGCTCATCAGCAATGGTGTGCTACATTAAGTTTGTGTGCTGTCCTCATCCGTTCGCTGGGAGAGCATTTGGATGTGAGGAAGCCTGAAGAATCAATTTTATTCCAGCTTCAGTTTTCAAAGAATGATCACTTTGTTGTACAACCTAGTTTTACATATTTTCCTCAGTCCATTTCAGGATTCTCTGTTGTATCCTGTAAAAGCAAGTATTGTATGGTTGTCTCCTGCTTTAAAAATAGGTTGAGGATGCTGTCGTTGGTCTCCTGGCAGTCATGGAGCCACGACTTCTACTATCTTGCCTGCCCCCAACGGGGCTCCCAATGCAGCCATTGACACTGGGTGCCCTGCAGGAGCTGGAGTGCGTGCTGTTTCTTTTGATTCAATCCTCCCGTTTCTCAGGAACCTTGCAGCTAATGCTTCCTGGTTCCCTAGCTAGATTCAAGTGAGTCATTTGAACACATTCTGATGTTATGTGCTTCTTGTATATCCCAAGCAAGTCTGTAGTAATGTATTTGCATAATGAAACTATTCTGTTGTGTTTGCATCATATTATTTGCATCCTCTGCTTTAAATTGTAAGAGCTAAGCTTCTTTCAATGGCAGATCATCAGTATCAGCATTTGTAACATTCTCAGCCCAGCCCAACACAGTGAAGGGTTTTACTCTTCACTGCCCACCACTTTCGCAAAGAGAGTGGGCAATGGCTGGACAGGGTGCAGGTGAGTCGTATAGTGAGCTTAACAGGTACTTCCAAAAGAACAGCATATTGATTATTTTATTCCTAACAGGTTTCACATGCTCGGAGGGCTGGTTCTGTATATGCAGCAATGGAGCAAAGCTTTCTGATATATGCAATACAAGCACTCAAATGAAATCCTTATTAGCTCAAGCTTCCTATGGCCACAACAACGCATACTCCTTTCGATTGGCAGAGCTCATGTACACGTGCATTTACCACTCTATTCTATTCATAAGGGCAACAACACCACAGGTGAGTATCTTTTTGGTTTGTTTTTCCACCTCTTTAGGGCTGAAGTATAGTACGTTTATTTATTTTACTAGGAAATGAGAAACTTTTCTTGATAACTGATTTCTTTGAACTACAGCTAATCTTTTTAATGCTTTTCTTCATGGCCCAGGTCTTTGAGGGCGAAGTCATTTCCCTTGGACATATGTTCCCCAAGCAAAAAACCCTGGTTGCTTTGCAAGACCAGTGCTTAAGTGTCTTGTACTCCATGGCAGATGCTCCTCAACCAACAAGCTTTGACGGAGGAGATAATGAAAGGATTCGTTTTTCTCATATTGTTATCAAGGTTAGACACAGTATTGCGCAAATTTTGCCTATGTTGCACGTGAAAGTGTTGACCTACACAATGCAGGTCCTTCACGCTTTGTCAGATATGTTGGATGCAGTAGGTTATCCTCCAGGACGTGCCAATGTAGAACGTTGTATGCGTGATCACCTGAGCGCTGTGGATGCAGCCCTTTCATCGGGGGACATTATTCCAAGTCTCGGTGGATCTCTTCGCAGTCCTCAATCTCACTCAGGCTTTGCATCTGTTGTGTAAGGATTCAGTCTAAGCGTAATAAGCACCTTGGAAACAATAAAGTGTCATTAATGGATGATGTTAGGATGATTCAATGTGTAGCTTGCAAGAATGAAGCATGTAATCGTAGACCTTAAATGATAAATTACAATGTGTGAACATTGAAAACTTACTAGTTGACACAATATATGTCCGTGTCAGCCGGTTTGAGGAGTAACCATGGGAAGGTGATATAAAAATTTTCGCATGACATCGACTGAGAATTTAATTTAGTTAAATGCAAATAAGGTTCTTAGGGTCAATAAGCAATGCAAGGCGGTGTGGACTCATGTTCTTGATCTGTATCTCAATCCCACACGTTGTCATTTTTTAGGGGTCTTCTCTATGGAAACGCGTAAAAAAAAGCATGGCAGCTGCCTAGCAGACAACACAGCAGCTGCAATGAAGACGATGTAACAAGTATTGAGATCTTTTTTAGAACTCTTCAGAGAATGAAGTTAAATATAGTCACGCTTTTCTAAAGAATTTGGAATTTGAAACCCTATGTTCTGAATTTCCTGAAAAATCAGGAACGCTTGAATCATAAGTTGAAATATCTTGCCCTTCAGAGAAGAAGCTGATGATTGTATCCTCCAGTACTGCATAAACCTGTTTGCTTTTAGCATGTTGCACCTCTCAGCAACATAATTCTATAGAGAGACAGCCCCCGCTCCCCATGCATGATCAACAATACAAGGCGGTATGGACTCGTCTCCTTGACCGGTCTCTCCATCGCCCTCATGTCATCACTTGTTGGAGGATTTTACATGGCTCACTGGGCTGCAACATCTTCCTTTATTATGTCTAGAACAAAGTTCATTCCATTTCTTCGCCTGTCTCCCCTCATTGTCCCTCCCCAGCCTGCCACCTTACAAGACATCATGAGAACCTCACCCACATCTTCCTCTCTTGCCCAGATTTCAGCCCAGCCATTGACTGGCTCATACAAGTGTGGGGAGAGCTCACTAGTGTTGTAGTTTCAGAGTGAAAGCAATTCGGCAATAGTTTGTCTTGAGGATATTACAATAAAGAAAGTTTCGACTTATATAGTCAGTGGAACGTTCTAGAAAACCCTAACCCTGAGAAACTTCTGGAAAGGTTCAACTTCTAGAATGTTCCAGTACTTCTAGAATGTTCCAGTACTTCTAGAATGTTCCAGTACTTCTAGAATGTTCTAGTCCTTCTAGAATGTTCTAGGCTGACCGAAGGCTACTCTTCAACACTCCCACGCGGGCAGCCTTTGAAGATCATTAACCCTAGCTCTTGACGACAGAACTCCAACTTGGTGACTGGAAGAGCCTTGGTAAAGATGTCAGCAACCATCTGTTCAGTGCTGCAGTACTCAAACTGTACTTCTCCTCTAGCAACACGCTCTCTCACAAAATGATGCATGACATCAATATGCTTAGACCTTGCAGAAGCAATTGGGTGCCTTAGTAGCTTAATTGAGCCTTGATTATCGCAGTACATGTTTAATGTCTTGACCTCTAAATTGAGATCTGCTGCAAGCTTCCGCAACCATAAAGCCTCCTTGACTGCACTTGCAGCTGACATGTATTCAGCTTCGCAACTGGACATTGCTACTGTAGGCTGCAACCTTGATGACCAGCTGATTGCTCCTCCATGCATGCTAAAAACATAGCCTGTAGTAGAGCGTCTCATATCCATATCTCCAGCG
>BEGY01000008.1:827233-1024824 GCA_002335675.1 Chlamydomonas eustigma | reverse complement strand
AAAGCAATGCTTACCGGCTCCATGACTTTGTGAAAGCAATGCTTACCGGCTCCATGACTCTCAAAGCTGCTCTGCTCAGCCACCAGTTGTTTGCTCAGGCCCATGTCAGACAGCTTGGCCCGTCCAGTATCAGTGATAAGCACATTATGAGGCTTTAGGTCACGGTGGACAATCCCACGCTGAAGGGTAAAGAACAGGTACGACAGATGTGAGAGAGAATACAAATATTAAATGTATTTGCCTCCAGATTTCAAGAGAGTGCTCTACAGCTCTCATACCAAGAAGACAGAGAAGACAATCGTCAAGCACATAATATTCAACAGGCGCCTAGCAAATTTTGTAGCCATGATGTTCACAAGTACTGAGTTGCATCCAGGCCATTAGCAGCAGCAGCAGCTTCAAGCCCAGGCCTCTACGCTACATGCTTATTTCCTCTTCTATCGCCTTGCTCACCTCGTGCAATGCTGCTAAGCCTTTGGCTACTTGCTCCATGATCTCCAGGCAGCGCTCAGTAGGTTTGCGGTCAGGGCCTGCCTCAACCATGGCAGCACGACCACCAGGCGTTCCCAAGAAGTCATTCAGTGTACTTCTACAGCGTTCAAGTGCCAAGTACACAAACTCCCGGTCTTCCTCCATTGCAAAACATCTGACCACGTTAGGATGCTCATCGCTCATGATCAACACCTGTAAGATGAGGTCAGTCACTTCAGTCCCCTCTTGGAGACCTGTTCTTCCATGTCACGAACCAACATGCACGATCGAGGCTTCAAAGGGAGCATCACCTCAATTTCTTTCTTAGCCAAATCATAGAACTGGCGCAGCAGTCGCTTCACAGCAACGGTCCTCCCATCCATGATGCCTTCATACACAATAGTCCCTGCGCAGTCATTATGGGGAAAGCCAAGATGTGTGAGGCCTGCACATATATTTGAGCTTAAAGTGCACAGCCTGATGACTAAGCAGGCATCATCATTAGCATCCATGAGACAAGGAGTAATGATGGGATTGATGAATGCATCATGTATGAACACCCAGCAAACTTGGTACTGAAATGTCCAGTCTTGGAGCAATGATCATCTTGTTGACAGCTGCTAATCAGCTCACTTCTCATAGACCACAAGTCTACTTACCATCAGTCTTGGAGCAATAATCATGTTGATGACAGCTGCTAATCAGCTCACGTCTTATAGACCACAAGTCTACTTACCATCAGTCTCAGAGCAATAATCATGTTGATGACAGCTGCTAATCAGCTCACGTCTTATAGACCACAAGTCTACTTACCATCAGTCTCAGAGCAATAATCATGTTGACGACAGCTGCTAATTAGATCAGGACTTACAGACCTCAGGTCTAAACCCTAAACATTCTGTAACCTAGGGTCAGTATCACCTGCACTTCCATACCCAAGGACCCCCGGCCCCACTCTGAGCCTCCCTATCAGCAAGGAGCCATCCCCTTGAAGCTTAGCATAGCGGCTTGTGATTGAAGAAGAGTGACGCCGCGCTTCTAGGTACACAACAGTACTGCTAGAAGCCTCCTCTGTACTGCCTGCATTTCTGAAATGCAAGTCTGGATCTGAGTCATTTCTCACCCGGGATGAATCCAAGTCTTTTGTTGTGGGCAGGGGCTCTTCATGTGCTGCAGACTCTCTGTTAGTAGTCGATGTAACTACTGATGATGATCCTCCAGAAGCATCCTGGACCATCCTCAGATTGTCCTCCGTCACACTGCCCTCTAAGTCATCCACAACCTCATTAGAGGGTTTATCAGAGGGTGGTACAGACGAGCCGCCAAGGTGCAGCTTGGATACCTGACTTTGTTGCATGCTGGGTGCGCCCTGAGCTGTGACTTGTATCGCAGCCAAAGCATCGATGGCGTCCTTGCTGCTACGCCGTGATTTTGTTCTGCTCTTGCTTCCTTTACCTGGCATGTGAGGAGCAAGCGGGGGCAGTGAAAGAGGGGCCTGTACTGCAGCAGTATCCCAGGATGGCACTGCCTTCTCATTAGCTGTCATTGGAAAGCCACCAGCATCAAAAGCAGGTTGCTTCAAACTGCCTTTCTCCCCTGCTTTAAAAGCAAGTCGCCTGATTACAGATACTAGCAATGTTGCAGCAAGGAGGGTCCCTGCACCTATGATCATTAATGACTCCTTGGTCAGCACTATCGCAAAGGTCGACCTTGGAGTCAGGCCAGGATCAGGGAGAGGACGGACAGGCCGCACCTTGGGGCTGAAGGGAGAAGAGCTGCGATTGGGTAGCCATGACACACTGGTCTCGGAGCCAGTGGTTCCATGAGTGCTCTCGCTCATTTCTGACAGAGAGGAGATGGTGTGCATGCCTAGTGGGCATGTCAGCGCACCTGACAGGCCATCATCACTGCCAAGGGGACGCATCAGGTGCAGTACCTGCTGCTGCTGCTGCTGCTCCTTCATGGTTTCAACAGGCGTCAGCGCAGTGGACAGCAGTCCTTGCGATGGTACACCGCCAGCAGAGGAGGTATCACTGTTATCTGCTATCGCTAATGGAGTAGAAGAAGAAGACAAGCTGTTGCTGCTACTTTCAAAGCTGTACTGTTCAGTTGCAACACTTTCATCGAGCACCAGATGGTCTGCTGGCAGCGCGTAGGGACTACCGTCCAATATGCCCACCAGTACTTGCGTGCCATGCTGCATTTGGCCGGGTATCTTAATGAGGGGGGAAGCAGGTTTGCCTAACGAGCTGTGGTGGTGGCGGGATGAGAGGGCGCTGCTACTGGGAAGGTGTTGATGCCTCTCCGGGATGCTGCTGGACAGCATTTCTGCGGGATCTAGCTGGTTCAGATCTAAACAATGAGAGGCAGAAATAACTCAGGGAGCTTCTAATCAGTTTGAGGAACTATTGGTCTGGAACATAGATTATAAAGCGCAGTACATCATGAGCATCTTAGTAGAACAGAAACTCTTTCAAGGCTTTACTGGGCCAGATTCAAGTAGGCTCTCATCATTTTGAATTGGCCCACTTTCAATTCCTGTGATTTGAATCTATCAGGTCTGAGCATGCTTACATAAAATAAGCTCACCTGGATCAACGCTGTTGTACGCTGCAAGGGGCGGTACATCAAAGGAAATAGACCATCGCCTGAATCCTGTCCTGCCATCATAAGCCTGGAGGGTGTTGTCCGTCGTGACAGCAAACCTGGGCAGTGCTGCTGCTGCTCTAGTTGCTTCATCACCCCTGGTCCAGCTGTCATGTACTTCAGTGGAGCCAAGCCTTAGAACACGGCTGAAAGTAGCATTCCAGGCCTCAGCCCCACTCTTGCGTTGCACAGAGCGCACGGTGTAGTCCTCCCTCCCAAGAACAACAGTGTCTCTCGCATCCATGAGCTGCTGAAGCTGAAGTGCTGTAAAGAAACAAAACACATTCAGTAATGTTTTTAGACACTACCTGTTAACCCTAACCTGTTAAGGAAGATGGAAGTTGCTGATAGAGAGCGAATTTAATTTAGTTCTGCAGGTTCAAGCATGTGTCAATGCTTTACACAGCAACTGAAATGGTTGCATGCAACTGACATAGTTACAAGCAAACCTCATTCTAGCAGATACCTCACCTTCAAGAGTTCGATCCTCAAGGCTCCCAGATAGGGTTTGGAGTAGTCTTCCATCCGATGCATCCAATATGAATACAGAGCTCCTGCATTGAAAGCAAGCCATGATGAGTGTCATTGACTACTGAGGCCTGCATGGTTGCGCAATCAACGCTAAAACAGGAACAATTGGTTACTGCATGAATGTGGTTGCACCTAACACTTGAGACATACTTTCTGTTACCAACAATGATGCTCCCATCATCGGTGAGAGAAGGAGACAACTCGACGAGTTCTGGAAGAGTGACCGGCAGTCTCTGCAGAGGGTGTCAAAAATCCATGCAGTAAGGAGCGGGTTCTACAACGGCTCAGTAAAGCCCCAAATAAGGTCTCACCTCCAGTTTTGCTGTGTCCTTGTCAAGGCCATGATAAGCATAAAGGCCCCCATCCACGCCAGGAAAGATGTGCACGCCGGGAGGTGCAGCTTCCGACTGCTGTACTGACAGCAAGGGGCTACCAGAGTCAAAAGACCACAATACAGCACCGCTTAATGGGTCTACGGCGACTACGCGACCATCCAGCAAGCTGACGATAAGCGCATCTTTTTCCAAACTGCTTTCAGATTTTCAAGAAAAATACACACAAATATTCAGGTGTCTCTCAAATCTTGACAAAGGAACCAAATTTACGTACCTAGGTTCTAGACTTCCTGAAACTTGCTGGAGTTGTCTGCCAGTGTTTATATCAGAAGAGATTGCAAAGATGCTGCAAACATCTATGAGAAAGAGGCACGATACAAAAAGCCCCAATCTCATTTTCTTCAGGATTGCAAGGATGCCTGGAAAGGAGGCCAAATACATATGCGATTTCCAATATCCACCATTTCACAGCAATAAGGTACAATTGATTGGCTTAAGTCACTTTCTCACCTTTTTGTGCCGTATTTTGACCTACATCAAGCAGCTCCGAGATTTCTTCGAAACTTTGGCGACAGTTTACTGTGATGGGTTGATGAATGTAGCTACAAAGCATAGTTTTGTATAAAGCATAGTTCTGTTTCTAATAATTTTGTGTATGCATAACACTCGTTCATGTAAAAGTACTAGCACAATAAGCTATGAACGAGCACATCCCACCAGACTTGGATTGGGCCTCAATGAGCATGAGTAGCCCAGAGGCTTTTACTGTAGCTCGAGCAGCAGCAGCTGGATGGATAAAGGAGCTGGAGTCCCGGTGGAATATTGAGAGAAAGCGCACCTACAAAGGTAGACGTCCTACTTGACTTTATAATTCAGGCTGCTCAATTCATGTGGATCGCTTCTAGGGAAGCATTGATGTGTCTGCAACACTTAACTGTGCTGAAATTGGCCTTGTCTTTAATTGGGCTGCTACTTGTACTGCTTCTGTCGATAACTGTGGTGTCGCAGATCGGTTGTCTGCTGAGTTTGAAAGGTTAATCCATGTATTTGTTGGACCTGATGGGCTGGGTCATAAAACTTGGGGATGCATGTCTCGCAAGCTTGAGCTGACAGCAATCAGGCAGATACAGCGCCAAGACATATTGGCATTTCAAGAGTGAGTGCTGTAGCTTTCTCTCCTCCTTCTAGGTTAAGATCGGTGATACCAGTCAATTAATCAACATCTACAGACTGTGGAGGGATGTAAATGTTGTCACTGATATTACTCCAAAATTTAGACTTCAAATGAATCTCATTGATTTTCGTTGAACCTGAGATCGCCGATTGTAGTGCACAGTTCTGAGGATGACTAATGTTGCTGTGCAGAATGCAACTCTGCTCCAAGCAAAAAACATTTATTGCATTGTGTTCATACCTTATCCGTGTGCTCATACATTGTGTCTAGACCTAATCCATGTGCTCATGCATGTCTTCTTTACTAGATATCGCACTCAGTACCTAAACTCAGGGGACATTGCTGCAGCAGCACTCCAGCTTGTCAACAACAGAATCAAGGCTGCAAAGCGAGGCTGGTCTTCAAGACCTCATGATAGGTCAGGTGATAAGGCTTCTATGCACCAACATCTTCTTGGCCGCTCCCCTCGGGCCTCAAGAGGATCAGACAATGTGGTCTTGATCCCCTTCCAGGTGCGGCATGCATGGCAGTAGGCTGGTGAATACACTGCTAAAAATGTAGTCGCAACCGGCATGCATGGCAGTTGGCTGGTGGTTACACATCCTGCTCTGACCTTGCAGGCTATCTTTATGTCTAAAATTGAGTCATAAAGCAGGAAATGCTCATGACATGCATCTACGTGTTGCAGTTACATTATCCTCACCTCCCTCTCAACTCATTTTTATGCACAAAGGGGTTATCTGAGCCCTTGAGCCAATGCTCTGAAGAAGGATCTCGACCAGGGTCACAACTGCTGAGAAGAGCCACTGGATCCAAAGACATATCTGTCACTGATTCTTACATATGCGGACCAGACAAAGTAATGACACATGTTAAGGAAGGTCTACAGGCACCAGCTTCCTTAGATGCAGCACCAGGGCTGCAACAGTTCCAGGCCTTACGGGTATCACCAGCACCCTCTACCACTCTCTCAACAGCCGCCTACAAGTCGCCATTAGCACGCAACTCCACAGCTTTTTCAGGTTCCTTGTTCATGTCAGGCAGAAGATCAAGTGAGGAGCTTGATGCTTATGCAAAAAAATTTGCTCACACTTAAAAATTAGGGATTTTGTTGAACTTTGAGAAGAACCCAGTGCGTCTAAATCCAGACTGACTTGCTGAAAATCCTTCTCCCTCAGTGTCAAGCTTGGCCATCATATCACAGTATCTTATAATTCATATATTCTGGTTTGCTGCTGATCTTGGAAGATTAAATCCAGGGTTGGGGTTAAATTTGAAAGTTGTACCTTCAGATGTGATGAATTTTAATGCATTGTCTCTCCTCCCTCTCCTGCGCAGTGGTTTCCTCAAGATCTGGTAAAAGACTGGCCGTAGGAACGGGTGGAAAGACAAGCATTCATGTCTTGCAATCCAGAAGAGCCAATGTATGTCCCATGTACTGACAGTACTCACTGCACTTCATGTATTGACTGCAGTCGCAGCCTTTACAGTTATATCAACTTAGGATACCTGTATCAGAGATGTCAAACTGGATGATGCATGAAAACTGCATCATTTCTATAGGGGAGAAAAAGATCATATGCTGAACTACGATGTGATCACATGTGACAAGCTTGTAGTGATTGTGATCACATGTGACAAGCTTGTAGTGATTGTGATCACATGTGACAAGCTTGCAGTGATTGTGATCACATGTGACAAGCTTGTAGTGATTGTGATCACATGTGACAAGCTTGTAGTGATAATGTTTAAACATCATCACTCGGCCTTTCAGGAGGCCCTTGACAAGATGTCAACAGTGTGTATGTATCTTTACAATCAGGATGCTTATTATGATACAAAGGCTGATTGGCCTTCATTTTTCTTTCTTGCATGACTCTTCAGATGACGCCTATCTGTCAACGCCTATTTGACTTGTGTGTTGAGTTAAACGTGCCAAACACGCCAGAGCTGCTTGACATGATGGCGGTTTCTGAGCTTGGCAGTCAAATGGAGGTATCTGGTATCTCGATGCAGGTACGGGATCACGTCACTAGGTTGCTGTTATGCGTTGTGGCTGTTAACATCTTGAGCCTTTAACCCTTAAGGAAAACACAGCATCCAGTAATTGCTCTGTTCTTAGCATTCTTCTCATTTTCCAGGCCATGCATGACTGTCAAATGGACACACAGCCTCTCATCTCCTAACTCTTGTGCCTCATGTTCAGACTTCAACCACAAAGGCCTTGGCCTCTGTTCTGCCACTTTGCCGTAACATCACAGGTACATCGGGTTGCAGGTCTTTATACGGTACAATTTCTAATACTTCTCTATTTTTTGTCATCACTTGCTGGTCATCTACTATCATATTGCATGCTTTATAAATGTATAAAACATGCTTGAGCCTACTTTGAATACACTTCACGCTGTTGCTATGCACCTTGAATATCCCAATGATACCCTCCTATCCTCCATCCTTTTGCTTACCTATAATGTTGTCTATGTTAGGGCCTTAACATTTTACATACTGTCATGATTAAAACCTTCTCGTTATATTTTGCTGTCCCTATTCTTTAAGACTGACAAAAAAGTCCATGTCCAGGTCTTCGCATCACACGCACTGTCATGCTCCCTGAGAGCTCCGAGATCTTGCTGATGGCTGCCTGCTGCCTCCCTCTTAAAAGCCTTGAGCTGGTGGGTACTGATCTGAAGTCTGAGTCCATCCATCATCTCATAACGGCCATGCAAAGGCCTACAGCTACTGCCATGCTACCTCCCCATGAGCTGGTGCCTGTGTCACAAACACAGCCAGCCACTGTGAGGAAGCATGTGCATCTAGGAGACAGAGCGCGTTGGGAGCAACAAGGTCCTGAAACTGCTGCTGCTGCTGCTGTGGTGACCAGAGAAATGCAAGAGGGTGGATTAGACCCTGAGCCTGGAGGACTGGAAGGAGGTATCTTGAACATTGCGGGAGCGGCGCGAGTCAGGACTTTATCTTACTTGCCAACAGCATCATCAACAACTACATCAATGATCACTCTAGGGAATAGACCTCTTGGGCCCAACCTTTGGTGCAGCTTGGTGAACTTGAACCTGACAGGAAACAATGTGGGTGATGAAGGTTTCCAGAAACTTGTCCCACATTTGTGTGGACTTGAGCGCTTGGGGTGCCTCACCGTGAGACAAACAGGTCTTACTGACTGGAGCGCTCCTCAGGTTAGTTGTGGTTTTTTAATCCTAACCCAGATTAGCCAGAGTTTTGATGCAGTCAGATTGTGATTGCTAGGCAAGGCTAGTTCTACATTCAGAAGATGGAGACGATAACAAAGCCGGGCAAGTTCAGCTCCTAGCATATGGGGAAGCAACTAGGCGTAGCTAGTCAAGCACCTTTTAAATGTTCATAGGATGGTTCCCTCCATGCGAGGGTTGAGACATTACATGTTCATAGGATGGTTCCCTCCATGCGAGGGTTGAGACATTACATGTTCATAGGATGGTTCCCTCCATGCGAGGGTTGAGACATTACATGGCAGCCTCTCTCTTCACGCTGATTGAGAGTGCTTAAGCATCAAGGTATCATGAATGGATATGATGCGCTGCAGATTGGACAGCTCCTACAGGCGTCCTATGCTCACTTGAAAGAGATTGACTTGAGCAGTAACCGACTAGGCCCCCTTACTACTCAGGTAACCGACTAGTAACCGATTATGCCTCCTTATTGCTCAGGTATTGCCTTTTTGATACCTCAATTTGCATACACCCACTAATAATATCCCTTGTGCATTTGGCTTTTGACACTCCATCACTGCATCCTCCTTTATATTATACCTAAATAATATGTTTTTGAGGTGGACATAATTGCACCCTTGTGTTATGTTGTGTTGTTTTGATGCAGGCCATAGCTGCTGTCCTTCCTGTTTGTCGGGGCCTCCAAAAGCTGTCACTTGCTTGGAATGGGCTTACTGATGGTATTCACCACTTAGCCTGGGCTCTACTCAAGATCTCCTCATCCAAGATCAGAGCCTCTGCCACTTTGTGTGCATTACCTGCATCCAAATCCTCAGCAGCCTCAAGCTTGGTACCCACCCCTTATTCCTCAAATGAGAAGAGATCACCAAATGCTGCATCCAGCTTGACTCACCTGGATATATGTGGGACTAACCCTAATGCTCAGGTGTGATTCAACCCCCAATCTCATCTTTTATTGTACTTGAAGCATCAACACGATAACCCAACTTCAAAGTGAAAGTACTTTGAATGAGAATTTGAATCGGCATACTCTCAGAATCAGTGCGTAAAGCTTTGATGATGATATGGTTGATAACCCATAGCCTTGCTAAGATCGTGGGTGAGCATCATGTGCCTCCCTACACACATGTCAGTGTCCATGTCATACAGCACACATGTCGTGCCCTTGTCATACAGCACACATGTCAGTGTCCATGTCATACAGCACACATGTCAGTGCCCTTGCCATAAAGTAAGGGTTTCTTGCTAAGTTCACATCAATGTGTCAAATGTGATGCAGTTGCTTGCAAACAGTCAGGCGTTCACACCTATCCTCACCGTCTGGGTCCTCTACAAGCGCTCTGTACAAACCCTGCAGACCCTGCTATGTTGTCACAACTGTACTAAGTCATGTCTTTCTCAAACCTGTAGGATCTGATGGCTCTAGCTGCTGTGCTACGCTTTGGTTCAACTCTGCCTTTGAGCTGTCTAGATCTGAGGCACAATGACCTCCTTGGCGTCTCCTCACAGTGCCTGCTCAGGCAGGTGCATGTACGCATGCTGGACCGGGAGGAGGAGGGAGATCCATCTTCTGATCAGCAAGGGAGGGGGAAGAATGAGGATATAAGGCACCTGGAACAATCTAGTGATGAGGATGGAGGCTCAGAAATAGGCACAAAGCCTCTAAGGATGAGCAGAGGGAGAGTTGTGGGCACAGATGTGAAAGTACTCACAGCAGGTTGCAAAGTGTGTGAGACTGACCCATTTAACGAAGAGCTGGTCTGGTCAGGTTTAGGGATGGTGTGTGAGAATGCAGAAAGGAGGCAGAGGAGTACTGAAGTACGACCAGGCCTCCCAGCTGGCGGTGGTCAGATGTGTGGACTTGATGAGGAGGAATCTTCTGTGTGTGTTTCTGGGAGAATGTCTTTGCAGCAGAGGCGTGCCATGGCCTCTTTTGAGTTGGACCTGGCACAGCCCGCTCCAGACCGTATGATTGCGCGGTTGTTGGTGGAGCAAGAGGTGCATGCAAGATCTCGGCACAGGGTTGCATGGCATAGCATGGCCCTGGATGACATGCAATACAGGTGAATGAATAACTGAGTCAGCAGGTCTCATTGGTTTGCACTGATAGCTTGATTAGGGTGTAATGAGTGGTTTGGGTTGAGATTCGATCAAGTTTTATTTCATTGGGGATTGAATTCAGTAAAATGTTGTTTTCTGGAGTGATTGGGCGTGCAGCAAGTAGGAGGTCTAGAAAGCCTACTGTCAAATACCAGGCTCAACCTTGGGCATTGTTCCGCAAATAAGCTTATGAATGAGCTTTGTCTTTCTCATTGTATGTTAGCGTCTGATGGATGTAAAGTCTGATCCCTTGAATTGCTTGTTGCAGATTGAATGGAAAGGAATTGGAGCCTTTTGATGTTGTGTACGAAGGATGGTTAGCGGACACTGGATTACCGGAACTTGGACTGCTGTGCCTTAAAGTGCTTCCTTTGCACGATCATGAGTGTCCATGGTAATTCAAAGCAATATAGTTGCTAGGTGCTTGGGATGGAAAATTTGCGCGGCATGCAGCACTCTTTGATATACTGCAACATTCAACTTCTTGTGAGTCTGCTTTAAATTCGCAGGCTACGAAATAAAGGGTTGGAGGCCGTGCGAGAGTTCTGGAATCTTCGACAGCAAGTTCCTCAATGAGAATCATTATTTACGAGTGATGAACATAAAAATACCTTTACTACCTCCTTCAAAGTGTTAATTGATTGAGGCCTGAACCTCCCGAGGCCATTTCAATCAAGAATTACAAGCAAAAGAATAGGACGTCACCAAATCATTTTTCACAATGTCAATAACTTGTATTAGTAACTGATGTTTGGCTGCGAGTAGGCAAGACCGTCGGAACGACTTTGCTACCACTGCAAAATTGAAATGTACTCGAGTCAAGAGGATCAATAACATCTATCTTTGCAGAAGATGAGATGGTAACAATGACAGCTCTCCAATCATACATGACTAAAGGCGATCTAGAGCTTGTGGTGAAGACGGTGAGCAACTCATGTCTCCACATTTTATGAAGTACCCATCTATTATAATGAAAACAACACATCATCACAAACAAAATCAAAGATACCACATTTGTAGGGAAAAGAGCTGAACAAACAAGCGAGTTCCATCAATGGTGGGATTAATGATTATGACACTAAATAATGGTGGGCCATTTGGCCAGAAGTAATTGATCATCTCAGAACTGACTTGCTGCTATGAGAACATTCTGCTGTTCTGAAAATGCCATTGACCTTGCTAAGAAAATAGCACTTCTAGCCGCTAGCTCATCATTACTTTGGATATAACATTTGATGTGACTTCACACTCTGCTACAGACAAATTAGAAGATGGGCCTGAGTCAAAACTGCGTTGCCACAGCACTCTCATTAGGCTTGCTTCACCTCTCATCGATGATCTCCTTGAGTCCTGTTCAGCTTCAATTCCTCTGAGAGGCTTAGAAGGAGAGATTGAAGGAGGCGACAATTATTGCACAAAAGAGCTAAGGGTAAAATTCGTATTGCAGTAGTGAGGCATACTTGAAATGCATCGACTGGCCTCAACAGAATATGCCAAATGTCAGTTTCCAATCGCATCCAGCAGTAACCAACTCAAAATTTTTGTTGGCACTCACCACTTCTCTGTCAATGTTGACAGGTGGACGGCTCTGAGATTACCTGGAGGTACATCCTTACCCAGCTGTACAGCAGCTTCCTACCTCCTGCTGCTTCCTCGTCTGCCCAGAAACTTTCCTCCGGGGAGTGTGAGAGCAAAGCAGATGCTCTTACTGACATCACTTGGTCCACTGCTGAGGACATGCTGCCAGTGCTCCACAAGTATGACATGCAGGCCCTGCAGCACCGCTTACTGCAATGGATTGAGGGTCAAAAAATGAGTGGTGAGGAGATGGTTGGAAGCCATTTCATCACAGAGGAACCAAAATTATATTGTAACTCATGGAGGATTCATGCCATCCAATCCTTAACATGTATTTTGTGGATTCGTTCCACGCCATGTAACCTCATGGCTTCTGTACATCAGTAACAACATTGATGAACGAGAGCCTCTAAGTAGTGCGACAGCTAGGCTGTGACACTTTTTTGTGCCATGAGCCCAATTACAAAGGACATTAACAGACTAGTACCCGATGCACTCATCATCAGTAAACGTAACATCATGAAAAGTTTCATGAGACATTTCTTCTCTCCATAATCACAATCTCTTGATGTGCTGTGCATGTCTGTGCTCTCAGGTAGAGATGAACAACTAGCTCTCTTTCCCCTCATGCTTTTCCCCTTAAAAATGTGCCCCCCCCAGGAGACCCATCCTCTTCTGCATACGTACTGCACTGGTTGGATGTTGCTCAGACGTTGCACCTGGATCATCTAGTCGACATCTGTCATGCACAGGTGCATTGGGTTACACTTCTACCAGAAAGGCTCACACAAAAGATTGTACAGACTCTTGTAAAAGCAACCACGGAAATCTCTGTAGTATTTCACTTTGCCCCATACCCTGTATTCTCTACAATGATGTCTCCTACATTCTTAAGACAATGCCCTAGAACCACTGGAGCTGGGACTGTCAAGACCTCCTGCATACTTTATGACCACACTAATGGGTAATATCCCTCATTGTTCATGCCTGATCACAGCTGGCTGCACTGCCTCTGTCTTTGGACCCACAGCATGATGGATATGTACCGCGATGGCTGACTCAGGCAGACGCCTGGGACCTGCCTGTCCTGCAGCTCAGGTGCATCAATTTCCTAAACACAGGCAACCCGGAGGGCATGGATGACTCAGGAGTGCCTCAGGGTTTACCACTGAGTATAGACCCTGACAGTCCCACCCATGTCCTGAAGATACTTCAGCTGGTCTACAACATGGGGCATGACAAGGAGCTGTTGCCACTCTTGGAGCGCTGCACTTCCTTGATTCGCACAGTGGCCTCAGAGGGTGTCCTTAGGTCTACCTTCAGGGCAGGGCAGGCGCACAGCACGGTGGCCTCAGCTCTATCAGCTGAGGCATCCTCTACATCCCACCAGAATGTGGACAGAGTGCTTGTACATCATCCGTTGGTTACGGAGCTGCTTCAGGGTACCAGCTCAGGTCACGAGTACTCTGTCCACTTAAACAGAGGCAGCACAATCAGATCCCATATAAGATCTCTGCAGCTCTCTGCTGCAGCCAGGCTTGGGATGAGCATGAGCCATAGCCAGGCAGTGGATAGCCAGGCAGTGGATAGCCAGAGCATGGTCACATCTTTACCATTAGCTACAGAGAGTGAAGCACCCATCAGGGTAGCAAACCGTAAACCAGCATGTGATGCAGCCCGGGTTGAAGCATTAGCAGCTTTGGTGGATGGACTGCTGAGGAGGTTAAGCTCAAAAGAACAGGTTTGAGGATGCATTTTGAGGTTCAGATCAAGGATGCATCTTCTGATAACAGGATTATTTCGTTGGGTTGACAGCTAGCTGAGTCTTTGAACTGAACATCTCATGCATAGCAGGGTTCTCTTCCTTGTTCATCTCCTTAGTTATTTACAACTACTACACGATGGTAGGTACTGGCGAATTTGGTCCCAGCACAGAAGCTTTATTGTTGTAGCAACTGTGGCATGGCAGCTGCTCTATTCAAGGACTTGAGAGCCTCAAAAGGAAGTTCATGGCTGAAAGTTGTCAACAGCAAGCATACTCCGGCATGCCCTGCTTGTGGCAACACTAGTTGTGTGCCAGTGCTGGAACCCAGAGTGTGTAAAATCCTGTGGCCTACATAGATATGCAGTAGATGCTCATTTTTTGTCTCACTACAACATTTGAGGGTTTTGACGTTGATGTCGAGGGTTTTGACATAGATGCTAGGGTTTGATGTACACTATAATTCATCATCTTTAAGGCTGGTTTTAGATTGATAATGATGGCACTTAATTTTGCTGCTCGGAGACTTCTATGTAATGGGGAATCCTCCAACTTTGCTCTTCGAGGAATAACAACATTCAAACTGCCGGAGCTCTCTTATGACTTCGGTGCTCTAGAACCATTCATAAGTGGAAAGGTAGTTTGCCCACATCTTCACAATCATCCTCATCTTATATACGTACTTAAGTATGTCAACTTCTGTCGATACTACCTATCATGTAGATCATGGAGTTGCACGTAACTAAGCATCACGCTGCTTACGTCAACAATCTCAACAATGCGCTTCTACAGCATGCAGAGGTGAGTAATCGAACACAGTTTAATCAGAAGTCCTGATCCCGAATTATCATAAGAGGGGCATGCAATATCTTGTGATATGGCGTTGTTGATGGTTCATCTTCCATTTGCACTCGTCACCAGGCGGAAAAGATGGGAGATATTGCCAAGATGATAGCACTGCAGGGAGCCATTAAGTTCAATGGAGGGGGTAAGGTTTCACTCTTTCAGGCTCTGCACATTGTCTTACTCTTGCCTTGCCATGCAGTACATGCAACATTTAAAGAGCTTGTGAAGTGATATAAAGCAGTCAATGTTTTCTGACATCTAGACATCGTGCGTATGGTCCACATGACAGAGAGGCCGACATGTGTTGCATAAATGAAGAGTCACAAAGCAAGCTTTTATTTCCATTTTTTGTAGGCCATGTGAATCATGACATCTTCTGGACAAACCTGATCTCCCCCAAGGTATGCCATCAGCAAGGCTATACCTGAGGTATGGGACTTTCTACAGGTCTTCTCCCCTGACTTCAAATCATCACTTGTAAGCACTATCATTCTCATTATCTGAATCATAGCTATTTTATTTCTCTGCACATAGCTAGCTACTGTTTCTTCTGGTTTACATTGCATACAATACTGCTGACCAATACCACCCTGATGCCTGTCCTCCTGCCTCGCAGGATTTCAGACCTCCATCTGGAGAGCTACTTCAGAAAATTGAGACTCAGTGGAAGAGTTTGGAGAACTTCAAAGTCGCTTTCTCTGCAGCTTCTGCAGGAGTTCAGGTGAATGTCAGATAAGGTTATAAGAAGCATGATGAGAGCACTCTTCACAGCACAAGCAGCATATGGGAAGTTGATGATGTTAAAGCTAAACGTATTGCTAGTGATCATAGGATAGCGATCGATAAGGAATCTTGTTACCTATTACCTATTACCTGTTACCTAATAATTCACAAATAACATCTTAGATGATGCTGTTAAGTGCATTTTTGATTTAGGAAGCTTGAGCAAGGATTTTCCTGATTCTAATTACAGGGTTCAGGATGGGGTTGGCTGGGTTACAACAAGAACATGGACAGTCTTGAAGTGGTCACACTTCCAAATCAAGATCCTCTCAGTACTATGGTGAGATTGTTCTGGATGTCAAGATTAGCTTGCTGAATCAGCCTCAATTATGATGTTTGTCATAGCTTAGTCCCACCAATTATGATGTTTGCCATAGCTTAGTCCCACCAATTAGCTTATTCCCACCAATTAAACAATAGTGTCTGAAGCAGAAGAGATTTTGCACATCACACTTATTCACACCTTGCATCTGTGAGGGCGCCAGTCTTGAGGTACACTGATTGTTATGCCTGTTTTGTATTGCAGGGCCTTGTGCCTCTGCTAGGCGTAGACGTTTGGGAGCATGCGTACTACTTGGATTACAAGAACGTGCGCCCTGACTACCTGAAAGCCATTTGGAATGTCGTGAACTGGAAAAACGTTGAAGAGAGGTTGACTGCAGCAAAGAAGTAGAAGCTGTGAGAAGCGGTATCTTTATGTCAGATTGGTCCTAGTTTTGGTACCAATTCATGTTGTGTTAAAATGTCTTGTTGCAAGTTTCAAAAGTACATGTAAGATTATAAGGTATCTGTCCTTCAAATGGGCAACATTGTGGGCAAAAAACTTGTCCCTTCAATTCTTTGCATCTTAAATGCAATCATAGGTCATGCATTTAGCATTTGTTTTGCTAGTGCAATAAGAAGATGTCTCTAGATAAGGAACGCATTTTCATGACACTCTCAGTTGTCGTAGAGTTAGATAATTTTCAAAAACTTCAGCAGATTGGTTTTTAAATTCATGCTATGTAAAACAAGCCCTTGCTTTTTCCCTCCTCCCTAGCTATGACACGGGGTACTGATGTGCTGCATCATAATCTGATGCTGGATCATATAACACATGGCGACATAGTGGGCAGGTACGATGCTGCGACATCCAGCTGCAACAGAAAATAAGGAACTTTCATTCTGCGATGTGTGCATTTGGATAATAAAACGTGATGAAATAATGTCCATTGCTCCTGCATCCGTCAGATTGGAAACGTTACTAGACAATGTTGCCCTCAGAAAATTGTGAGGTCTGAGATTGTGACCTGGACATGTGAGTCCAGAGTGGGTTAGTTGTGGCACATGATAATTGAATTCAGCTGTCAATGCATTATTTGAAATGGCCTATCAGAGCATTCCTCAGACTCACCCATCTATGCATTCCTTGTGAAAGTCATGGAAGCATGGCAGCCGTCTTACTTCTTGTCCATGCTCGAAGTCACCCAAGCAGATCTGCGAGACATGTCGAGAGATTGAAACTTAAGACAGCCTGCAAGATGATTGCAGTCATCTCTCTCAGCATTAATGACCACATTGATCAGCTTCTTTTTTTCATTTGCAACATATCCCTCCAACATTCTTGTACTAAATCTTTACATCTGCTCTTATTTGATAAAGTTATCAGATATAAAGTTGAGAAGGCAGTTGGAATTGTGGTTGCATGGCCAATCATCTGCACAAATTCACTCACCGCACACTGCGGCACAACAGGAGATGAAATTGAAATAATTTTCCTCCCAGAGGGCATCCCTCTGCTGACTCGGAATATCTCTTGCTCATGTGCTGCCACCAATCCTGTCCCTGCATTGCTGTTTTTATTGGACTGCCCAATCGCTTCAGACCCCTCAGACCCCACATCAATGTTCTGCACTACATTGCTTTCCCCTACCTCTAGTAGTAGAGGCGCCGCATTTCCATCCTTCACATCAAGGGAGTCTCCTTTCATCATCAAAATAGTAGAAGCTTTCCTCCCTTGAACTAGACTTACTGAACCCGCTGGCTTACCCAGGACACTGGCTGACACAGCACTCCTTAGAGCGCTGATGCCTTCGGAAGCTACCCTGAAGCTGGATGCCAATGCTAAATCAAAGGCAGACTTAGTGGCAGGTGCTTTAGCCATGCTGAAGATTCTAACTGGGAAAGTAGCGATGATGTGCTCAGGGACACTAGAATTGAGAGGAGCATGGTCAGTGACAGGAGGTGCAGGGTCTGTAAGGAACCCAGCCTGTGTAGCCCAAGCACTGCGCCCAATCTCTACATCTGTTCGTGGAACTTGCTGCTGCCATGCAGAACGTATATAGTACCCTCTGAGTCAGCATGACAGAAGGGCAAGTGTTTCTTCAATAGATGACTGCAGGTCTTGCCCCTTCTGCAGAGTCTTTGGACATGGCACAAGACATCCAAACTTTTATTGAGTAGTATTTTCTACGATTGCTGGCATTCAATCAAATCCCCATCTCTTCCATGAAGTTCTCTCCACCACATTTGAGATGCATGCATTCAGAAATCACCTTGCTAAAACAAGGAGCAGCATTCCTCCCAGAACTCCAACTATGATCCCTGACACTAAGGTGATATTCATTCTGTTTTGAGCAGGTGATGGGATGGGACTGTAGCTAGCAGGGAATCTTGGAGGGAAGGGGGTATTGGGGGTGAAATGGGGGCACCTGCAGAGGCGTAAATAGCGCATCCATAGCTTTGTAATGTTCCAGGGCATGTAACCTGGCAAGTGAACATAGGTCTTGAGATCTGTCCACCATTCAATTGACAGATATCTGACGTAGAAATATATATGCAAGCAAAGGCCTGTCAAAAGGAAAGAGAGAACATTACATAAGTTGAGGGGAAAAAATGACAGAGGCATATTACAATTTCAGAGCTAGCAACTGTACTAGGTACTCTGGTACTGCTGTACAATAAACACAGCAGCATTGAGGTACATGCAAGTTCCATCACACTGGAGAAATAGCAATGCAAACTTCTATGCAAGTTCTGTGCGAATGCTCTAGGTAATGCAATTTAATGTAGACTTACGAGATACAGGTTTGCTTGGTCGCATGTGGCTAGTTGATATCCCGCAGGTATTGGCACAGAAGGCCCGGCTGTTGAATTAATAGGCACGTACAGAAAAGTTGTGATCGCAGAGGCGTACTTCAGAAATACTAATGAAAGGAAACATAGCACTCTAAAACATATTTGTGAAGACATCGGGAGGGTTACATAAACCTGTTATTATATTTGGGTCCTACATGTTTATGAACTTTCCCAGGGTGGTCATTTTGAATGTACGTAGCTAACAAGTGTTACAGTTGAGGAAACACGCATTTAATGATTTCTGTACTGCCATTCCCTTGAGATTGTGTGAAACAGTATGAACGATTCAATACATACTCACGCCATAAGAGACTTAGATTCTGAGGTGATTGCACAAGCATCTGGTCTCATCTCTTATTCATGGTAGGGAAACACATTGAATAAAGCCTTACATGTGGTGAATGCACATGCAACTGGTGCATTGAATACCTACCTACCACAGGGTGGGGAAAAAAGGACCGTGTACCCTTATCTGTACCCTGCAATTTCCTAACGGTAAAGGCATCTAGAATATCTCATTGTTTCAAAAGAATCTGCGGCATGCTTTACAATTCATAGGTTGTACATACCGTACCTATGTCTCTAAGGAGAACTTGTGAATGCATAGTAGGCATGTGCATTTAGAATGCTCCTCAACTCCCTTCAGCTCATAGCGATGTTTTCTATGCTACTGTTTTCTTGCCTTATTCATGTATCAGAATTGCCTCTAACTTGCAGTTTTCTCGCATCTATATTTGGCATTATTGTACAATAGTCTTTTTAGGTTTGTGGTTTAGTGGCTTCAGGTTAGTGCTTTAGGATCCATGTGCCCAACATGAGCATATTGTACCCTCAATTGATATTAGCATTTTAGTGCTCCCAAGATGCACTTATTGCACAAAGTAAGCAACGACGACGTTAGAGCTGTGAGCTTGTCGTATTTCAGCTTACTTTTTGGGTCACAATGTTTTGCTTCTGCAGAGTGGTAGCTCTGAGACCAGCATGTGGATCAAAATTCAGGAATGGAATTTGATTTATTGAGATAATGGTGAAATAGGTGAAACCATATCAAGGTCAATTATAATCTTGAGTAAGATATGCAGGCGTGTCACGGAGAATAGCTGCGCTGGGCTTATGGCTGCGCTTAGCCTCATTGTAGCATAAGTAGCTCCACTAGCCTCCAAGCTGGCTCCTCCTCCATAGCTGCAGAGGACTAGACTGTCCTCTTTAGTCTAAAAAGGCTGAGAAACTACCTTCTGATTCTGGTTAAGAAGATATTCAGCTAACAATTGATTCGATAGGTGATCTGCTCACCTTGGGTGCTTCTAAACTGTGACAACTCAGTCAAATTACCTCCCTTAGCCAGATCTGTATATAAGCTTGAGGCGAGACCACTGGATCCTTAGGATAAGATCAGGGGTCGAGTCGGCTGAGCTGATAAGCTGAGCCTTGGATGTTGAATCTATTTTTAAGACTATTTAGGTCTATTTAGTGAGACTTAGAGTATCTCGAGTTATGTCTAAGGGTGCAGCTCCTATGTTAGCGAAATACTTAGACTTAGACGAATTAGGAAGACTAGTTTTAGGAGATTTATATGACTTAAATAAGAGAGGAGTAAAGTAAAGAAAGCAGAGCCCTACTGGCTTCGGCCTTAATACAATCAGGGGTTCAGGGTTCTGATCAAACGAAAAAGAACCTATCTATTCTAGTTAAGGGCTATTGTGCGGTCATACGCCCGGTTCACCCTATCACTGTGACAGGCGGGATTGTGTGGAGACATTATCTATTTTCAGCAGCGTAGGAGTTTTCTACTATATATGAATTATGATCTGAAGCGTAGGTGAAACTTTGAGGTGTAATTTTTGGTCATAGGTAATGGGCTTGAGTGACAGCGCACAGGTTTTTAGATTGGCCAGTATAATCAGAGTAATGACGCTGACTTTTCATTTTACATCTAAATAAGCAAGCGAGAAATGATTGTGCGCAAACAGGCGGATAGCAATGGTTCCACCATAATTACAAGCTAATGTCGCAAAACGGTGTAAGGTGATTAGGTAACTGCTCAACTTATCGTTCCTTTTTAAGGCAGTTAATGTCGTTGAAACAGGTATCCGTATCTGTGTACTGATTATGCAGTCGTTGTGCGTGATTTTGAAGCAAAAACTACAATTTCATTTTTAACGGTGAGGCAGAGTTCTTCTGTCCTCTACGTCAAGCTACGCTTCGGCGTTTTATTATTATTATTCAAACGTGCTCTTACGTTATAATCAGTAGATATCAAATAAGTATATCTGCTCCCAAACTTTTCTTTTAAAACTCTTCAAGGTATCCTGTCAAAACATATCATTTATTCCAATAAAAAATGTATGAGTAGTGACTAATATTATGGCTATGCGTTTCGTAATTCTCACTAAATTCTTTTTTCACGCCCTCCTCAGGAATGTGGAGTGAATTTGCAGCAATATTTCGGTGTTGCATCTCTCCGAATGTAATTGTTAAAGACAATTCACAGCAGATTCAGCAGCTCAGTGTACGTGCTGAGAACTCGTTTGTACTTCTTGCAACTGGAGACAGAGTTCATGGGGCTCAGAGCACTTCGACATGTGAGATAGATAGAAAATTAGAAGAACTTTTTGGCGGCACAAAATCTGTCGATGATGACCCCCAGAACTAAGCAAATATGCAAGAAGCTCCAACAACGGAGACGCAACTTGAATACTGCATTAACAGAGCGACGGGGAGTCGTCCATTAAACGTCCTGCATGATGCTGTATCTACTCGACTTCAGCCTCAAGCTGAGTTTTACGACAGACATGGGGCTCACTATCACAGGGGCGGTAAACTCACCCAAGGAGTCGGTGATAGCAGCATGCACAAATATGATGGAGCCTGGATCAGTGCCAGAGGGAGCTTCCTGTTGGAAGTCGTAGCGGCAACTACAGGTGGAACCGCGCGCGATGCTGAAACAGCGACGATCATCCTGAGCCTACAGCATGTGAAAACATATAATTCCAATGTTCTGCTGTCTACAGACGACTGCAGTTTTGCCCCTGTGACAGACAATAGCTTCTTCTCTCATCTGAATCATCCAGAGAGTGGTGACAGCATCAGCTGTCAAAATCTGCTTGAAATTAGTGGTGTGTGATTCACGCTGTTTACTTAAAATGTAAACGCTCTAACATTAGATCCTCACCAATGAATATAATTATGGTGCCAATTTCCATGCACCACCTGCTCTCCAGCTCTCCTCAGGTTCAGAAATTCAACACTCTGCCATAGTGCAAGTATTGTGTGTCCACAGATAGCCTGGAGGGGGGGTGCAGAGGCCATTGAGGCCTGTGCTTGCATAACAAATGATCATAAGCAGGAGATAGGAGCACAGATCACAACTGTTAGTCTTGGCTGCCCAAGGGTTGTTAAAAACCCTTCTGCGAGTGCTGGCTATAGCAATCTGGTACCTGGCTCATCAACTGGAATTCTGGTAGAGAAAAGCCAGCAGAGAGAAGTAGTCGAGGCCGCTGGGGGCGTGGGGTGACGATTGTGGACGGAATGATGGTTTCCGGAACATTTGCTCTTTTATTCAAGCCCTCAAGGAATTCCTCTCTCAGGCCCCTCCCCTTGGATCACATGTCCAGAGCTTGAGGGCATTGATGGGCCTTAGAATGCCATGATCTGGCAATGTCATTTGGTATTGATGGGCCTTAGAATGCCATGATCTGGCAATGTCATTTTGACCTTTGCTGGTCATCTTATTGAGGCTGCATAATTGTAGTGTGATCTTATCATTATGCGTGATTTTATACTGTTGTAGACAATTTGCTGAATCGAGGTGGGGATTCTCAAAACAAATTTCGAGGTGTGAATCTGAGTAGAGGGGAGAGTTTCATAGTCCTTGTGTTCTAATTTGGTTATGGGAGAAACAGAGCTAGTCGGGCTCCTTGGTACATACTACCTACCCCCTAGGAGAAAAGGGTTGCAGCGCTCAAAATCAGCACAGCAATAATAATGCGATGGGAGACACTTTAGAATGTTATGGCTTTCTTAAGTATTCTGCAAGAGCCCTGCCATTGATGTCTTTTATGTACTTGATTAGTTGTAACATAACCTCAGCTCTACTTAGTCACGTGTGTTTGAAGGATTTGTGTGAGCACTGATGAATGAAAGGAGGCCCAGACCCCAGCTGTATCAATAACGTCTGAAAATGTATATCATAGTGCATGAGTTTGATTGTCTTGATGTCAAATGCATTTTTAACTGAGGCAGGTAGCTGTGTTGAGACTTTCATGTGATTTTATCTACCCATTGCTGATTCCAAGGAGACTTCCAGGTTGTTGATTTTATCTACCCATTGCTGATTCCATGGAGACTTCAGCAAGTAATGGTGAGAAAAAAGATGAGTCCAAAGGCATTTCGCAATTACTTGCAGTGATTGAGTTGATTGATCTTAACAATGAAAAGCAAGCCAATCCTAAAACCTAGCTCCAAATCAAATCATTTTCCAAGGTTCCCTATGGTAGTTCACGTTTAGCTTGAGATGCCTTTTCTTGCGCAGCAACAACAAGAATGCCTTGCAAAGCAGATTTGCCTCCATCATCTAGGTTTGCCATGAGGCTTGCATGCCGGGCTGGAAGCATCGTCTGCAGCCTTGCCAGACAGTCTGAGAACAGTACAAATGGATCTATGGGATCTATTGGAGTCTCCTCTTCTTCATCATCTGTCCAGTCATCATCATCATCGTCATCCTCCTCCTCCTCATCTTCATCACCCTCCCCTTGCTTTGCTGCTATCCGTTCCAATCGCTTCAGGTAAGCATCCCCATCCTCATCTCCACCCTCTCCATCCTCATCCTCATCCTCATCATCTAGCGCATCAGCATCCCAATCTTCTTCGTCTTCCTCTTCGTCCTCTTCGCCCTCCTCAGCTAACTTGGCAACTTCCTCCTGCTGGGTCTTCAAAGCTACCAATAGCTTCATAACACCAGCCATCAATTGAGACATTCCAGCACGGACCTCAGCAGGCAATGCCTCATCAGGGCTTGTCAAGATGGCAACCAAACCAAGCACACACACCTGATTCATCGTGATAACAGCATTGCCTCGTCATATTAGACAAGCCATCAATACTCTAACTAGGGACTTTTAACCCATAAAAAACGACACCTTGAGTACTACACTGACTCAAGGATGTACAGTTGTTACACCACTTCACACAGTATGAATAAATAATCACTCAGATATTGCACCCGATGACTCCCTTCACTCTTTCAGGCTATCTTGATCTGGAAGTCAACTTCAACTACTTTTTAATCAGCATCCACGCTGCAGTGCCACCAAGGAGTCCATTCAACCTCACCTTCTTGTCATGCATGAGCTTGAAATGCTTGCCCTTCCCACTCTTCTTTTGAGTGAAAATCATTGTAAACCATAGGGTTAGGAAGGACTGCAATGCACCTTGTTGCTGTAGCAGCGACAGTGTGAGGGGTGCATTGTAGTGGAGTGCGTTAGCTACAACGCCAATAAGCGCGTCCTGAGTGGATAAGAAGTGCAGCGCAAAATTCTCTGAGAAGGAGCATTGTGCAACACACAAAAATGTGGATTCCGTCAGAGAAGGCTTTTCTATGAGCCTAATAGGATTTTTAAACCTTTGCTTGCAGTTAATAGTGTTGACAGGAGTTGTACCTTCAGCGATCCCCGAGTGGCACTGCTAAGCTTGGTAAGTACTATCTGCAGGTAAGGTCCCACGCAGTGATCCACTCGCCCTCGACAAACCTGAAGGACATTTGTTCTGATTAAAAAGAAGGCTGAATTGTATTTATGTCCGAGTTCATCTAACTACGACCCTCTGAACATATACAATCCTCATTCTGATGTGTAAGAGAACGCTGAGGCCCCTTGCTCGCTGACAACAAGCCAGTTGCAGCTCTTACCACAAACCTGAAAGACGACTGTAACACAGCTGCAAAATAACTGCCTCACACCTGAACGGTAACTGCTACACAGCTGCAAAATAACTGCCTCACACCTGAACAGTAACTGCTAGACAAACTGCCACACACCTGCAGGATAACTCCCAAGAGCTTGGCAGCTGGCACCACCTCTCTCTCCCCAAAATCTTCCTTAAGCGAGGTGCTCACCATCTAATGGCACATGGTGTACAAAGTTGAAGACAGGACACAGCAGAGGAGCAGAAGTTCAGCAGACCCATAAATCAGCAGAATATGAGTAGATGTTAAGTGAAAGCCCTCCCAACTTCAGGTCAAGATAAGACAACAAGTACCTTCAATACAATACTAGATCACACAGGCCAGGTGACAACATACACTGATCCTAGTCTCTTCATATGTTGGAAACTCTGTACCTGGGCTGTTCTCAGTACATGATGAAAGTATTTAGTCTAGGCACTTACACATAAACTGTAGCTCTTAGGTCTAGGACCTACCTCAAACACAGAAGCCATGTAGTCAGGATTCTTAGAGTTCAAGAAGGTTTCAGGATCTCTACTGATCATGTTATCCAGGGGCACCAGAACGTTCTCCCAGTAGTCAATAGCCCAGTCAAGAAGGCAAGCGTGAATCTGAGGCCATAAAGACCAGAGCCTAGGACTGATCCCTTGCTTGTTGTAGTAAGTGAAAATGGCTAGAGTCTCCAATACCTGGTGTCGACAGGTTCAATGCCATGCTTTAAATTCAGCACACAGAAAAATGTTGCAAGGTGTTAAGACAAAGATGTTGCAAGGTGTGGAGACAAAGATGTTGCAAGGTGTGGAGACAAAGATATTGCAAATGCACTTGTGTAATCATCTCCCCATTCTGAAATATTTAATGGACTGCACAACTACATCGTAAAATGTAACTCATAACCATACTTTTAATATCATTACTACAATTTTCTTCCTTACATCTTCGAATATGTCTTGGCCTTCAGTTGATATCATTTTTTGCATGACAGGAAACAAAATCTCTTCAAGAGGGAGGTGCAGCTCTGACAAGGAGGATACACTGGAGAGAAGCGTGTTGATAGCCTTGATACAGCCATAAGCAGCCATAGCAGCTGCATCAGCAGCACATATAATTAATATGATTTCAGATATCACAAGTTCATATGACTTTTGGGATTGTTGTAAAAAAATGGTTCTGGAGGGGCCGTACATATCTCTAATTAAAGTAAGGGAATTGAATGTCCCTCGCTTGAAACTCTCAAGACATACACATCTCAAAACAGCCCTGCCATTCCACTACACTGCTCACCAATGCCATCATCGTCCTCATCCTCATTCTCCTCAGCAGTCTTGTACTTCCAGAAGGCTGCCACAAGCTGCTGAGTCATCTGAACTGCAAATGGCGCAATGTCCTCCCCAAACTTCTCCACGATTGCCTCTAGCGTGTATACCATGTCCTCATTTTCCACCTCAGACCTGGGGGAAGTCACAGATTGCAGATCGTCATGCAATCACAAGAATGCCTATCACATCATATGGAGTGATACACAAAACCAGGATGATGATATATGATATCCAGGATGATTAGTAACCCATTGTTGACTCCTGGACACCCTAAAATTGCTAGAAAGGAGAGATGAGAGAGATCATGCAGGAAACAAACATTACTTGCTATCATTCCTGGCCATTACTTTAAGTTAGGGTGCAATACCATACTTTTGGTTAATGTCTTCAGTCCTTTGGGCCTCTCACTTACTATGTCTTCTTCCCCTACTTACATTCTCATCATCAACTTCACAGTGAATTCAGATGATCAGGGCAGCCAGCTTCTAGGACTTACATGAGACTGAAGATAGAGGTCAAAAGAGCAGGAAGTAAGGGCTTCAAAGGCTCCAGTTCTCTGATTTCATCCATGAAGTGCCTCATTGCAATAACCGAATCAACTCGCACAGGCAAGTCTGGGTCCCCCAAACAGGTGATCACCTGATGATGGTATTGGAGGAAAGCTATATCATGGACTTCATTCGAATTACAAACATTTGGAGCTTGAAGCTAAAGCAGGTATATTGATTTGTACCTGCTGCATCAGCACTCGTACAAGCCTACCCAGGCAAGCATTTAATGAAATCCTGTCTTTCAAAAAGTGATCTCTCTCACGTTCTGCAGCAGCAAGCTGAACGTGGCCCCAAGACCCTGTCCATCTGCAAACTCAGCATCTGAGTACACGCCTGCCAACCAGGCAGCTTTGGCTCTTAGATGACCCCAGGGCGATTTAAAGCAAGGAATGATGCAGTTGATCAGCATTGGACCCAGCTGCTGCTTGTAAGGGGACTGTGATCAAGGCAGCCACCATGAATATCACACTATTGGATTAAAGAATGTTGGCATAAGGAATGACCATGAATATCACACTATTGGATTAAAGAATGTTGGCATAAGGAATGACCATGAATATCACACTATCAGATGAGAGGAGCTTGGCATAAGGAATGACCATGAATATCACACTATCAGATGAGAGAAGCTTGGCATAAGGAATGACCATGAATATCACACCATTGGATTAAAGAATGTTGGCATTAGGAATGACCATGAATATCACACTATCAGATGAGAGAAGCTTGGCATTAGGAATGACCATGAATATCACACTATCAGATGAGAGAAGCTTGGCATTAGGAATGACCATGAATATCACACTATCAGATGAGAGAAGCTTGGCATTAGGAATGACCATGAATATCACACTATCAGATGAGAGAAGCTTGGCATTAGGAATGACCATGAATATCACACTATCAGATGAGAGAAGCTTGGCATTAGGAATGACCATGAATGCAAGCTTGGTTAGCAGAGCATGGAGAGCTCAACAAGTATGCATGAGGACAAGTAAAGGATGTTCCTGTACATGCAGTGCCTCCTACTGAAGATTGGACAGGATCACTCAGATGATAGCTTCAAGGCATGCTCTGTCCCAAGTTGGGCAGACGTGATGAGGAGCGTTTTCACAATCTTCTTTCCACACCTTATTTTTCAACAGGTCTACCATCATCCCCACAGCCAGGAGGGCGCCATCCAGACGTCTTACATCTTCAGTGGTGACTGCCCCAGAGGACACCTTGGCTTGATAACCATTCAGAATCTGAATATATGATCATAAGCCAAAGAGAATTTTAGGGTCTTAAAGTCAGTCAATGACGCATCCCACAACTTTATGAGCAGCTACCCAAGATCATGAGAATGCGTCTGGGCCATCTTCTATCTCACACTTCTGCACCTGAACAATCATCATCATAAAAGAGTCCAAGTGACTCTTCTTTTTTCCGCACAGCTCGTGAGCATAATTGGACACCGCCGTCTTAGGGCTGTACATGTCTTCCATGATGTCATACCCCTGTAAAATATGCACACAATTACTAACAAATGTGGACACAAGTCAAAAAAATTACGCATGCTAGTAATCAAAGCTGCATTGCCAGTACCCATTGACAGAAATTATAATGCAGAAAACAGAGAGATGATGGGACTTATATTTGTCGCTCATCCCGCTGAATTTTGTGAGGGTGCACCGCAAAGCTCCTTCAATCAATATTCTAGTGGATGCACCCAAGAAGGTCCACTTCTACCCACTTACTTTTCGCATGTACTCATGAAAGTCCACTTCTACCCACTTACTTTTCGAATGTACTCATGAAGGTCCACTTCTGCTCACTTACTTTTCGAATGTACTCATGAGGGTCCTCTTCCCACAGGCGGGCGTCCTCATTGTTGAAGCACATAACAGGGAAAGCCACATTCATTAAGATGCTCTCCCAATGCGGTTTCCCATGGTTGTACGTAACTTTGACTTCCACTGCATGTGTCAGGAACTGCATGGGAGCAACATGACATGAGTACATCAAAACCGCATGGTGATGACATGGCATGAGTACATCAAAAACGCATGGTGATGACATGGCATGAGTACATCAAAACCGCATGGTGATGACATGGCATGAGTACATCAAAACCGCATGGTGATGACATGGCATGAGTACATCAAAACCGCATGGTGATGACATGACTTGAGTACATCAAAACCGCATGATGATGACATGGCATGGGTACATCAAAACCGCATGGAGATGACATGGCATGAGTACATCAAAACCGCATGAGAGCAACATGATATGAGTACATCAAAACCGCATGGTGATGACATGACATGAGTACATCAAAACCGCATGGTGATGACATGGCATGGGAATGTCAAAATGCTTGGCGGTGACATGGAAAGCTGCTTATAGTTAGAGGCTATCAGAAGCTTTATATAACTTGAGACTCATAGATACCCCCAAGAGAATATACTTTACTCATGCAACCACAAGGGCATGTGTTTGTCATTCTTTCGAAGTCGTCGTCTGATTGCGTGAAGAAATATCCTGTACCTGAAACACAAGGTTCAGTGCTCGAGGGCTGATGTATGCTCCTGTGGCCACAGTGCTAAGCAGCTGCATGTACGCGTCTAGGAAGGTTGTCATGCAATCCCTCTGGAATCCAAGTCATGATGAGGGAGAGCAAACGAGACCATACGTCAGTACTCCTCAGGAGGTATCAAAACCACAAGTTTAAGATCTACAGTAAAACAGATAATCTTGCGCAAGACCCTAAGTAAGCTATTTACTACAACTCAACCCTTTTTTAATGGAGGTATGAAGCTTACCCTGTACATTTCACTGAAAGCAGAATCACTGCCTTGCTTGGACTGCTTAGCATTGCTGTAGCGGCTGCAAGAGATATGGAAAGAGGCGTTTGTTTGAACAGTGAGAACATTTATAAACAGAAGAATCATATAAAACATGTTCCACCCACTCGTGCAAAGAACAATGATGACATGTTAGACTTCATAATTATGACAGCAATTTCTAGCGATTTTGACTGCAGAACTATGAAAGGAACCAGGAACAGTAAGCTTTACATTTATTCAGCATGCTTGTTCTGCTTCACACTTCAAACTATCCACCTGAAGAGACGGTGAGAGATGTGCAGTGCCCACTTCTTTGCTTTCCACCAGGGAGAGAGGTGGACATCCTGAGTGGTATCTGAGGGCTGCGCAAAAGCAAAGATGATGTGTCCAACCAATGTTGCATACAGCATGCGCTTTTTCATGCACTGCCTGTTAGCTCCTTTTAAGGACACATTATTCCCATGCATAAGAGAGTTTGTATGTGTGATGAGGAACAAAGCGTACTGCATCAACTGTTTTCACCTTCCATTGTTACATAGGAGCGGATACTACAGGCTTTACTTGTACTACATAAGCTGCTCGATTACATATCTAAACAAATATTTCCTACCTGTGCGGGATCCAACTCATTCAGACCGCTATCTCTTACAGCTTGTTGAGAGATTTAGTTAAATGTGAAACCGTGTACCTGGTTCAACAATTCTTTATCACAACCTTACCTGAGGCATGAGTCTAGTGATGAAGGAATGGAGGCACTGCATCCAACCAACAAACTGATCAGGCTGAAGCAGAACTGCAGGAACCTCCATGTAAGTACAAGACCAGAAAATCTTGAAGACCTGGGGACACACACGGTGAGCTTCAAGGGATGAATGATACGCTTGTAGGACCTACATGACCTTCATACCTATCCACTAGATGTCCTGGAATAACTTGAAACTCTACATTAGTTAAAAGTAGTTACATTTAAAAAGAGAGTAAAAGAAGTCTTACGCAGCAGTTAAAAGGGATCCTCAATCTGTTGTTGGCGGCAGCACCCAAGAAGCGAATCACATCTCACCAGTTTGATGAACTCAGCTATGCGGTTTGTCTCAACTTGAGTGGCCATCAGCTGTTTCAGCAGATGCAGCAAGATGGGGAAGGCCTGCATTATGTAATAGTGACATGGTATCAGCAGATTGCAGAAGATTCAGAAGCATCATGAACATCATCCTGCATTCAAATACCATGGAGGACTGTACAAAAACAGCCCACATCCATATTGAGTGTAGCGCATTGGGCTGAGAGATTTCAAATGAATAGAATATGAGAACACGCCTTGCCACTGAGGTCAATATCATCATAACAGCCTCTTTCAGAACTAGGATGTATACAGCTGTACTGATGTCTTGCTTTGATAGCTAGGATTCCATCATATCTACTTGGAGCAAGGTGCAACATACAATAATTGTGGGAAGTGTTACTTTTCAGATCAACTCCAGCATCTAAGATTGAGACAGGTATCCTGTACATTACACACTACAGACTTATCACTACATACCTCAGTAATGACTGGCTCCATGGGTGTCCTCTCATCATCACTTTTGAATTCAAACCTTCTGGCAAGGATTCGTAATGTGTACAAACCACCATGTAACCTTGTTTCATCCTGCATGATCAGAGAAGGCTGGTCTCAATACAGGGTAAATAGCTGTTAGTGTCAAGGTTGCATTAGAGATTAGTTTGAACTAGCTGTTAGTGTCAAGGTTGCATTAGAGATTAGTTTGAACTAGCTGAAAACTTCCCATCACCCCTACTGCAGTAAGCAACCTCAACATTAATACCATCCCTGTTGCCAGATACAGCACAGAGAAAATGACTGTCCTCTCCCATTTTAATGCACCAGAGGGCTCTTATTCAAATCATGCTTGAGTATCTTCATGTCAAAACAGTTTTCAACATCTCTCATCCTGTTGATGGTACCTGCGACATAAGGTTTGGGAAGATGGCTTGCGGCAGGCCTGGCCACTTTGTTGGGAAGTCAGCGTACACTATTGTTTTGAACACCTCTCCAAGTTGCAGCTGGACCATATGTGGAGCCCTGCAAGTTGATTGAAAGTCGATCTGATAAGCAGCAGGGAAATATGTGAGCAATGCATAACCTTATCCAACACATGCAGGGAGTAGAATCAAACAGTATGCAATGCATTTGTAGAGCAATACCTTATCAGACTCTCCATTAGATTATTTCTTACAACATTTTGATCCTCTGGGCTCATCTGATAAGCTCCCTCTGTAGACAAATATTTGCAGTAAATGCTGGGTGACACATATGTTTACAGCTACAGCCCATCTATTCACATGTTCTTGTTGCAAATCTCCATGACAACCTAGACTTATCATGTTATGCAATAAAATGTAACAGAATGGATGTGAGATTCATACCTCCAGAGGATGAGCTGTCCCAGCTACGCTTGACCAGATTTTTGAAGGAGATGGCTGCTACTTGCCTGTTATGATTACAGAAATGATGATTTCTCATGGATGCACCATCCTTTTTTCATAATACAACTATTTAGATCAATCTGCTGACGTGATGGATGGTGCTGTCTAAAAACATTAGTCCACGTCAAGTACAACTGAAGGTGATAACAGGATCACCTTACTGCTGCATCGACAGAGTCCTCAGCGGCAACACGGAGTAAATTAACTGCCTGGCCGCTAACAGTTTCATTCTGCAAGAATAATACAACGATTCAAAAAGTGTGTACTTCAAAAATTGATGTCTACCATCGACGTAAAGCTTTAGTATTTTGTTGTTCAAGCTACCTGCTTCAGTAATCCCTCAGCAGCCGTCCTTTGGGCCTGCTCGCTAGACAAGCAGCCTTGAAGCACAGCACACAGCTGTGCAATGTCCATCTGTCAGTCACAGAGTTAAATCTTAATCAAGGCTCGCGGTCATTCGATCGATCTGACCCGTGATCGCTGAAGCGTGAATTAATTTTCACACCATCCTTGCCTTCGGATACCCGTTGTTAATCCTTGCTAGCTCAGTTCTTGCAACCTTTCTTATTTCAAAGTCTCGACAATTTTCTTAAAGTTTGTAAATCTGAACACTTAACATAGGTAAGCACCTAACTGATAGGTAGGTATCTAGGCACCAACATATTTCCAAATCTATCATTTACAACTTTTATTAAGGATTCAAGGATGTTGATTTTGTGGCCTGCTGTCTTTAGCTATTGAGTCTACGGCAGTTGTTTCAGGTGTTTCCTACCACATTACACTTCATTATCTGCTTAGCTTTCATGAGGAATTTTCCCCTTGCTCATACTAGTATCCCTGCTGGTATTTATGCACATTAAGATGCTATGGTGAACTGCAACGAGCAGCAGCAAATGCTCAGGAATAGTTTTCCCTACCTAGTTACAAGATCTTCAAGTATCATGAGACTTTGAGCATGTTGTACAAAGGCCAAAAGCCAACATAGAATAACTTCGCACTGGTATCAAAAAATTCGTGGTGGGTCCAATCATTAATATGCAAGCATTAGCTTTTCATGAGGTAGTACTCTCTACATCATGCAGGCACCAACAACACACAGTGATGCAATGTGAAAATCGTGGACAACATATGCCATGGTCATATCAGCTCCATCACCTGAGTGTGGACAAGTATGGACAACATATGCCATGGTCATATCAGCTCCATCACCTGAGTGTGGACAAGTATGGACAACATATGCCATGGTCATATCAGCTCCATCACCTGAGTGTGGACAAGTATGGACAACATATGCCATGGTCATATCAACTCCATCATCTGAGTGAGGACTGGTTTGGACAACATATGTTATGGTTATATCAGCTCCATCCCTGAGCTTTGCTCAAAACATTTTAATATTATACAGGCTGCTAACTGGACAGGTGATATTCATATAAGATGTCCATTTATGATATTACTGATGCAGAGGAAATTCCTAGCTATATGTCCCATCGTCAGTCAGCAAAACTCTATGACTAGGTATCATATACATGAGAAAATACATCGTATTCTTGGTGTATGTGGTGCATACGAATTGTGTACTGATTTCAGATTCCGACAAGAAAAGCCTCTTGTGCCAGCTGTAACGTATAAGACGTTGAAGAATGCTTGTGCGGTGCTGTACGACAATGACAATCTTCGACAAAGCTGAGCAATGCCTAATCAAAGGCTTTTAAAACTGATCACCAGTCGCGCTGGTCGTGTTTCAGGCACCGTACGTAACACGGCAGGTTCATAGTGCATTGCATACTACAGCTATTTTTGTCTACATCCCGACGAGTTTTGTCTTAGCAACGTTTGTAGAGCCAGCACTTTAGCATGATAAGGACACGGTGTAACGTGCATTATCTCAGAAATGGGCTTCAGATGGGCAATATCCGCCTCTTCCTAGGTCGCATCAGACCACACGTCAGCTCGTCCTCCTCTCAGGACTCGACACCAGCAACAGTGCCCTGGCTCACAACCCTTGGATCAACATCTCATGCCCCAAGTTTAGAAAAAGGATCAGAGTCTTTAGATCATGTTAATGGCAAACATATTACTACCTATCCAACCGATCTTGATGCTATTGTGGTCCTGGCTGGAGGTCAGACGACTCAGGGATCTGGCTTACCGCCTTGGGTAGAAAGAAGACTTGACACGTGCCTTGGATTCCAAAAGTTACAATCAAAGAATTGTCCGATACTGTGCTTAGGTACAAAGAAAATAAGTCATCATACTCATTTTGCTCTAAAGCATCATCGTTGTACGCATGCTGAGGTACAGTATAGAGCTGGTAACTTTTAGTGAATAGAATGTAGTTAGGTTTTACAATGAGACTGTTCAGTGAGAGTATCTCAAGTTGTTTGAAAATTGACTTGCTCTTAACCAGGTGGTGGTACTCCTCACAAGTGACTTGTTCTTAACCAGGTGGTGGTACTCCTCACAAGCCACCAATCTTGAACGATAAAGGCTACGTCATCCACGAGTCTACCGCATGTGCCGAGTACTTGATGTCCAAAGGCCTGATGTCGTCCCTAATCCTGAAAGAAGTGTCCTCTTACGATACAGTAAGTGCAGCAAAATGTACTAACTTGATGTTATTGAATGTGCTTTTTCCTACGAACATGCAAGGAAGAAGATGTGCAACACTTTCAACTGAAGTGTCTTGATGATCAAAAATGTTCTCTCTCACTACACGGGAATGACAGCAAAGACTGTTGACCTGATAAGTGTGCTGTAAGCATGTTCTGACCATATTGTGTATCTTAGTTCATCCCTCAATTGTCGAAAAAACATGTTTGTCCATTAAGTGTGCATGTCACTATTAGTGACTGATACAGCACGCCTCCTTCCTCACCCATGATGGATGCATTGTGATAACTGTCATCATAGGTGGGAAATGCTTTCTTCAGCTTGACCATTCACGCTCTACCAGCTGGATGGCGCAAAATAATGGTTGTCACCTCCCATTTCCATATGCCAAGGACTCAAGCCCTTTTTGAGGATATGTACATGCTAGCCTCGCAAGATCTGCTGAAAGATCCTGACAGGTTTGAATTACACCATCGTACAATCCCTAATAGAATCATTCTCCTACAGCACAAGACCATTGTGGTTCTGAAAGTTGCACAAGTACTGATGATAGAATACTAGGCAATCTGAAGATTCTGGTAATGTGTTTTGAGGTCTTCCTCTGGTTCTCTGGTCATTTCAGGTTTCATTTTTGGTTTGGATCCTGCTCTGATGACGGCCTGTTCAGCCCTGATGTACTTCAAGTTCGATGTGAAAGAGAAGCGTCAAGTCTTAATACATGGAGGAGGGATATGAGAGGCCTGCAAAGCTTTTCACAGTTGCATGCGTGGCTTCATGAAACTCATTTATGCTATGCTGTTTCTAGGCAGACTGAGTTCGGGGTCTCCACAGTGAGCGATTCTCGCCTTTTGGCATCTTACTAGCATGTGTATCAATTTATACAGAACCTTCCTGATCAAGTGTAGAAGGCAAATATATCATTAGATTAAAACTGAGATCTAGGTATTATGAAGCAATTGTGACAGTACACAGTCTTAATGCATGTGAGCACAATCAAATTTCCTACAATTCTTGAAAACTCGGAGGAGATGTCTGTGGCATTTGCTAATTTATGTTTCAATGCAGTCAACCTAAAAGGACCAACCCACGTAGGTGCGTCGAATTGACACAGGAAACACGTAATTTTAGAAGATGTTTCTTACATTGCATCATAAATCAGGTAGGGTCGACATATGCTTCACATCAGTTCTGATTCGGCTTCAGGTACGTGTGTATCGGCTTCACGTATTCAAGCAGATGCCATAAGCGGTTGTGTTTTTTGGACACTTCGATTTTCCGTTGCTGCTAACCACTACCAAGCTCTGATATCAAATGCAGAAGATGTAAACAAGCTGTACTGTGTAGTAAGTAAATATGTTCACTGGTTTCACACAAGGTTTAGCAATCACTACAACCATTCGTAGATCAGATACGTTTACGGGTAAATAATGACAGCAATGCTGTCTTTTCGCGTGCTTTTCTTCCTAGCTACTATTTGCATAACTTCATTGGGCGTACTCCATGAAGCAGCATCCAGCCAATCTGCGTACTATGCGCAGATCCGATTGCAAGACAAGAATATTGATTCTGTACACAGCGCAGCTTTGAAGGCAGCTGGGCTTGGGCCAGGCGCAGGGACATATCTGACTGCCGAAGACATCGCTCTTATCTCAGGGTGGTAAGCCAGCCATGAGAATATTGAAATGAATGAGCGTGTTTTCTTTTGTAAGCTTCGACGTTCAGCACGTCTGCAAATCATCATCGAATATCTATTTAATGAGTCGGTGGCTGATTCTTGTTTAAATCTGCGAAAATAAGTCATGAAATAAAGTGTTAAAGCGCCTGATAATTCTCTTGCGAATTAGCTGCAGCAGTGTTGCAGTACTGCACTTGGGTCAGCTTTAATTTGATATTGAGACGTTGCAAGGTCGTTATTGACAGTAGATTTGCGTCAGCATCCCTTTTGCAATGTGTTCGTCATGATCCCAGGTCTGATGAGAGCCTAAAGCCACTCCACAGGCATATTGTTGACCTGGGTGGTGAGGTAGTGACACATAGCATCTTCAGGGACACTGTGGTTGTGAGCTTCAGCAAAAAGGCCTTTCAAAGCCTGACATTATCCTTGGATCTGGGCAAGCTGCCCTCTGATCTGCTCAGCAGTAATGAGAAGGTGGAACAAGTGCTTGCAGAGATAATCTACGGGAACCTGCCCTCACACATCATATCCCATGTGCACTTCGTCAACTCTCTGAGCACTGTCTCACCTTTTCAGGCGGAGCTGTCTTCACCTAACTTGGGTGACCAAGCACCATTGTTTGCGAGAGACACGACTTCGTACCTTCCTGCCCGTCCATATGTTAATCCTTCGTCCGCAGAATTGTTTGCTGCTTATTCTCAGCAAAGGGCTGAAAAGTATGACTCAGGCCTTCAACTGACGGCGGGTAGACTATCTCTGGTACTGCCTGCCCCATATCCAGGCTACACTCTACAGCTTTTCCGTCCAGACTACTTGGGATTCTGGATCGGTTGGAAAAGTGCCTCGTCCATGAGGATCACAAGCGTAGGCATGCCCATTTAAGCTTAGAGCAACACCTTCCGTCACCTTAACCCTGCACCTGTCTCTTCTTGGCAACCCTGCCCACAGTTTCGTAAAGATTTTTGTATTTTGAGGCACAGATCCTTGAATAATGTTGACAAAGCTTATTAGGATTTTTCTTACCACAGTGCAGGATTAAGGTCTCTCGACGCCAGTCTCTCCGTATGTCTTGAAGAGTTTTCCCTCCAGAGGCGACAGATTATTTAGCTCTTAACTATGATCCAACATTTAAGCGTGCAGTTACTACTGTCTTGTTGGCCAGCCTGTCATTAACACCATGCTTGGTGTCTCCACATAGCTTTGGAAGACCCTTGGGCTCCGTATCTCCGTTCACATTTCTGGGAGTTTCCAACTACACCTACATGATGAACAACTTGTTCAACTCTCCAATGGCCATCATGGTGCCTTGCAGCTTGGACCTCAATGGCTCTGACATTTCTTCCATCCACTACGCAACTGTACATGACTATGTAGCTTGCATGCCTAGTATCACAATCAACATTAATCTCAACTTCAAGGCGTTTGGCGGGGAAGTGTACCCAATGGACATCAACATCACTTCTGCCCATCAACCAGGAGTTCAAGTGATGTCATGTGGAAGGGTGGTTCAGAACTCAAATGGCAGCCTCCCATCGGACTTGTGCACAAATATCTCATACCAAATGTCTGCTGCAAACAATGCTGTTAATGACATCTCAGCGGAGACAGCTGTCTATGTTTTGTACGCAAGGGAAGCTGGCGTCCCTATCGCAGTTCCTTACGGCTCTTTTGAATTGAGCTTCTCCTTACCCGAGTCCATTCCATCATTGTATCGAGACCCCATATTCCTGTCATTGACTTCTGGTACCTCTGATGGCACAATTACATGGTTACCACGTACCACTCCTAAACAACTACGTAAGGTTTACAACGCTCTTCTACAGAACCTGGGCACAAGCAATGGAACCATCACTGCAGTGGCACCTCTAGGCACCTACTATGACATGTCACCCTTTGACCTCGCCATTGCTAATGGAGCACTCTTAGGGGTGAATCTGACAAATGAAGACCTAAACGTCCTCAATCTCACCAGCGGACCCTCAGTATTTGTGGAAAATGATCCAAGGCAGTGCTATAAAGGTCCTGGCACAGTGTACACTGGAGCACAAGTAGAGGCCAGTGAGTTAAATAATATTGACTGAACTGTAGGAATTTGACCAGGGGTTGACTGTAGGCTCTAACACCTTTTTCTGGAGGTTGGCCTCCTTACGGCTGCACTGTGCATGGGAGATTGTCAATTGTGTCAAGATAGCCTGGCCTTGCTGTAATGGAGTAATGGAGTAATTAGCTTCCCATTGAGGTCAGTATTCAGTTGGAAAGGAATGCTGGAGTAGTAGCATGGTATTACAACGCCACCCTGCCTTACAGTCGTTCATACCTCCTTCATACCACCTACCTTCTGACGCAGGTCTAGATATTCAGATGATCACTCAATTTGGAGAGGGCAGCGGCACAGCGTTTGGCTTTGCAGCCACCCTCAACTCTTCATATTTTCAATATGGTGACTACTCAGAAGGAGAGAGAGTTGCCTCACAAAATTATTTGAATCAGCTACTACTAGGGCTCAAGCCGATGCCCCACGTCCTCTCAATCAGCTATGGAGGTTTACCGCTTGCTTCAAACTCTAGTTTGGATCGAGGGAACAACACTCTTGCAGCCTATGACGCTACTCTTGCAAAGTTTGCAGCCATAGGTGTTACAGTACTGGCTGCCAGTGGTGATGCGGGTAAGATGATCCAGGCGTTAATGGTTGTAAAGGTTTGTCCTCCATATGTGATGCGGGTAAGATGATTCAGGTGTTGATGGTTATAAAGGTTTGTCCTCCATATGTGATGCGGGTAAGATGATTCAGGTGTTGATGGTTGCACAGTTGTGTCCTCCATATGTGATGCGGGTAAGATGATTCAGGTGTTGATGGTTGCACAGTTGTGTCCTCCATTGGTGATGCGGGTAAGATGATTCAGGTGTTGATGGTTGCACAGTTGTGTCCACCATATGTGATGCGATGTGTTTCTAGGCTAACTGTTTCAAGGCTAACTGTTTCAAGGCTAACTGTTTCTAGGCTAACTATTTCTAGGCTAACTATTTCAAGTAGAAGATAAAAAGGCTGCATGACCCTCTTGTTCCTGACACATGTACCTAGAAGAAAGCTAGCTTGCAAGATTCTCTTTTGTGTAGGCAGTAGGTACGATGATTGGGACTAAGACCATGTTTGAGAGTATCTATGAGGACCTTGACAACTCTGACTGATACAACATGATCAAGTTTTTACTAGATCCAGAGATTTCATTACTGGCATGATAATAATCATTTGCATGATCAGCCTTGATGCATAAAACGCATAAGTTTTGGATACATTTTGGTATCTGTCCAGGTGTCATGCAATTTTATTGGCAAAACAACGGAACGTGTAATTATTCCATTTCAGCTTCCTACCCTCAAGCCTCTCCCTGGGTAAAACTCTGCCTTACTCAAAACCCTACTCAAAACCCGTAAACCCATGAAAGGGTGCCAGCAGGGTTTAGGAGATGTGTATTTGGTGCCCATGTTGAAGTTTTGCAAATGCAACTCATGACATGGCTTGATTTCAGCTTTTGTATGTACTACCCGTTATCATGACATGATAATAATTCAATCCTCTTTTTCTCGGCCTGGATCAAAATCAGGTGACATCTGTTGGAGCTACCATGGAGGTCAAGACTGCTCCAGATGCCAAAGCAGTCTTCTGTGCCTCCATGGCTGCAGCTGGAGGGACGATCACCAGCGGGGGTGGTTTCGGCAACATCAGCCAGCATGGCAGCCCTGTGCCCTCATGGCAGCAAGCTGTCGTCCATAAGTATATCAATTCCCACAAGCATCTCCCCAGCTGGCCGTTACAGCCAAAGTTGAACCCCTCTGCCCACTACAATGTTAAATGCTCAAAGAAAAGCAATGGTTCAACCAAAGGGTGTGTCTACGGCCGTGCTTTTCCAGACATCTCTCTAATTGGCACCAACGTTCCAATCGTTTTCTCTGGTGTACCACTTCTTGTCAGTGGCACTTCTGTCACTTCACCTGCAATGGCAGGCTTGGTGGCTCAGCTGAATGCGTACATCAGAGCAACTCCGGGACTGGAAGATAAAACAGTAAGTTTTATGAGAATTTGAGGATTTTAAAGGCATATGAAAGTATGTTCTGGTGTGTCATGTTCATTCATTTTTATCTCCTTTCTGTGATCTTGATGTGTTTTCAGATCGGCTTCATGAACCCTTTTTTGTACTGGGCAGCTCGCTACTATCCGGATGCATTCACTGACATAATACACGGCAACAATTTTGTGTATGATAGCAACTGGACCAAGTGTGCGCTGGGATATGAAACTGCAGTAGGGTGGGATCCTGTAACAGGTTTGGGCATGCCCAGGATGAGCGTACTGCAGAAAGCTGCTGTGAAATACATACAGCTTCAAACGAAGCATTAGAAATAAAGACTTCAGGAAGCAGGCAGCCAGTAGTACAGTTTATGTGATTTGACCTTCACTTAAAGATTTTATGAATACCGTAATTATTTGCATAAGGGACAGAATCTGTCACGTCAGCTGCTCTAAAAATGTGATCATTAATTTCGTCATCTTGTAGGAATCTCATGTTGTAGAACATAGTTAAGTGTAGTGTAAGTGTAGTTCACGTTACTCTGTAGTATTTCTATACGGCGTTGGAAAGCTGATGGTTTCTGGACTGGGTGCCCCAAATTTAAGGGACACTTCCAAATAATTTGTTAGTCAAGTTCAATGGTGTGCTATCTTTTGGATTTGCCACTTTCAGCAGATTGCATACGGGGTTTATCAGGGGTTGCAGAGGGGCAGGTTTAGACTTATTGTATGTCTTCTCCTATTCATTGAATCATCATAAGCAACTACTACAGAGTAAGAAGCTGTTTAATTCCAAGGGCTGGATCCCCTTGTTTTACGAGTGACTCTCCGACCAAGATAGCTCCCACTCCAGCCTGTAGAGTGATGGGATGATTGGTACAGATCAAATAAGAACAGATCAAGTGTCAGTGTTTGCCAAGGTCTAGAGCAGAAGTTCATTAAAAACTTACGTTTTGCACGAATGCTACGTCGTCAGGCGTAAAGATCCCAGATTCCCCAACCATTAGGATGCCTCGTTCCTTCACCTACCGCAAAATATACATCGACTGTCACAGACCATAAGCTTTGTAAAACCAGTTGTGCAGTAACTTGTAACTCGTAGCTATATGCCTCCAGCTCACCTGTTTTCCTGCTTCACTGTCCATAATATTTTTTGTATTAGCCAAATCAACCTTGAAGGTCTGCAAGTCCCGGTTGTTAATCCCTAGAATATTCTTCTCAATGTCTGGCAACAGAAGCATCCGCTCAAGCTCTTCCACAGAGTGTACCTCAATCAAGCACTGACAGGAGAGGCAGCCAGAGTGTGTTAATAGAATCTTGAGAGGATCTGCCCTCATCAGGTCTTGTACCATAGTGGCTCAAACCTCACACTCCTGCTATCTATATTGGGATTTCAATTTGCAGGTACTATCAAATGAACACATGAGCATCTGCAAGCTGCAAGGAGGTACTATCAAATGAACACATGAGCATCTGCAAGCTGCAAGGAGGTACTATCAAATGAACACATGAGCATCTGCAAGCTGCAAGGAGGTACTATCAAATGAACACATGAGCATCTGCAAGCTGCAAGGAGGTACTATCAAATGAACACATGAGCATCTGCAAGCTGCAAGGAGGTACTATCAAATGAACACATGAGCATCTGCAAGCTGCAAGCAGATACCAACTGAGGCAATGAGGTAAGTTCCAACTGTAAGGGACATCCTCCTAGCATAATTTACAGAAACTGAGCAGAATGTGTACCAGAGAAAGCTATTATTCCATTAGTCTATACCTGCATGTTGAGAGAGGCTGCTACTTTCATGAGATACGCCATGTCTTGGTTGGGAAGGACTGATGCAATGAGAAGGACTGCATCTGCACCACTGTGTAGAGATAGAGGGCTCACATTACACAGTAGAGATAGAGGGCTCACATTGCGCTGTACTCCATGATTTTAGCATAGTGATGAAGTGGTAAGTCCTAGAGCTGGGGTGATACTGAATGAATGAAGGCACTTGTGATTCCATAGCATATAAGGGAGTTCCTGGCTTCAGCACTGAGGACTGGTTCATAGAGAATCTGCACCACTCACCATGCACGTCCCTTGAAAACTTGATATGCCTCCACCACAAACTCTTTACACAGCAGTGGGCATTGTACCCCTGCAGCCCTTATGAGACGAAGATTATCAAAGGAGCCCTGTGTATTGGAGGGAGGATAAGCTATGAGCCCTGTTGGATCAGGCAGGTCCTGAGTGTGTGAATGAGGCATTGAGACATGGGCTTCATTGGCCACTCTCATTGATAGGCTAGATCCAATTCATTGACAGAGGAGGGAGAGACATTGGCATCCCATGAGGAGACTAGTTGTGTCATATATACACACCTGAAAGAACTTCTCATCTGTGAGAACACTCAAGCAAGCAGCACCACCCTCTTCATAAGCCTTGGCAATACGAACTGGGTCAAAGTCCGGCTGAATCACCCCCTTGCTGGGAGAAGCTTTCTTTACTTCAGCGATCAACCCAGGTTTTCCTAATACAAATATTTTGCTTGAAACCTCTTTCTGCTAGCTATACACATTCCCTAGGAGGTCTAATGCGTGCCAGTTTACGCTGACAGGACAGGATACATTTACATGCAACAGATAGGAACAGGTTGGCCTTGTAACTCCATTATAACGCTGAATTGCAGCAAGCAAGAGCAAAGTCTCTTTACCCCTAGTATAAAACTGTTCCAAACAGAAGCTGGAACATGCACCTTAACAGAACCATCTGACCAAATCGCCAAACCTCAAAATAAACATGACACACCAGGTTTCAAAATGCTTGCTAGGAAACCATTACCTGTTTCTCCAGCTTTCTTCATGATCGCAGCTTTGAAATCTCTAGCAGGAGGTGCACTGTTCACCATCGCCTTTAACAATGCAAGGGACTGTTTTTCTCTCATATAATCAATCTCCTTGGCCTTCCACCTGTTCAGCATGGTGGCAGATCATCTTGCCTTCATATGCTGATTATTGATGCTCACTTATAAACTATGCACACCCATAAGAAGAAAGGTGAAAGGTGAAACGCTCAGCAGTTGGTGCCTACATGTCCTTACGCGGCTTTCAAGCACAGATAACCCACCACACTATTTCCTCCAAGATGTTTCGTGGCTTGTTGTCATCCAATCCTGTGACACGGAAGTCGAATGGGCCACACCTGCCATGGATGCAGCATGCCTATCTTCAGTAGGGAATGTGCTAGCCCATGCTCATTGTTGGATAGCGCAACACAAGAAACGCTGGAAAAAGTAAAAATCGTACTTACGCTTGTCTATCTCCACCACTCGGAGGCCTTCTCCTGATCGATACGCCGTCCTTATCGACCTAATATAACTAAAAAGAATTAAAAAATCATTGTTTGGTTCAATATGTTACTACGAACCTGTTCCGTCATGCTTGTACTCCGAACGGACACAGTCCTGAGCTTCAGCTTATTTCCTCTGCATGGCCTTTTGAATCCTGTTGTGTTGTTTGAGGATTTAAATAAGGTCTTCATTACGAAAGGGAGCGATGAAATCTCACGTATGCGACATCTGGAGTAGGAGGTGTGAAGGAGTCGAAAGTGTGAAGGACTTCATCCATATTTCCTTAGCAGTCAGGGTCCAGGCTCACGATGTGGCTTAGTGTCGGTGATGAAAAAACTCAATCGGAAAGTAACAAACACAGCTTTTTCTGACAGCAGCAAAGAGTTTGAAGCATGTTTCACCGAGGTGTATGGGACTACTAGGTGGAAGATTTTGAAAAAGTCTTTGCTTCACCCCGCTGAGCTTGTAGCATTCCAAAATCATTTCTCCTGCATAAGCCTGGCTGATGAGGCCACATTGCTGCCATGGTTTGCATCTGGTACCTGTATAAGTGCTTACAAGTGAGTTAGCGTGAGGGTCTAGCCATTTTTTACCTTTTGTTCTTCAATAAAAAAAACACATAAAAAGATGCTGCCTCTGACTCACTATGCTACAGACGAGTGGAAGCCACACCAGATGCTTCCTACCCGCCCCCGTGGTGCTCTCCATTGAACGGCCTAAAAGCATTCTACTGGCTGGATGCAGCTTCCTTACTACCAGCCATCTTGCTGGATGTTCAGCCTGGTATGTCTACACTGGATATGTGTGCTTCCCCAGGTGGTAAGTCCTTGGTACTAGCCCACCAGACATGGAGGCCTGACTCCAACATATATGATCAGACACATCTAGGACCCAGACACGTCTCCTCAGTCAATGCAAAGCTTCAGGGGCACATTGGAGGGGACTCTAAATCCCATTCTCTGGCTGATGATCCCAAACCTGAGATATTGAAGGAGAGTCTATCTTCTGAGCCAGGCGCAGCAATCTCAAGCACGACTACAGGAGAGAGGCCTTTGCAGCTGGGCTCTTTGACTTGCAACGAGCCGGATACGAAACGCAGACAAAGGTTGCAGCAGGTACTAAATGAGTACCTACCTCCCATACTGGCTGCTCAGGTCAGAATTGTTGGTGAGTGCTGCTTCCTTGCCAAGGATGCAAGGAGGGCCACTGTTTCTTTATCTCAGAAATCCTTGCCGACTTAGATCATCAAATGTGATTCCAAAACTTTGTTAATGTCGTCTAGCTAAAGTACTACCGTTCAAAAGGTCATTAAGTGTTATGCCTCCGAAACAGGTCAAGAAGGTGACAAATACTGGGCAAGGAATGAGTGTGATACATATGACAGAGTTCTGTGAGTAGTGTGATACAGATGACAGAGTACTGTGAGTGGTGTACTGTAGCCATGTAGAACATTCAGCTGTAACTCTAACTGACAACTGTGCCATGAGTCAACTTCAGACTTTCTAGTGTTTTGATACGTGCTGTTTTCCACACACATTCAGGATCGATGCACCTTGCTCCTCTGACCGACATGTGATGCAGCAATCCTTATCAAATCGTGGCATGATCCCATCCACTCAGTGGACACTCCAGGGCTGTAAGAAAATAGCCGACTTGCAGCTTCAGGTAACTGAATCCACTGTCCTTTAATCTTTAAATATCCTTACTTGAAGCACATGTGTTCTCATCTTTTGATATGAATGGTAGGTTAGGGAAAGATGTCTCACATGGTTGGATGCCAGTAGATACCTCACATGGTTGGATGCCAGTAGATACCTCATTCCCATCACAACTTCGCTCTTTGCAACCTGACTAGCTGTCTCCGTCACCTCTGTGTTCACCATGCTGCTGCAGTTGCTCCTATCAGGTTTGAGATGTGCGAAAGTCGGGGGACTAGTGGTTTTCTCCACATGTAGCATGTTACCGCTAGAAAACGACAAAGTGGTTGATAGGCTGCTCTCGAGAGTTGGTGCAAATGCAGTGGAGGTTTGTTGCAATGTCCTGCTAGTCTTTTGTAAAAACTATTTGCTGTTTCGGCAAAATGCAAAACTTGCTTACAACAAAAGGATAATGAATGTGAAGATTCTGATCATTTTTGAAAAAATGTGTTGAGAGGGTTTTTGTGTGTGTTGAGTGTAACTGTCTTGAGTGTAACTGATAAGCTCTTCTACTTAAGGTCTTCTATTGGCTTGCGGCATATCAGCTTAATGAGCATTCATCAACAGGGACTCTGCTGTGTTGCCTCTTAGGTCATTGCTCCAGGACACCAATCATTTTGTTTGCATGACACGGACCTGGATCGGTTTGGAACAGAGAGGACTAAGTATGGACTCTTGAGCCTCCCAGATCTTGCTGGATGGGGACCTATCTATACTGTGGTCATTAGGAAAGTGGGAAGCATTGCCAAGGCGTTCATGGGAGGGAGCCTGGGGTTACTACAGCCTGTGGTAACATCTAGTTCTGATGAAGAGGATGAACAGGAAAGCCAGGCATGCGAATAGGTGGAAAAGCACAACATGTATTCCAGAATCATCTTAAGATTCCCGTGATGCCTTTCTTCTCTGCTACTCTACAACTTCAACTCAACATTATTGAATCAAGTAGCACCACTGACATAGGATGTAACAGAATCTCGTACATTTCTAAGGGATACAACTTTTGCATCATCACAATGACTTCACGCCATTCCGTAATATAGGAATGCTTCATATCATTTCCTCTGATGTTCTCTCTTGGAGCACAGCATCTCATGGGCCTTTAGTGGTATTAGCAGATGCGGCACTTGCCCATCCCTTCTCTCTATTAAAAATGAGGGATGCAGCGGACTGCAAGTCGACCAGCAAATCCAGGATGCGCGGGTGACGTTGTAAATACAAGTCTTTTCCCATGAAGTACAGCAAGGCAAACCGTATCTGGAGAATGAAATAAAGACACCCTCGAGTTACATGAGCTGGAGAGACTGCAGGCATACTCAGTATCAATGGTCTAGGTGCACAGTCTGTGTTACAGAATATAAACAAAGCTGCATTTCATGAGCAGAGGCTTCAGAGATGCAGCAACAACATTGACAAGTACGTAGTACGTGTACTGTGTCACCACCCACCTGCATCAGCTCAGGATACTTGAATGACCTGATCTGAGACTTCACAGCCTGGGCAAAGATGAGCAGCCAGGCAGGCCCAGGAGGTACCTTCAGCCTACCCAATGCCCATACTGTATTAGCCAGGTGCTGAGGGCTAAAGGCATCAAGCCTGGGTGCAGTTATGGACAGCAGTGTGCGCAGCCATTCCGCTGATGGCCTGTACTTCAGCTTCCCCAAAGCGTACATCAGGCATGACACATCGTGAGAGTTGAAGGCATCCAAGCGTCTGCGACCATAATTGTCTGCTGCTAGGAAGCTGCTTAGCACAGTCCTTAGCCACCAGGCAGGTACTGGAGTTGCCATCTTACTCTTTGCCAAGGACCACACAATCTGAGAAGCATCACATGAATGTGATGTACAGAAACATGTTTAGCAAGAGAATTTTTAGAATACATTGTGTGTTTGGGTGCAGGTATATAATTCAGGTGACAAGATCACCATCACTAGAAAGTGTGAAAGCGTATTGAAAGTGTGAGAGCGTATACGACAAGAATCAAACAAAAATTCTTTCAAAAACTGTAGGGTGAAGACATTCCTCACCAGGACAAGTTCAGATGTCTTGTAAGTACTGACAGGAAGTGCAGCGGGTCGAAAAAGAAATAGGCGAGAGAGTTGTGGATAGAAGCCCACAGCCATCCACTGCTTCACGAGTCTGTTGTCAGGGACTATGCTCAAAGCCTTGCTTGTAATGCCTGCCTCAGAGCTTCTGTCTAGGGCAGGACTGCCTTGTGCAGTGGACTCGGTATCCAAGGTTTTTTCTGCTTCCTCTGGAACAGTGCTGATGATTTTGCTGCCAGTAATGCTTGTTGTGACAACATTCAAGGTGCAGTCGTTGAAAGCTGTTGAGCGCTCTTGACAACTCTTCCTATCAGGGCTGTTGGATTCACGACCTTGATTGCTGTTGCTGACAGTGTGAGAGGGTGTTGTGCTTGAGCTGACAGTGTGAGAGGGTGTTGTGCTTGAGCTGACAGTGTGAGAGGGTGTTGTGCTTGAGCTGACAGTGTGAGAGGGTGTTGTGCCTGAGCTGACAGTGTGAGAGGGTGTTGTGCTTGAGCTGACAGTGTGAGAGGGTGTTGTGCTTGAGCTGACAGTGTGAGAGGGTGTTGTGCTTGAGCTGACGTAGTCCCCTCCTAGAGTATGACGTGACTTTATTGACAGCCTGGCAGCTGCATGCATCAAGGAAGTTACCTCACGAGTGCGGAACTGAACGGCAGTACTTTTGCACGCCTTTAAGAAGGTGGTGAGCCACTTCTTGGAAGGAGAGTACTGCATAGCAGCCAGACCTTGCAGCAGTGCAGAGAGCTCTGCGGGTCCTAGCTGCTGCCATGGCTCATTCCTGGAAGTTGAAGGTACAGCCCCAGTTGAAGGTACAGCCCCAGGATCTGTCTGATTCACAGTTGAATCCCTTACAGCCTTATTGGCATTGGTTGGATCCAGAAAAGCTATATGACCATCAATTGCATCTTGATCTGAGAATACTGGAATCACAGTCAGAGCTTGAGCTGAGCCCTCACTTAAAAGACTGCTCACTTGGATACCTTTTTTGTCTACAGAAGTAGAGGGCTGGTGCTGTTGTAAACCTGAAGGAGAGACAGCATGTTTTGTGGTTATGCTGCTGTCCATAGTCGCAAGGCTGGAAGTAGAACCCATGTCAGAGGTCAAGGGGTCAGGTAGAAAATTCATAACTTCAGGAGGACCCCGTCCATGCACTGAGGTCACTGCCATGTCATGCAGCACTGACTCTGCCGGCTGCACTTTGAACCTTCCCAATGCCCATATGGACATCGCCAGCTCTTTTGGCTGGGCTGAGGCAGTGAGGGATGACAGAGCTGACAGGGCCATTTGAGTCCATGCATGTGGAGGACGGACCTGAAGCTTAGCAAGTGACGACAGGATCACTGCGATTGCAGATACTCTCTCCTTATTGGGAATGCTGTGGAATGAGGTACTGTGCCCACTTCCCTGGTGAGGTCTGCCATAGACCATGTGATGACTCATCCTTGTGTCCTCAGAGCCACTGGGCCTGCCACTGACTGTAGCCATGTCCAAGTCTCCGCTGCTTGAGAATGTCTTCAGCGCTTGGGCTTTAGGTTCAAAGAGTACAGCTGCCACATGAATACAATAAGAGGCAACCTGGGGAACATATTGGACGCAATCACAACTCAAGTGTGTTGCATTCAAGTCTATGCAAAAAGCAACGCTCAACTTCGTCTAAAAAAACCAGCACAGCCCTCATGACAATTCATATTCCAGGAGAAATTGTCTTTGATGACACCCCAGAATAAAATTAGCATTATCCATGCGCGTGCACGAGACGTACAAGCAGAATGCTATCCAGACAAAGCACTGTCATACGAGAGGGGCCAGCACACACATAAGTTCCGCAACATAAACAGCAACAGATTTAACGAGTCAGCTCAATTCAAGCTCCAGCTGGAGCCATTCCTTACCCAGTCTCTGGGAGGTCGGCAATTCAGACGCGCAAGGCCCCATGCCACGTTTGCAAGGTTCCTAGCACTACAACCTGTCAGCCCGTCTGCGCCCAGCTTGTCCAGAATAAGCATGACCAGCCTAGAGTCCTGGTGTTGCATCTTGCCTAGTGCATAGATCAGGGCTGACATACAGCTAGATGTGGCATTGTGAGGCTGCTGATCACTGAGGAGATCCTTGGCTCTGGACAGCAGCCACGGCAGCAACAGAGGTGACCCTGGGGGGTTTAGAGTTGTTGAGTACAGGAAGCTACAGGAAGGTACTCCCTGCTCCTCTACAGACCTCCCCTCCCTCTGCTCTGCTATGAGGTCTAGGGGACGGGAGGAGGAACATGAGCTCCATTCTTTAGGGGACCTGGACCCAGGTGCTCCTGTTTCTGACATAGGAATGTATCTCTGCTCTTGCGCCGTGGTCACTCTGGGATGAGTTTCTTCCACTAGACTGGAGACGATTTGTGGAGACGACTTGATCCTATCAGCAGAGAATCCAATGCCTGCTCCCTGTCCAGAATGAGATGTGTGAACAATGTTCTGGTGTGGCTGAATACGATGCAAAGCTGAAGGTGTTGCAGACTTGCCCAGGGATAGCCTTGAGGTCAGTGCTCTTATCCCCTCCATGCTTTGCTCTGTGTTAAGATGGGAGGGTGCTACAGGAGTCCTGCCTGTCTCTCTCACAACAGTCATCTCTGCTAACTTACATACAGCAGCTGTGATATGGATGAGATTTAGGTCTTGGTTGGAGATAATAGAATGTAAATGTTCCTCATTCTTGGCTGCCTTGATAAGTAGAGTAAGCTCCCGATCACATCCTTTCCTATCTGCATGTGCAGGCATCGATGCTGAGTTTCCGGCTTCCTCAGAGCTTAAACGGAAGGACAGCTTTGTGGCATGAGCGAGGCCATCCACAGAAGAGGGATGGCAATCCTGCAAGCCATGTAAGAGGCCAGGAGCCATGTAATGTGTACCTTCGTGTCAGGAACGTGCTGTAACCTGTATAATGTGGCTCAGTGTAAATATTGCAGAACCTTACATGAAGTAAACGAGGAACGATTTGAGCCTCATGATGTGAGAGAATGTGAGCAAATGATTCTGGCTGAGCTGCATTATTTTTTACACTATGTTCCTGGTATGTTCATAAATGAAATTCATTGTGAGCATCTCTCCTTCTTGAGTGCAAGAATCATCAAGAGTCATCACTGCAGGTTTCCTTACCACCTGTCCCTGAAAGCAGTCATTCCAATTAGAGGACTTTGATACCTTCCTGATACCTTGATGCTGATTTATAAACGACTTATAGCTGAAATGACCCAACATGTCCTGTTCCTACCAGTACGATACTACTACACATTGCTCTGCAATGCAGGCAACGCTGCTATAGAAATACAAACACATCTTAAGCATAGATTTTTCTGCCAGAAATGAAAACGTGAATCTTGCCGTTTCATATTTCCTCCTCTAGGTTCGGACACACAACAGTGTGGGGACATGCAAACATGAATTTATTCAGTTACTCGTCTCAAAAGATGAAAGGCGTTCAGAATGCTTCAATATCTGCACAAGCGGAACAACTAAAAAAGTCACTGGAGAGAAGAGAGAAGAGAAGGAATGAGGATCGAGCTTACAGGACGGTCAGGACAACTTGCAGTAACGAGCATAGACTCAAAAGATTAGTAATTCCTACTAAAACAGAATCTGTGCTCTCAACAGGAAGAGGCCCAGCTGCAAGGCAATGCTGACATCTATGAGGAGAGGTCCCACAAAAGATTCAATAACAATAACGGGGCTGTTGCAGCATTGGCAGCCATTTCAGCAGCATCTGCTTATCAGGGACAAGTTCCAACAATAAATTGTGATGTTTGCAAAGTAAATGAGTCTGCGTTCTTGAGGAACGAACCTTGCCTGAGTTAGGATGTTTCAAGACTTCCAACATATGATACTGCAATGCCCAAAAACTAAACATTTGAAGTGTTTGATTTTAATTCATTGTGAGTCACATTATTTTGTGTAGGCCACCTTTAGCAGTGAAGCACTCTACAAGCAGCATGTTGCTGGACCTGTGCATCGTAAAGCAATAGAGAAACAGCAAGCTGATCTAGTTAGGATACAGCACATGTCTGTGTACCAGGATGCTGCACAAGCTGCCCTGGGTGCTGCAGCATGGACATCTACTCATGGTGGAGGTGCTACTAATTCGAGCGGGTTGGCACCTGCAAAAAGTATGTTGTGTGAATGTGTGGACTGATCCTGATCTCTAACATGTGACTTTGCTGCATTACACAATTTGTCTTTCCTTTTTTTCAGTGATCTATTTTTGGATCTCTATCTTTGCTTTGCCGCAATCATTCTTAATTTCCAAAGGAACATCAGTGCAAGCAATCAGAGGAGGAAGCCAAAAGGCATCAATATCTCAACCAAAAATACCGATGCGTCAGGGTGCTGAGACCCAGGCTACTCAGGTGACCAAGAAAGAGGCAATGCCTTCACATGCTGAGCTGGTCGCAATGGCCAGAGCAGACGAGGGGCCCCTGAGCATTGGAGGTGAACTGTAGTGATCAGCTTCCATAATCCTTCACACTGCTTCTGTTGTTCTTGTTTTCCCTGTCATTAGAGTTCCAAGTAAACCAGGATGTTTATGTTTCTAAATGTAGGCTGGATACCTCCATCAGTTGCAAAATTACCTCAGGTTGCAGCTACAGGACGGGTAGTGGCCTCTGCAGCGTCTGTCACCATGAAAACAGATGAAAGTGCAGTTGTTGATCTGAGGGGTGTATCAAAATCATTTACTGATGGGACTATTACGAATGAAAGGGATGCGGGTGATCCTGATGGAGGATTGTTGGGCCTAAACTATGGTGATAGTTCTGAATCAGAAAATTCAGATGAAGAAGATAAGGACGATGCTGAGGCAGATGATGATGACCCTGCTCCAATTTCATTTTTTTGAATGTAACTGAAGACTTTGTGTGCAATGTGCCTGTTTATGCCCTGCGCAATTGTAGTTCCACTGTTGGGAGTTACATTATCAAAGCTCCGAAACTGCCGCCTGGTGACAATTGTTCGGTACTTTCTGATTTCGTAATCTCTCCTGAAAGACAACATGTCCGATACAAGTTCTCAAGCTGGAGAAAAGACTGAGTTAGATTTGTCTAATGTAAGCCGCCTGGTATAATCAACTGTAACAGAATGACTATAAATTGAGTTTTCTGCTTTTTCTGTTCAGAGTGATGTCGTGACAAAGTACAAAGCTGCTGCTGAGATAGCCAACAGTAAGTTAGCAAATAAACGTAAACACCGCTGGTTCCAAGAGTTAATAGCCTCGAAATCATACATGCAGAGGCTTTGGCAGCTGTAATTTCAGAATGTAAAGACGGAGCCAAGATTGTAGATCTGTGTGTCTGCGGCGACAATGTCATTAACGTGTAAGTGCTGCTATTTTGAAGATAATTGCGTTACTTTCATACTAACACGCTCATGCACATGTAACGAACATTCAGAGAGGTAGAGAAAATCTTCAAGGGCAAGAAGCTAGAGAAAGGATCAGCCTTCCCTACGTGTGTGTCTGTGAACAGGTGAATAAGATGATGGGTGTGAATAGCAGATGACAGGTGACTGCGAACATTTTTACCCTCATATATGTGACAGGCCATTTGCTACATTATTCCCCGCAAGCCTCTCCTCAACTTTTCAACCTCTGCCTTGCGCAGTGTTGTTGGCCATTTCTCCCCTGTGTCTGAGGACACCACTGCAGTCAAGAGTGGCGACATTGTAAAGATGTAAGGAAGCAGTGACTCTTTCTGTAATTATTTCTGAATGTTCATGTAGAACATGAGGCGTCTCATCATTGAAGTATGTTTGGCAGGCCTTCATGTGTTTTTAGTTAAGTATTCAGTCCTTATTATTTAAATACTGTACATCATTTGTATGCCCCTGCCATTGTGTGTGATGCAGAGATTTGGGGGTTCACATTGATGGGTTCATCGCCACCCAAGCCCAGACAGTTTTTGTCCAGGAAGCAGCTACAGCTCCAGTCACCGGCCGTGCTGCTGACGTCATGTCTGCAGCTCGTACCGCCTTTGATGCAGCACTGAGACTCATCAGACCAGGGAAGAAAGTGTCTGAGGTAGCTGCAACCTTACAGAGCATTGCTGAGGCTTATGGCTGCAATGTTGTTGAGGGAGTGATGACTCATCAAATGAAGCAGTTCATCATTGATGGAAACAAGTGTGTGCTCAACAAGCCTAGTCCAGAGGCCAAGGTTGAGGAAGCGGAGTTCGAGGAGAATGAAGTGTATGCAGTGGATATTGTGATGAGCACTGGCGAGGGCAAGCCCAAAGTCCTAGATGAGAAGGCAACGACTGTTTACAAGAGGGCACTAGATGTGGAGTATAATCTCAAGGTGAGGGCTTCATTGCTCAATTGCATTTGGACCAGAGACATTTCATAGCACACATCTTTCAAGCAATGCAAAACTCACTGTGTCTTCCTGCTTCCTGCATTTAAGGAATTACTGTTGAGTAATGCAACACATGTGATATCACCCATGTGGGTACGCTGCTGATAATCACACACCTCGCCACTGTGACATGATGAATGGCTGCTCTCATCATTTTCAATTAACAGAATAAGTGAGTGATATGAAGCTTTGTCCTAATTGGACACCATCTGCTCTTTGATTTATACAGCTCAAGGCCTCCAGAGCTGTGTTCAGTGAAGTCAACAAGCGGTACCCCACCATGCCCTTCACCCTGAGGGCTTTGGTTGAGGGTGTGGACAATAAAGACTTGGCCAAACAGATGAGGCTGGGGATGGTAGAGTGCTTGAATCATCAAATGTTGCAACCGTACCCTGTGCTTCATGAGAAGCCAGGGGACCTAGTAGCACAGGTGAGGATTGTCAGTGATTGTTACTCTTTTCTTTGTTTTCTTAAAATCTTTTTCAACTGTATAGTGCATGCTGAGATGCTTCTTTGAAATGTATGCTGTCTGTTACTTGTTTGCTGTTGAACTCTTGTTCAGATGAAGGGAACTGTCCTCCTAATGCCCAATGGATCGGATGTTGTGACCAAAGCCCCCACACAAGTGTTAGAGACTGAGAAGAAAGTAGATGCAGATGTTCTAGCATTGCTTGCTTCCTCTATTAAGACCAACAAAAAGAAGAAGAAGAAAGCAGAGGGCGTCGCGGCCATTGAAGCAAGTTAAAGACACCCAGTTGTAATGTTGCATTTTAGTGTGTCACACAAGTACGCAGGTTAGACTTGAACACTTTGTTTGCGATCGCCAACTTCTTTACAAGGGTACATATACACCATACTTGCTTTTAATCTTCCTCGCGTCTCTGCTACCTCAATGGAATGTCTTAATTCAAAAACCTTATATCCCCATTGAAATGTCCAGGAGCATGAAGCTCCTATGCACTGCCTATGAGGCGTATGAGGTGTATCAGACCGTGAATTCAAATTGAGTGCTGCAGTAAGGCCCCTTCTTCTGTCATCCCTAACCTTGTCATATTTGATGAGATCAGTTCAGAGCATAGGCCTACCAATGATTTATTGTTGCTCTCAGATCCCTGTTTGCTAGGTGTCTGCCTTATCTTTCAGCACCCAAACCAACTGTCCTCCCATCAGCCCGCTTTAGTCCTGCATGGAAGGCTACTTCCACACTATTAAGCACCCGCTCTTGCTCCTCCCGCCGCATGGCTGTTTGGCCTGCCTCGGGGTCAGCTCCAGGAGGCTGGAGGATGGGCGCCAAAGCTGCAGCCACCTCACCTTTAATCCCCATAAGGCGCTGAAATCGTTCTTTATCCTTGTCACTGCAATGAAAGGCAGCATGCGGCACATGCTATCATCCTTGTCTTGAACCATATCAATACAGCATATGGCTGCTTTTTGTCAAGCATAAGAACTAAATCCAAAGCTAAATCCCTCATAGAATATGGACATGCAAGCTACTCAGCATTTGAGAAGTTTCATGCTTGCAAACACTGAGCTTGGAGCAACCAAGCACCACTCCCAGGTTTCCATGCAGAGACTGGGATTTACCTTGTGAACTCTGCAGCATCCCATCTATTGTGCCCGAAAACTGCGTTGACAGGAATATCCCCAGGAGGCGCAGCCAATACCTCTAAAGGCTCTGCCTTCTTTGACCCCCACAACAGCTTCACCTTCTGGTCACGACTAAGCTGAGGAGCACCTCCTGTTGCCCCTGCAGCTAAAGCAGCGCCACCTGCACCTGATGTACCTCTTGGGCCTGCCATCATGGCCTTAACAATATCAGCACTGTTACCTCTGTCACCGTCTGCCCCAGGTACACCAGGCAAAGTCTGATGAGGAACACTTGACCTGTGTAGGTAAGAGTCAGGACTGTCACTTTATAATAGCCTTAACAGCAAAAGCGATGGCAGGAAGGTTGATGAATATACATTTATGGCAGGATGTGGAACAGTAAAGAGCACAGGATGTGGAACAGTAAGGAGCCCATTCTACCACCAGTGTTCAAGAGAGGAAGCTGGGATGCAGAGACTAGTGTGACTCAGGCACTGGTACCTTCTTGATCTCTCTGGAGGACCCTCTAGTTCCTCTCCTCCCCTCTTCCCTGCTGAAGGCCTCTGGTAGCTGCCTCTGTACTGCTCCCCGCTGCCTCTATACTGCTCCCCGCTGCGCCTCTCATGCTGGTGTCTGGTATCATCAGAGCGCTTCCTGTCCCTAGCATAACCTTCATCTTTATCAGTAGACAGTGCACCACCGGTGGTTCGACTATTGCGTTGCTTGTCTGTTGATTCGTCGCCCAAGTAGCCTCTCCCATCACCACTTTCCATCAGCCAGCTCCCTCTCCTCTCATGCCCATCCATGTCATAGTGTCTTTGCCCAGAATGTCCCTTCCTTGAAACAGGATCATGAGAATGAGAGCGTGATGAGAAGTGCACTTCCTCTTCATACTCCCTCCCCCTTCTCTCTGATGTCTGACCTTCTAGTAACGGCTCCCCTCTCTTGGATTCCCTTGGAGCCATAGCCTCCTCTTTATTCCGTCCACTCCTATGTGAATGATCATCCCTTGCATCATGCTGGGTCCAACCTCTCTGCTTGTCAAATCTCTCCTCGAGGTCAGGCTTGTCAGTACCTCCTCCCTCCTGCTCAGCATGGGATGGAGGAGTTCCTGTATGCTTTGTGATGGGCCTGAGAGATTCAGATTCACTATGAAGACGACCAGGATACTCTCCCTCGTTGTAGTGGCGCGGGCGCTGTTGCTGCCCATGGTCAAAGTCATCATTTCTTCCGCCTCGTCTAGGTGCATCGCCTCTTCCATGGTCCTGTCCATTACGTCGATCAGGGTAGTCTGGATGACGGTGTCTGTCTGAGTGTGATGTGTATTCTCTGTATCGATCCCCTCTCCCCTCATACTCTCTATTTTCCCTTGAGTCCCTACTATTTCGGGGGCGAGGAGGTACACCTCCCTCTAATGCATGAGGAAATCTGCATGAGTCACCTGCACGGCATTTTCCCAACATAAAGTAACGGCAGTTAGGAAGAGGCTCCCTTCCTTGGTGCTCAGGTCTTGGTGATTCACCCCTTCCACGCTCCATGTCTCGACCATGCCTTGGTTCATAATCAGGGCTTCGTCGAGCAATCTCTGGTCGGCTGGTTACACTGGATCTTTTTATACGCTCATGTTCATCATAAATCCTGCCTTCTGAATTAGGGGAGGTGTCCTCATGGCGACGTCGCTGTCCTCTCTCAGAAGGAACATCGCTAAGACGAGGGGCTTCAGTAAGAGAATTCAGAGTGTCCCCATTTGCTGGACACATCGAATCAGGCTGACGATTCGGGACTCCTGATGCCTCCTTAGGGTCCAGGTCTTCTTCTTCATCGTATTCGATACCCAAAATGTTGTCAGTCATGTTTGGATTCCTGTCCACTTTGTCGTGAAAGAGTGCAGGAAAACGACCTTGGTCATTGGTTTCAAAGCTAGAACAACTTTGCCTTCAATACTCTCATTGGTGATTAGCATAGCGCCTGCTACCATCAAACGTGATTATATGCAATATGGAAAGCAGTATGACGAGTTTTCTTTGATGCACAGGGCGTACGTGGCACTCTTTCTTCTTGATTGCTTACCTGATTTTGGACGTGACAGGCTTCGCATGACTACTGGGAAAATGGCGAGTCACTTTTGTTACAGAGGTAAGGTGTTCGAGGTAGAAACTTACTTGATAATGCATCTAAGTCATATCAAGCAATAACACTCTTAATGCCTCCTTAGAATTGTATACCTAATTCACCTTCAGCTTACGCTAACCTAAAACGTCTCAGAATTATTCATGTAATCTTGCATAGAGTGCAAAAAAATTCTTTGGGCACTCCAGTGCATTCAAGAAACGTGACTTGCTTCTTTCAGGCTAGCGGATCAAATTCATTGGGTCTTCTGCAGCCTCATCAGAGCTATGAACAACATGTTAAGACATCCTGCAAGTATGAGCCTTTCTCCTCAAGGCCTTGACATCGAGTTTTTTCAAAAGCATTTCCTGTGGACAATGGAGGGTCCGCTCTCATCATACTCACTCTTTGCAATCCACATTTGTTGGAAAGTTGATAGAGAGGCTAGGATGGACCCTCCAATCCACACACTGCAAGGGAACAAGAAGAAAGAATATCTTGTTGAAGGATTTCTAGTCCAGCACAAATCAGGGAGCATGCCATTTCACATGCATCATTTCAAGGATAATGCATCAAGCACGTGCAACATGTTGCGCTGTTTGAATTTTAAAACATATATCATGGATGACCTTTAAGAGCTACAGGCATATATCATGGATGACCTATGAGGGCTACAGGCATAAATCAGGCAACACAACAAGCGATAGCATTGACTGACCTGTACTTGCGCTCGGGGGGAGCCACCACCTTGATCTTCATTGCAGAGGGCGCTAATGCAGTGATCTCCTTGCTCATGCGGTCAGCAATACCAGGGAACATAGTTGTGCCTCCTGATAACACAATGTTGTTGTACAGGTCCTTCCTGATGTCCACATCACACTTCATGATGGAGTTGAAGGTAGTGTCGTGGATGCCAACAGCCTCTAGACCCAGCATGCTGGGATTGAACAAAACCTCTGGGCAGCGGAAGCGCTCGTTGCCAATAGTGATCATCTGCATAAGAAAATGTCACTTGAGGCAAGCAGGATTCTGTCACAGAATCAAAAAATTACAAATACTGTGTATACATCAACATTTGCAGAGTTGTACACAAGCATGGAGAGATTCCCATGAAGATGGGAAGGCACTACCTTCAAGGCATCATACATGAACTAAGCGAAGTGAAGAGCTGAGAGGATGGACCACCACGGCTATACAAATATTTGCTGAAGACAATCTAAATTGCATTAGTATTATCAGCTCCCATTTCACATCATCACACCTGTCCATCTGGCAGCTCATAAGTCTTCTCCAAGGATGAGCTAGACATGGATGTAGCCATTTCCTGCTCGAAGTCTAACGCTACATAAGCTAGCTTTTCCTTAATGTCTCTCACAATCTCCCTCTCAGCAGAGGTAGTGAAGGAGTAGCCCCGCTCTGAAGTCAGCCACAACATAATCAACAGCCACATAGCGCATTCATGGTATGGCTTAAACAAATAATTCCTAATCAGGCACTGTTTCTAACTATTTATTTACACATGTGGTGGTAATAAGGCCTGATAAGGCTGAGAGTGATAGGAAGACATGCATTCATCATTGTCAAAGTCTTGTTGTGGGTTCTCCTTGCGTATTCTCCTGTACGTATGCTTGACATCAACATTAACACAAAATAACAAGAGGCACATTATTTTCAGCCTCACCCATGAGGATCTTCATGAGATAGTCTGTTAGATCACGGCCTGCAAGATCCAGCCTTAGGATTGCATGAGGAAGAGCATATCCCTCATAGATTGGCACTGTGTGCGACACACCATCGCCACTGTCCAACACGATACCAGTGGTCCTTCCACTAGCATACAGGGACAACACAGCCTGGGCAGTGAAGGGATTTACATTTCAAGCAAATCCACATTCTTGCCTAAAGATGATATGTATGTTGCTGTTGGTTGCATAATAAATCATTTGAAAGAAACAGTAAATATCATCTTCAGGTGATCTAAGCAACATGCGTAAAGACTTACTTGAATGGCCACGTACATGGCAGGCACATTGAATGTCTCAAACATGATCTGCAGACAGGATGCAGCGACTTGTGAATACAAAGGTTTTTTGAGGTATTTGTACAAAAGCACGCCTTGCCTGAGTCATCTTCTCTCGATTTCCCTTGGGATTTAATGGAGCCTCAGTTAGTAGCACAGGGTGCTCCTGCAGTGCAAAAAAATTTTGAAGCCCAGAAATTTGAAAGAAGTGCAGTATAAGCCACACATGTCACAGGATATACCTCTGGTGCTACCCTTAGCTCATTGAAGAAGGTGTGATGCCAAATTTTCTCCATGTCATCCCAATTGGTGACAATGCCATGCTCAATTGGGTACCTCAAAGATAGAATACCACGCTTTGATTGTGCTTCATCACCAACGTATGAGTCCTGAAGATAAAATTTAGATCAGACGAGGTTGGAAGATCTTCAAGTTGCGCATCCGTCTGTCGTAATTCGGCAACTCTCCAACAAAATAAAAATGCACCTTCTGACCCATCCCAACCATAACACCGGTGTGTCGAGGGCGACCAACGAGACTTGGGAAGACAGCCCTGGGGGCATCATCTCCTGCAAATCCAGCCTTCACCATACCAGAGCCATTATCAATAACCAGTGCACTGACCTCTCCATCGTCTGCCATCCTGATAACAAACACACGAGGAGAACTCAAAATTTAAAGAGACATGGTGATTTACAAAGGCCCTCTTCATTGAATTCCCCCCTATTAATCAGCACTTTCAGTTACTTCAGTTCATAATTTTAGTAAAATATCGGTAGAAGAGAATGGTTTGTAAGGACACGCAGTAGAGCAAGTGTGCGTACCTTTAATAATTAGTAGGCAACTATGAAGGAAGAAGAAATATGCTGCGTACAATACTTCCTGTAGAAATTTGATTTGCGTCATTGGCCTGCCCTGTCAAGAGCGTATGAACAACAATCAATACCTGCGGAGCTGTAAAGCCAATCAATGTATTTAGTAGGAGCGTACTACTGAATGATATATTTACGGCCCAGCAGTAAGTTCATTTTCAAAGTCACGATGCTTTGAAAATCTATTGCACATTTTTCGTGCGACCTGTACATAGACCAACACGTACTGATACGGGGGCGCTTTCATGAGCATTGCATCATGAAACTTAATGGATAAAATTCTTGGTCAATAACATGAAAAAGATACAAGAGCAGACTCTGCTTCAAAATGAAACTCAATCGAGCTATTTTGGATGGTACGTAACAGGTGAAAGGTATTGAAATAAGGAAATTAAGATGGTGGCACAACAATGCTGATGTTCCACATTACTTCCAAAAATAACATGCTAAATAGAGTAGCAAATAGCAGAGAACCCTCTGAACTTGATTTTGGCATCACAGATTTAGACTCAAGTACCGCCTTCAAAATATCAAGCACATCATAGTGTGCCTGCATTGTTTCCCATGCAATGACATTATTGACAGATGAGCATTGACCGATTTTCAAGCCAATGGTTTTCTACAGACAAACATGACCTGACAGCCCAGGATAGGGATTTTGCTAACGAGTCAGCTTTGTTTTAATGCAAGAGCATGGGGTGCAGCCTTTGATTCAGCTTTCATAATAAACAGTTGACATCTGGTAACACAGCACAAAATCAAACACTTAGATCACCTAGGAGAAATTTGCATCCGCCAAGCTCCCCTAAATCTAAGTTCCTTACAAACATCATTTTTGCAAGTTTGCTCCAGCTCCTGATGTTGACGTTTATTAATAGTACATTCTATGAGCGTGTATCCTCTACCGCACAACATGAGTAATACAGTAACTGTTTCGTGCAGATTTTGTACCATAAGAGCCAATGTTCAGCAGCATTTTAGTCAGGTAAGACTTCAACCACCCCCTGAAATAGGGTTTACTGATGGGTTTAAAGCACTTGCACCCTAGGGTATGTCAAAGAAGCTACATCTCCTCAGGTATGACAGAGTCAGTTGTTTCAAACAACAGAATGTGTGAAGGCAAAGTGAGGAGTATATTTTACATATATACATGTATTCTAATTCTAAACTTCATAATTTAATAATCATCAACAGTCATCTTGCTCATTGATTGCTGGGTTCTCTAACTGATCAATAACATCCTTGTCCAGATCAGAAAAGTAGGGATGTTGAAGGGCATCTTTCGCCTGCAGAGACATAGGAAAGTGTCAGCAAGACTAGCTGCTCCCCAAGGAAAGACACGAGAGACATCAAAGGACGTAACTGCCTGCAAATGCTGAAGTTGCATCCAACTCACCGAGATGCGACGCCCAGGATCATACTCAAACATCTTCTTCATTAGGTCAAGGCCCTCTGCTTCCAAGGTGGGGAAGATTCGTTTTAGGTCCTGCGCTTGCCATTGAGGCCACTCATGCCTGTAGGAGGCAAAACATTGTGATTAGGTTTATCCTGACCATAAAGTATTAAGGTTCTGGAAGTATTCTTAAGTGTTGACATGTAAACCATCTCTCAATCTTCTCACCAGTCCCTCAGCCTTGTAACACCTGGCCAGTTCTCCTCTGTTGGCGTCCCCAAAAGCTTGAAGATGTGTAACAGCTGTTGCAGCTCACAGTCCCCAGGGAACAAAGCTTGCTGCCACCATCAAAGAAGGCACAGGTGGAATGTCAATACACACTATGCAATGGAAAGCATTTTAGAGTTTCTTGTATAGAAAGCTGTCACCCTCAACCCCTATAAATTCAGACCTTGCGGACTAGCTCTGCAAAGATGCAGCCCACACTCCACATGTCCACTGGCGTGGCATAGTGTGTGGAACCAAGCAGTACTTCTGGGGCTCTATACCACAGTGTCACTATCTGTGCATGTGAGAAGGTGCAACGATGAGTTGGGCTAATTGGAGTGTAAAACCTGAGTTATATAAAAAGTAATTGCCCTATCTGTAATTTGTGTTGTCATTTTGATAGGAGTACAAGTCATTGACTTACTTCATGCGTGTAGCTCTTGACTGGTATACTGAATGCCCGTCCCAAACCCAAATCAGCAATTTTCAGGCACAGATTGGAGTCATCAATGAGTAGATTTTGAGGCTTCAGGTCGCGATGCATAACACCATGCTTGTGGCAATGAGCTAGGCCTTTCACCAGCTGATACATCAAGTTCTGGAGCATGACAAGATAGAGAAGTTTACAGCTTTGTACAACCTTATCAACATAAATTTTAATCATTTTAGAGTTCCTCACCTTCACTGTCGCCATAGGGATAGGAAATGATGGTCCCCTTCCGCTTTTGTCCATCCATTTTTTGAGATCTGTGCTTAAGTACTCAAACACCTTACAGAAAAGTTGCAAAATGAGGTAGAAGTTGAGGAAAGTCTTAAGGAATGAGAGTGGTGGCTCAACAAGTATTTTGAAGAAAGCAAAAACTAAGTTATGGAAGGCCTTACCAAGTACAAACAGGCTTTCCCACTCTCCTCACTGTGTTCGACACTCATCAACCTGAATAAAACATTCGCTTGTGAGCGCATTGTCGGCTAATTCCTTAAAGTTCTGCAAAATACCACGCACTTGACGATGTGGTTACTTTCACTTAGCATTTGCAAGAGCGACACCTCTCTGAGAGTCGTTGACGGAACACCCTCCTCTTCCATCTGTGCAAAAGTTAGTAGATACAAATATTGACACTTTTCATGGACCCATACACTAGAGTTTTCAAACCTCAAGACGTGTCTTCTTCAATGCTACCAGCTTTCCCGTGACGAGATCCTTAGCTTTGTACACCTGAGAGACAGGCGGGATTCATTTCAAAGTGAGACAAGGCCTAAACTTTTAGAGGTTATCACCCACCTTTCCATATGTACCCTCTCCAATCTTCTCCATTTTTTCATACTGGTCCATCGTTGATAAATCAACAGGCACAATGGATTACAAATAAGTACCCTGAAAGATTGATTAGAAATCTGTATGTAAATACAATTTTGACAACGTTTGCGAGATGTTTATGTCGCCTGTCCCCATCTGTCCAAGCATTTATTCCCGCATGTACGGAGCAGTTTTGCTTGAAGTGTGGGCAGAACTCGCTCGCAGGTATTCCCCTCATCAGGTGCGTACAATTTAATCAAAAATGAATAATCTGAACACTTTATGTGGAATTTCATGTAATTTGTCGCCAGCCGCATCTGTTTCCCTTCATGCGGGCTATGCTTCTGATTTCTGCGCAAATAATGCTGAGAATCAGCTATACGCAACATTCAGAGGTAGTGTAGTATGTTTCTCGTTGGACACGTTGAAGGTATGAAAAAGTTGAGACATGAAAAAGTACTGATGCTGGAGTCTGACACCAAGCATGCTGAACAATTCAGGAACAATGGAGAGTTGATATATTTCCTCCTGATGTTGAAGACTTGCGGATCACAAGCTTAAGTTACAGCATCGAGCTTAATGCTCTTTGCCTGTCCCTGTCATCTGGTTCCCTCACCTTAGTTCATACAGATGACCGTAGTGTGGAAGAAGTAGGATTAGTTGATGGGGGTATCATGAATATGGCTTGGGGCCCTGATGGGGATGTTGTGGCCATAATTACAGGATTTGGAGGCCTACTGATAATGAGCCAAGTAAGCTGTAGGACAGATGAGATCTAAGCATCTTAGCGCAACAGTGATTTAAAAGTCATTTTTGAAGTTCTGTTTTAAATTGGAAAGCTGACAATGCAGATGTATGGGGTCATGAGGAAAACAGGTGAGGCCAACCTTAAAAATAGTGTTGACGTTTTCAAATTTGCAATGCCGTTCCAGGAGTGGGAGGTCCTATCTGAGAGCACCCTAGCTAAACCTGAAGCGCAAACAAAGAGTTTTGAGGATGCAAGTATCAGTTGGAGGGGTGACGGAAAATACTTTGCTACCAGCATAATGTCCTCAGGATCAAGGTGGGCATGTGCAATGTACAGTACTGTAAGAACAGATCTGACGATTTATTTGAGATACCCAGTTAGTGGAGTAAAGTCAGTTTACCAGGCCGCAGGAATAACATAGTTCTAACAGGTATTACAAAGTACTGTGACTGTGCTGGATCACGTCACACTGACTTCCCTTTAGGTCCATCAAGGTGTGGGATCGTGTGGACTTGTCCTTGCATGCTGAGATAGCCTCAGTGGAGGGAATCCTCCCTGCTCTCAGTTGGCAACCCAATGGAAGGCACTTGTACATCGCTGCTGCAGCAAATACACAAGAAATGTCTAGTGCAACCACAAGCAGATGCCCCAATGCTAAAGTGCTCATGTACGAGAGGAATGGATTGCCACATGGTGGCTTTGATGTTCCCACCCAATCAGGTGCTGCTGTGATACAGTTTCAGGCTTGAGAGGCTCCCACCAATTTGAATGGATTCCTCCCTCATGCCAGACTCTATGTTCATCAGATATGATCTGTGTTCTCTCCATACTTCCTACTAATTTATACAATGTTAGACAGCAGCATTTACACTATTGGCTTTTCATGCATGCAAGTCATGTGACTACACAGCATATACCTATCCTCAACTGAAATCCGAATCTCATGTCACCACAGGGCATGTGCAGATCTCTCACTTACATTTGAATCATGTGACCTTAGGACATATACATAGTCTTCAATGGAGCCTGGACTCTGAGCTCTTGGCCATCGTGCTAAATCCAGGAGTACATGAGTACGAGGGAGCTTCACGACAATGCAGCGTTTGGAAGCTACAGGTCTTGATTTGGATTGTGTGTCTGACAGCTGCATTTTTGGATTTGAATTATCCCTGCTGGAACAAACTGAGACTGCCAATTGTGACTCAATGTGAACACTCTTGCTTCAGATCTGGCATCGTCGTAACTGGCATTGGTACTTAAAGCAGGAGCGAGTGTATGCGGTCGGCAAGGAGATTGATGGTGGTGGCCAGCCTGTCATAGCCAGGTCTGCAGGGAACCCTCATGTGCTCTTGAATACATATGAAGCAGCCCTCATGTGCTCTTGAATACATATGAAGCAGCCCTCATGTGCTCTTGAATACATATGAAGCAGCCCTCATGTGCTGTTAAATACATATGAAGCAGCCCTCATGTGCTCTTTGAGCAGGCTCTCATGCTAGCTGTATGGTAGCTGCATGGTAGTCAGCATTGTACAGAAAGTATATTTACTCCAATGAGTCACACTTGTTGCCATGCTGTGTTACAGATGGGATGAGCAGGAGGCAACAACCCTGCACGTGCTGCATGGTGCTGGCTGTTACCAACGACTAGACTTCATGTGGCAGCAATGTGTGAGCGATTGGGGGACTTGTGTGGTAGTGGATGGCAAGGAGCTGCTGTTGACACCATTGAGGTGAGGGTACCTAGCTTTGGCTTGATCAGGTGATCATGCGCCTGTGGGTCTCGTATCATTCCACAGGGTTAGTAGGGGTGTGAAAGTTGCTGGGATGAACTTGTACATGGCAAAGGCTGAACGCTTTGTATTCAAACTTACGAATATTGTCATTTCACTCTTCAGGCACATCACGATCCCACCCCCAATGTGTGCCGCCCGGGTCCTCCTGCCCTCGCCTCCCACTGCAGTTTGTCTCAGCAGCTGCACAACCAATGGAGAGCATGAGATGGTGGCTGCAGCACTCTCAGATGGACGCATCGCCATCCTTGCTTCAGTCGAGGATGATCTGTGGGAGGAAACTTTAGAGGTGAGTTGTTGGTAGAGACCGAAAAGAGGTGAGTTGTGGGGGAGACTTGGGGGTGCTTTGTTGGAGAGGACTTAAGCAGGTGAGTGGTTGAGAGAAATTTTGAAGGGAAGGTGTGTGGGGGGACTTTTCTCGTTTGTGTGGTGGGGAGTGGATATTATATTAGGCCAGTTGTAGAAGGATGGGATATTACCACGAGTTATTCTTCAAGTGCTGACATCAAGGGAGGCAGTGAGGTGTGAAACCAGTTAGAACCTCTTGAAGTTCTTAAGCTTAGCTTGCTACGTTAAATCAGTTGAGTTTTGCTTGCTCTGTATTGTTTATTTATGGTGCCTTGTACTTGACATTAAATTGGCAGTGCATTATTGATCTGTTGAGCTCCACCTGTCATCTCCACCTTTGGCTTCAAATGTAACCTCCACCTGTCATCTCCACTTTTGGCTTCAAATGTAACTTCCACCTGTCATCTCTCATGTTGCCTCTCCTCTGCGCTTCCCTTCCAGGAGTGTGGATCTGGAGACTCACTAGTGGCTTGGACTCCACCCATCACCTCTTCGATGCCAAATCACTCCAGTAAGGATAAGGAAGACAGCACTACCTGGTTATCCTGTCTAGGCGGGAGCGTGGTGAGGGCACTGTGCTGGCTGGACAGAGATGCCTTGCTGGCCCTGGTTTCTGGAAACAGCAGCAGCAGCATGGAGCCAGGAAGCAGTACACCAGGAGATGTGTTGGTGGAGCTGTCCATCAGGGCAGCGTCCGCAGGTAATGGATTTGAAGGCAGCTCCAGGTGGGAGTTGTGTGAAGGGTGTGGAAGAGACTCTGTTGCACAGTCAGCTCATGTTGTTTGTGCTGACGTCAGAACCGTGTTGCACAAGGGCTTCACTGTGCTGTCCATGGTCTCACATGGCACTACCAGTGGAGCTGCCGTGCTTCAGGGTCTTGGGGGCCAGATGGCAGTGTACCTGAGAGGTGGGAGGTTCACACTCCTAGCAGAGGGGCTTAATTTCCAAGCCCCATGCCCTCTCATGTCATCAGCTCCAGGACTCACTTCAAGCAGCAGTAGCAGCAGTAAGGGGCACCATGCTGTTGCTGTGGGCTTGTCCTTGAAGACAGGTAAGCTGTATTGGGGAAGCAGCTTAGTGGCGTCCGAGGTGACCAGTTTTGCAGTACGCACGGGTGGTGCTGGTGGGCCTGCCCTGCTGTACACGACAAGGAAGTCCCTGCTGTACACCGTGTACTTCGAGCAACTGCTGTCAGGCAGCTACCAGCACAGGGAGCTACTGGCTTCTTCACAGGACCAGCAGCAGCAGCAGCAACAGGTACAGCAGATTGGTGGGCCGGGTATATACATAAAGCAGGACGAGAACAGGTAAGATCTCATGGTTTGGTGGCAGACACTCTTTAATAGGAGTTAGAATATGGTGATGAGGTGTTGATAAGAAGTATGCTGCAGGTTGATGAGGTGTTGATAAGCAGTATGCTGCAGGCTGATAAGGTGTTGATAAGCAGTATGCTGCAGGCTGATAAGGTGTTGATAAGCAGTATGCTGCAGGCTGATGAGGTGTTGATAAGCAGTATGCTGCAGGCTGATGAGGTGTTGATAAGCAGTATGCTGCAGGCTGATGAGGTGTTGATAAGAAGTATGCTGCAGGCTGATGAAATAGCACCCTTTTGATGTACTTATGATCAGCAATACTGCAGTGTAGCTTCAGTATGCTTCATGGACCACTATGAAGATGAAGCATCACATGAGAGGTTGCTGAGTGGTTGATACTGATGTGAATCATGTAGGAGAGATGACGACATGAGGGCAGCCATGCATGCAGCGATGAAACCCTCAACAGCCAATGCTGCTGCCCGGGACATGCTGGTCAGGGCTGTGGAGCAAGGCAGCGAGCTGGTTGCAGTTCCAAGAGGTGAGCAGTGAGCTGGTTGCAGTTCCAAGAGGTGAGCAGTGAGCTGGTTGCAGTTCCAAGAGGTGAGCAGTGAGCTGGTTGCAGTTCCAAGAGGTGAGCAGTGAGCTGGTTGCAGTTCCAAGAGGTGAGCAGTGAGCTGGTTGCAGTTCCAAGAGGTGAGCAGTGAGCTGGTTGCAGTTCCAAGAGGTGAGCAGTGAGCTGGATGCAGTTCCAAGAGGTGAGACACAGAGGCAGCTCTCAATACCATGGATAGAAAACAATGCGACTCCGTGGTGGAGCTCTATTTTGCGTGATATGCAAAATGTGAATTGTCAAGTCTCATGGAAAATTATGAATCATGTCAAAACAGTTAGTTGATATCTTTGACAGCTGTGCATGATTGGTGTCTCGATCTTTGTTGTATTTGTCCAGGGACTGTGACAGCTGTACATGATTGGTGACTCAATCTTTGTTGTATTTGTCCAGGGACTGTGACAGCTGTGCATGATTGGTGACTCAATCTTTGTTGTATTTGTCCAGGGACTGTGACAGCTGTACATGATTGGTGACTCAATCTTTGTTGTATTTGTCCAGGGACTGTGACAGCTGTACATGATTGGTGACTCAATCTTTGTTGTATTTGTCCAGGGACTGTGACAGCTGTACTGCAGATGCCACGAGGGAACTTGGAGTCTATGTCTCCTCGCGCCCTTGTCCTGGCTGCTATTACGCAGAGCCTGGACTGTAAACAGTACGCAGAGGCTTGGAGGCTAGCAGGTTCCAACAGGGTAAGAAAGTAGGCTCCCTAATACACTCATATCACAACACCATAGCTGTCGTTGTGGAGGGGTTTTAGGGTACAAGGTCTTGCAAGTTGTATGTGCATGAGAGCACTGATTTGGCGGTATTGGGTGGTATTTGATGCCACGTATTGGGTGGTAGACAGCCATTTGATGCCATGTATTGGGTGGTAGACAGCCATTTGATGACATGTTTCTTCCCAATGGTGGTTGTAACCACAGCATCAAGTTATATAAAGTTTCGTCTGGATCAAAGCAATTATATTGTGGCATAAGCGTCATGTGAACAGTCATCTAATACCTGTTTCTGTGGCACCCTGCGGGGGTTGTAGGTGGATCTCAACCTGATAGTTGACTATCGCTGGCCCACCATCCTTCACCACATGCCTGCCTTCATGAATGAGGTACCAGGGCCTTCTGATCTATGTGACCTACTCTTTGCTATCCACAATGGCAACGTGACAGCACAGGGTGGTCCTTACTCAGGCATGGTAACAACCAACCAACCAACCGCTCTCGAAGCAATTCCCTCCCCACCTTCAATTTCTGCTACTACTACTACTGCTGCTGCTACTGCTGCTGGATCCAAGGAGGCACCCCCTGCCAGCAAAGTAAATGCGGTGTGTGATGCAATAGTGGCTGCCGTAGAGGGCTTGCCAGGAGGGAGAGAAAAGTACCTAAATGTCATTGTGACTGCATTTGCAAGGTAAGGGCAGCACTTCAAATCTGATGAAATGTATTGTACAGGCCATTTTCAGAGTACAGTCACTAGAGTCAATTGAGCATGCAATCGATTGTACAGATGTCCATACTCCAGGTTCTGTTACCATCCTAAGTCATGTTTTTGATGTACATGTTTGGTGATAACAGGAAAGAGGCCAGGCAGCTGGACATGGCCTTGGCTTGCATCCGAGACACAAAGGAAGCTTCGCTCTCTCAAGGGACCGAGAGCAGCAAGAACGCAGCAGAACGAGCCTTGAAGCACCTTCTTTTACATGTAGATGCTGATGAGCTGTACCGAGTGGCACTTGGAATGTACAGCCTGCCTCTTGCCTACATGGTCATTGCTAATGCCCAGGTGAAAGAAATCAGAAATGTTGTGATGTGCTTAAGACTTGCCTTGCTCCTGGCTGACTTCATGGTTTCCAACAAGAGGTTGAGTAGATCTTGAGACCCTGATTAGTCTCTCAGGCAATACTCTTTGCTTTGAGTCATAACAGAGAGACCCTGGAGAGTACATGGCTGAGCTTCAGAAGTTTGGAACCATTACAAGTGAGAGCCTCAGGTGCCATGCCATAGACCTCCACCTCAAGCGCTACCAATTGGCAGTGAAACATATGTTTGAGTCCGGGCCAGAGCATTTCCCAAAGGCAAGGCCTTCACCTTGCTTGCTGTTCATATATTGACTGATTGTTTACTCAAGTTTCTGCAATTCAATCATTTTTTTATTGCTTGAGTTACGGTAGGAAAACATGATGTTGAAGATGTGTGTGATGAACAAGCGTTGGAATACAATATGGCCAGGGCACAACTGCAGTGTCCTAGACACCATATCTTCTCACATCATACAGGCACTGGCACTGGCAAAGGAGCACAAGCTGTTGAGATATTTGCTTAACCTAGTGTGCTCCGCTCCTTCTGCCACCACGGGTGTCAGAGGAGACGCAGGAATGGAGGAACGACGAGCACAGACCCTGCTGGCTTATGGTGTTGCCCTTGAGGAGGAGCGTAAATATGAAGATGCCGGAGTGGCATACATGGCAGCAGGAGAAGTTTCAAAAGCTCTGCAAGCCTACAGGTGCCTGCTGAGGAGGGAGGTGCATACATTATGTGTTCTTTACCTTGAATATGTCAAACCTGCCATGTTTGTGACATGGAGAAACCAGGAGAGGATCCGTCAAAGTGCAACCATGCACCTAAACCACTAACACCAAACCTGCCATATTGAAGATCAGAAGTGTTGAATGTTTATTCACACATCCAGGCCAGCCAGTCAGTGGCGTATGGTTTTTGAATGTTTATTCTCACATCCAGGTCAGCCAGTCAGTGGCGTATGGTTTTTGTCCTTGCTCGGCGGCTAGATTACAGCGAGCCTGAGATGCAAAAGCTGGCAGTACAAGTCTCTGACGAGCTAGCTAGTTCTGGGCAGCCTGCTGCTGGGGCCCAAGTACTGCTGCAGTACCTGGGAGATGTAGACAATGCAGTTAGCCTGTTCACACAAGCCAGGTGTGGAACACATGTTTTTATAAGATGGCTTTCTGCTCCGGGATTCTAACTTTCCCTAGGCTTGGTAAAGATGAGCTCATCCATCTAGAGGGTTACATCCATATCCCCTGGCAATGTGTTAGATACCCACTGGAAATCTGATAGAGTGTGGTGTTTCATGGTGCAGTTGTATAGATGATGCATAGAGGAGATGTGTCTCCTCACATTGCATGTATAACAAGACTAATCTTTTTCAGGGAGTGGAGAGAGGCTCTCCACACAGCCTACCAGCACCAGCGGGTAGACTTGGTTGAGACTGTGGTCACCCCGGCAGCGGCAGCAGCTGCATCAGGTCTTCTGTCTGATGCTAAGGAGAGTATAGAGCGCATTGCCAAGTACGGGGCGAGGTTGAGGGAGGTCAGAGGAAAGAGACTGGCTATGGAGGCTATACTCAATACAGCAGGTGAGTCCTTTGATTCATAGCATCGCTTTGTCTGAGCATGGCTGCTGGAGGGTGGCCATCCTGTGCTGAACCCTACAGCCTGCAGATATGAAGAAACTGAGGCGCCTAACTAACAAAAGGTTATCCTAGGGTTTGAGATCTTAACTGCTTACTGTTGACTTTACTTGAAGGAAAAGCATGTATTGGGTAAATGTGTCTTTTCACAGATGGAATTGGGGAGGAGAGGGATGAGGATGCCATGACAGATGTGAATAGCATGATGACTGGCCTCAGCATGTACACAGAGAACACTCATACAGGTCAGACGCTAGTCAGCAGCAGCAGCAACAGTGGGCGCACTGGACCTGCCTCTACACAAGGCGGGCGTAGGGCCCAGCATGCACACAAGAAGGGGAAGGCGAAAGGAGGAAAGATCCGGCAAGGTGAGGGCTTATTCGTTGTAGCCAAATAATCATAAAATCCGGTTCACCCTTGTTTGTACTGGAGGCTCGCCCTTTTTCACAGCTTAGTGATGCTGGTACATGAAAGAGCCTGATTAGGGGGGCCTCTAGGTTACGTAGTGTTTGCTTTTCTCAGGAAGCCCCAAGGAGGAGATTTCCCTGGTGGAGCTACTGTCTAAGCTACATCCCACCAGTGTTGCGCTTCAAGAAGCTGGGCAACTAGGAGAGCTACTTATCCTTGTGGGGAGCTATGAGGATGCACGAACTCTTCAACACTATGTATCAAAGTGGATCTCAACTCATGAGGTGAAATGTGTCACAAGGAAGGATCGCTTAAACTTGGTTACTTATTGTACTTCTTGATGGATTACGCTGGTCTCATGCTGTATTGTACTTCATATTGTCAATGAATTATTCACTAGTTGTATGTATAATGTATGACAACAGGTGGTTCAAGTTCATGAGCAACTTATATCAATAAAAGTAACTCTTGTTAGGGGTCTTTTTCCTGAAATTGGAGTTTAACAATTTGTCTGGTCGCTTTCTGTTCTTTTAGGACATGATGTCAGAGGTATCTAAGTACTTATCTCCATTGGGTCCCCATAGTAGCACTGCAGTGCCTGCTCCTATCAATGAAGGAAGTAAGCAGCAGTATGGAAACGTCGAGTGGAAATGGGCAGTACTTAGGGACGCTTAATGGCACCGACAATGTGCCTTGTTTGCTCGTTAAACATTCATCATAGCAGATTACCTTCGGAGACATCATTTATCACAGTTGTTAACTTATGCTCATGCGAACAGCTTCACCGAGAAATCATTACAGGAGTATGGTCAAAACTTCGACTCAACCTGCACTATGCTTTGATTCCTTAGCAAGGGTCAGGAAAATTCTGCAGATGTACGTCACAACCCTAAGAAAATTAGTTTAAAATGCAATTGTTTGTGTCCATGGGACAGGAGAAGAAAATCATTTATGAAGACAGTGCTTCATGACGCTTTTTACAAAACAAAAGCCAGGACAGTGTCCAGTGCAGTCTTGGCCGACTCCAATGCCACTGCAGATGCAGCCTCATCCTTTTTCCTCAGTGCAAAATCTAAAGCCTCCACCTAAACAGATGAAGTGCCCAAACTGTCATTCGTTTTCCTTATCCCAATCATCAGTACTCCCATGCATTCACATCAAGTTCAGCATTCAAGCATCACATTAGCGAGACAGATCTCACCTTGGCAATGAAGTCTTTCCTGAGCTCCAGGGCCTTCTTCTTCTCATCCTTAGCCTTGGTCTGAGCCAGGGTGTTCAAGTCAAAGCGAAGAGTTCCGGTCTGGCGGCGCAACTCCTGGCGAGCTTCCAACCTAAAAATAATCCATGAATCATAACGATGAGCATGAATCCCAACATTTGAAAACAATTTTCAACTAGGAGATTATATGCAAAATTAAATAATTAGGAGACTCCATTCAAATGTTAACACATCACTTTTTTCTCCTCAAGCAGAGTATTTTAAATCACTAACCACACAATGCCACCCAAGCAGAATGTAGCAAGTCGATGCATAATTGAACTGCAGCCCCATTGAGTACATACCAGTAGTTCTTCTTGATTGAGGGCTCCAAGTCATTGTCAAGTCGCGATTCAGACTCCTGTCACCAGCAAGGTTTTGTTTATACTTGAACAACACACACACATATAGGAGAACAACACAACTTCTCCTGGTCTTGGACCTTTTACAAAATAAACTTTTAGTGGACGCCATGTACTTACTCGGACTCTTGAGATGACGATATCTATATTGGATCGAGCCTGGGTTCGTCCTTGGCGCACATTCTCTGAGAGATCGCTGTCTCGGGCCTCGTAAATGATATCAAATCCTGCTTTCACCGCCTTTCGGTCATCAATGATATCGACGGGAGTAGCAGCAGCGAAGGCAGCTCCAGACACTGAGAGAGAAACACCGGCAAGAAATCCTCCGAGGATCTGCATGAAGAGTCACAACTCGTTATTTCTTATGATGGACTCTTTCACAACCTATTTGTTCTTACTGCTCGACGAGAATCTGCAGAGGCCTTGACAACAACTGCAGACCTGCAAAAATGTATAAAGATGAGGACTTCATAAAGGACAAAGCAGAAAGATTGGGTATATCTGAACATTTTTTGCAGTATAATACCTGCGTGAGGCTGTCACGGGGCGAGATACAGAGGACCTGCTCAGTCCAGGATGATAGTACATGAGAATTGGTTTGATAAATGGTAAGAGAAAGATCTTGACGGGGAACATACCTTTGGGTGAGGGAGGATAGGGACATTTTAATTACAAATACAGATACGCGACGTTGGATCCTCAATAACTCGTGTTGTACGAGATGTGTTACGAGATGTGACGATTCGAGTTCAGACTGATGCGATAGTAAATGCAATTTTCTGATGTGGGGACCAATTAATATGAGAGATACAACTTACATGTTGAAATCTCGAGTTAAAATATCTAGCTACACAGGTACCTATCCTCACATGGTATCCAAGTCATGGTAATAGCCTCCTGGATTCTTCACATCTTCTTCATTTATTTACGTGCTATTTACTAATTGAAGTGCTTTGAGAGACTCCTGGCTTGTTCAGCTGCATTCCCAATGTAAGTTGCAGGAGTAAGATGTTTAAGAGATGCCTTGGCATCCTCAGGTAGACCATCTAATCCTTCCACAAAATTCTGCATGCTTTCTTGTGTAACTCTCTGTCCTCTAGTAAAAGCTTTTAGCTTCTCATATGGCTCTGGGACTCCATATCGTCGCATGACTGTCTGGATAGGCTCGGCCAGAACCTTCAACACCATGGACAACAGGCAATCCATTCTTATCGTATGCACAGCACATTTCATAATGAAACTTGAACAAAGAGCTGCTTTCTGAGAGAATATTTGCAATATCAATTTTTTTCTAGGGGAGCAAGTATCAAAAGTCACAACTTCGTTAGTTAGAAATCACTCACCTCCCAGCTGTTGTCTAGGTCAGCCGCCAAGCTTGCTGTGTTCAGCTGCAGCTTGCTGATGCCTCTTAGCGTGGAAGCATATGCAATCAGGCAGTGACCTGCCCCAACACCCAGGTTCCGGAGCACTGTTGAATCTGTTAGATCTCGCTGCCATCTGCTGATGGGTAGCTTGTTCACCAGGTGCTCCATCATTGCGTTGGCCAGCCCCAAATTGCCTTCACTGTTCTCAAAGTCTATAGGGTTGACTTTGTGAGGCATGGTGGAGGATCCAACTTCACCCGCAATGGTACGCTGCCTGAAACCCAGGAGTCACCAGGAAACATTGTAGAAGGTACACAGTGAGGACTACAGGTCTCACACAGAATATGAAGCAAAGGTATTGAGGAAGTTGATAGCATAGATTGGAGGGTATGTAAAAGGCTGGTCATTATATCCCATATCCAAGATGGCCTTGAGGTAGAGTTTCTTCCACCTCTGAGAAGTTGCTGTAGTAGAGCCACTTGTACACCAGGTTTACGGAACCATTAGATCAAATTTCAGCTCGTATGTTGATAGATGGAAATAACATTTTAATCAGCTTCAACGCATCTGACACCTCCTGTTGATCAATGTCATGTCATTTTTTCTCACTTGAAGCGTTTGAAGGAGATTCAAGCACACACACAGGTACTTGCACTCACTACAGGACTAAAGGAAGATGTAACCTCACACATTTATGTACCTCCAGTAGAAGCCTCCGTAACAGATGTAGCCCCATACATCTGTTTTATACTCACTTGAAGTATCCCAAGGAAATGTATCCCCACACATCACGATCAAAATCAATGAGAATGTTGTTGAAACGGATGATAGCACTGAACAACTCAGCAATGTAGTCATGAGGCTCAATCTGAGTGACGTAGGGATTGAACTGCAAACAGAAAAGCGGCTGAGAGTCACAGCATGTGAATTCTTCAATGATGCTTGAGTCACAATGACATGACTCATAGATTGGCGAGTCCTCTCTAACACCGACAAATACATGACCAGAAGTTTCCTGTATAGAAACCCTAAAGCTTGCTGCAGACTTGGCACACCAACAGAGATGCTCATGCTGGTACACTAACTCACTTCAAGACCCAAGGATGTTACAAACTCCTCTGCAACTGTTTGCCAGTCCACATCAGGATAGGCACTTATGTGTGCATTGTAGTTTCCAACAGCTCCTGCTATCTTTCCCATCATGGGTACAGCTGCAACTTGATCTCGCTGTCTCTTCAACCGGTATGCAAAGACAGCCATCTCCTGAGAGTTTGATAAAGAAACATATCCTTAAGATTGCAGTAAGTCATCCTGAGACTGCCTAGGAGACTACTGTGGTGTGTGAACCCCAAACAGAGTCTCTCATAGAATAAGTCTCAACTTGACAGTGTGAACCCATGAGCCTCATGTTAGAGGGACACCCAGTTTGAAGCACACACAAATGTCTTTCAGCTGTATCCATTGTCAAGAAGCAATGTTGGATTACCTTGCCCATGGTTGTGGGTGATGCAGTCTGCCCATGGGTGCGGCTCAGCATAGGCACTTCAGCAAATTCCGTGGCCAGGCGGTTAAGTTCCGAGATAATCTTGTCCATATTTGGAAGTATCTGAATGACACAGGAGCATATGCAGGTGTTAAAATGATCTAGAAACAAGCAGGCAGATGTTAAGATGATCTAGAAACAAGCAGGCAGGTGTTAAGATGATGTCGAAACAAGCAGACAGTTGTTAAGATGATGTAGAAACAAGCAGGCAGGTGTTAAGATGATGTAGAAACAAGCAGGCAGGTGTTAAGATGACGTGGAAACAAGCAGGCAGGTGTTAAGATGATGTAGAAACAAGCAGGCAGGTGTTAAGATGATGTAGAAACAAGCAGGCAGGTGTTAAGATGATGTAGAAACAAGCAGGCAGGTGTTAAGACATATGTTGTTGTGTCCAGTGCATATGAGTAGCAGTTGGCCTACCTGCTTTTGGACTGTAACTTGAATTCAAGAGCATAATAATTGTGAGTTAGACTTATCCTACCTGCTCCTCAACTGCCTCTTTTAACATGAGAGCATGTGACAAATTGTTGATGTCTTCACTTGTGCAAGCAAAATGAGTGAACTCCAGCACTTTGTTCAGTTCTGCATTCTTTTTGAAGTGGTCCTTCAATACATACTCAATAGCCTTAACATCGTGGTTAGTAGTCTTCTCGATCTCTTTGACCTGTAAAGCAGACATCCGATTTATCAAGTCTGTTATTTTTCCTCCCAGACACATTGTATTCAATTTCTCAATACATTTTTCTCGCAGGAATCATCCTATGATTTAAATCACCCCTCATTGCTTGACACAGGAACGAATATTAGAAGTTCATAATGCTACATTAAGCTGAGCTCACACTTCAATATCTCTATCCGCCCACCTGAAGCGCCTGTTCAACATTGAAGGTAGTTGCTAACTCATCCAGCAACCTGTTGGCCTCAGGACTAAAAGTAGGCACCTCAGTCACACCCTCTATGTGGCTCAGTTTCTGCAACCAGCGGCATTCCACTAGCACACGAAAGCGGATGAGGCCAAATTCACTGAAGGTCTGTCTCAGAGGAGCAGTTGTGCGTCCGTACCGTCTACAAACCAGGATATGACCAAGGCACGCGAGTGTACATCTTAGCAAGTTTATAAGGATTTATGTTTGAATTAACTTTTATGTCTTGTTATGACAGGTTCATACATGCAGCAGTAATTCATTTGCTCAAAAAGAATGTTATACAGGATGTAGTGGTGCTGCCACTAAAAAAATTCTTACCCATCAAGGGGGCTCACAGCTGTAAGTGCACTTAAATCTAGATTTGAGGCCTCAGTTTTCACCTGGAAATGTATTAATCGCATTTTCAAGGTAAATTTTCAACAGATTCCATGGCATCGGTCAAGTACCAACCTTCCGAATGTTGCAAGAAGTCATGTTCTGCTTTCGATTGCCATTCGATCTGAATAAATTGATTACTGGAGGCATCACGTGCTGGAGCACGTTTTGCTTACGAGGCAGGCCGCCGATGGAAGATTCTTGAAAACGAGAGTGCAACATGTTATTAGTTGGAAATTATCTACAGATATTACTTTGTATGTAAACTTAGCCTATAAAGTGTGTTTGCAAGCACTTTCACACTTCATACCTATTCACACTGTTCTCAGCCTCCAACATTAGATGTTAAGTTGAATCGAATCTCAATCAGTGACGATATAAGGTGTATGGAGGTGTTTTGAAATCGAGCCTTCAACATGTCAGGCATTCAGAAAATTGATGATCCATCCATCCCTCCTCCATGGTAAGTATGCAGTCTTAGTAGGGCCTGTCATAAACATGACTGATTTTCAGTACCCTCATTCCCTTGTGTAAGAAAGATCTTGTATTAATAATAACTTGATACTCATTTACACAGGCAAACTTTATTTGATCCAGCTAGTGGACTGAAGTACTACTGGAATAGCTCGACGAATGTGACGACTTACGAGGTAGATCGTGCCTATGTTAGAGGTTTACCTAAATGTGGTGTAATTCACGTACCTAATTTGTCTGTTTAAATGTCGTAGCGACCTGCTTCTGCTCCTGCTCCTGCTCCAGCTAGCAATTACGGAGGTGGTGGTGGCTACGGGGTAAGTTCTCTAGGGTCCTAATGACAATTTCAAATTTCTCTCTCACCTATTATGGTGTATGACAGATGAATGGCGGTAGTTATGGAGGAGGTGGTGGATACAGCTCAGGAGTTGGAGGATACCACAATGGATCCACAAATACCACAAACGATTACCGAAGCAATGGTGGCAGTGGTGGAGCTTATGGGACTGGCAGTGGCAGGATGAATGAAGTCAAGGATATCCGTCCAAAATCAACTGCAGGCTTTCTACCTCCAAATGAGTACAGGGCCATGCATACGTGCCGTGTAGAAGGGGATAATGTTCCAGACCCATTGCAGACATTCGAATCTGTGGGGTTTCCAAATGATATCCTTGACGAGGTGAACCCTTGCATCGTGGCTCTTTTCTAATACCAGCACTCAAGACAATCGCTCATACAAACTCCTCAACATGTGTAACAGATTCTGAAGGCTGGGTTTGCAAGGCCCACCCCTATTCAGGCCCAGGCCTGGCCAATTGCATTAAGTGGACGAGACCTGGTGGCCATTGCCAAGACAGGTAGTGGAAAGACCTGTGGTTTCTTGCTACCAGGCATGCTGCACATCCAGGCCATGAAGAAGGATCCACGCCATGGCCCCACGCTGCTGGTTCTTGCTCCCACTCGTGAACTGGCAGTCCAGATCAAAGAGGAGTGTGACAAGTTTGGAAAGTCTTCTTATATAAGGAATACGTAAGTTGTACTCTTCATTGAAGCTGGCCATACACTACATCCACACATCTGTAATAAGTCCTCAGTTTTAGGGTCATATTAATTGTTATTGAGTTCTGATTATGCTCAATTGTTATTGAGTTCTGATTATGCTCAGTGTACAGTGCATGCCCTAATGATTTTCATGCAGGTGGGGCACCAGACCTTACAGACCAGGCATGCAAGGAGTTGCTGTGAGGTGTCATACCGATGATGTTCGCTGCATTCTGATCTGATCACACAGAAAAACGCTAGCGTTGTGTGAAAGGTGCACTGAATGCAACGTGCTGACGTCGGGGCTCTGACTCTCATCGTGGCGCTGACTCAGCGCCTGGCTCTCCATGCTAGTCATGAGAGCATGAGCTCTCCTGCTACTGCCCTGGCTCCTGTGGTCTGCCCTGTCTGGTTAACTGAGTCCTGATCTGCCCCTCTCAGCCCCCAGGTTGGTCAGTGGGTATGCACAATCCTCAAAGCCTTGTGTGTGCTGAAGCTGACATGACTGGGGTGCAAGGGCGACAGAATGAACAGGAATTGACCAGGGTGCATCTTGCATCTTGCACATGCCTGCTCTTATCACAGTCTTATGCATGCTATGTACTGCCCATGTGCAGCCAGGTTCCATTGATTCATGTTTGATATCAAACAGTTTGTGTCAAGATTGTTTGCACTTCTCTGACTGCAGCTGTGTGTATGGTGGTGCCCCCAAGGGTCCTCAGGCCAGGGACTTAAGCCAAGGTGTGGCTATCTGCATTGCCACGCCTGGACGCTTGAATGACTTCTTGGAGAGTGGGCAAGTCCGCTTGGGACAGGTATCCTACCTGGTGCTGGATGAAGCAGATCGCATGGTGAGATACAACAAGTTGGGTGGTATTGTATATGAAGGAGGGCAGGAGATTCAATCTGGAGCTCTGTGTCGGAGTTATTTTTGAATGGATCTATCTAAATTATAATTTGTGTGTTTGCAGTTGGATATGGGTTTTGAACCTCAGATCAAGAAGGTAGTGAACGCCATCCCTCGCCAACGCCAGACCCTTTTCTTCAGGTACGTGATCCGATTCAACACCAGAAATAATGGACCTCCTAAGTCTCTCTGCTAGAGCTATTTTACTTACCTGGTGAGGGCTGAGTTAAATAGTACCATGTGTCTCTCTTCGTATGCTGCCTTCAGTGCTACCTGGCCCAGAGAGGTGAAAGCTATTGCTGCCCAGTTTGTAACCAACAAAACTGTCCATGTTTTTATTGGTGGTGTTGAAGACAAGCTTGTTGCCAACAAGGCCATCACTCAAAATATCAAGGTAAGTTGCATATTTGTAAATCAACTTGACTAGTGTAGTGAAGGTATTTTATGAAGGATTGCCTCAAATTAAAAACACGGCTTCATGGCATGTGGGTGTCATGGAGCTGTGTTATTGCATAATTAGATTGACGAGAGATGAAAGGACATATGTTAGGATTTACCTGGAATGAATCTCTACTTTGCACCTGCATGCCAAATGGACATAGTCATCAGTAAAGTTTATGCTTGCCTCTAGTGGAATCTGCATGCAGATTTGGGTTATAATGGCTAGTCTAGATGTAGACTAGGGTTTAGGGTATAATGGCTAGTCTAGATGTAGACTAAGGTTTAAGGTATAATGGCTAGTCTAGATGGGCTTGAAGATTTCAGAAACATTCTCTCATCAATGTGCAATGTGTTCCTCTGATGTTCATGATGTGTCAATAGGTTGTAACCAAGGATGTATGGATGAGCCATAGTATCTTTATATCATCTTATGTTGTATTTTATATTAAATTTGAATATGAAATTCCCATGCATATACTAGGTCATGAGTTCTTCCCATGAAAAGATGGGAGAGCTGATTCGCATCCTGCGCTCTAAACCTCAAGGCACCCGTATCATCATCTTCTGTGGAACCAAACGAATGTGTGACCAGCTAACCTACGCCATTGGCAGGGAGTTCCGAGCTGCTGCAATCCATGGTGATAAAAGACAGCAGGAGCGTGATTCAGTCCTGGCAGCCTTCAAGGCAGGCCACATGCCAGTCTTGGTTGCTACCGATGTTGCAGCCCGTGGTCTTGATGTACCTAATGTTGCTGCTGTTGTGAACTACGACTTCCCCAACGGTGTTGAGGACTACGTACACCGCATTGGCCGAACAGGTCGTGCAGGGAACACTGGTGACTCATACACCTTTCTGACATTTGAGGATGGGAAATACGCACGTGACTTGATGAACGTGAGTTGAGGATGAGTTTTTCATCTTAACTTGCTTTTATTAATTGCTTTGTATGGTTTAGGGCTTATCCTCGGACCACATGTTAGTCTTAAATCCAGCCTAGGATATTCTAAGGCTTTATGTCCTTTACGAAGTTTTCTCACAATGCCTATATGCAGCTCATGCGTGAAGCAGGCCAGCCAATCCCTCCTGAGTTGGATCAGCTGGCAGGCGTATCTAGAGCTGGTGGTGGCCGTAACCGATGGGGAGCTGGTGGTGGTGGCTTTGGTGGAGGCGGCGGCTTTGGAGGTGGTGGTGGTGGCTATGGTGGTGGTGGCGGCGGCTTTGGAGGCAGTGGCCGTGGTGGTGGTGGTTATGGTGGCGGTGCCCCTCCTTACGCCAGCTATGGTGGGGGAAACAGCGCCGGAGGCGTGTTCTCCTCTAGGGAGCGCTCCCGAAGCAGGTCTCGGGAGAGGCGTAAAAGCAGGAGCAGGAGCAGAAGCCACTCCAGGGACCGCAGCAGGCGCCGAGGCAGCCCTGACTATGGGCGCCGTTAACGCAGGAAATTAGTGATTTTCATCATGGAAAGAGGAAGCCTATCTATGCCATGCTTTTTACCTTACTTCACACTGTAAGCTGTTGGAATCAGATATTAAACTTGGTTTTCTAGACTGTTCAATTACAATCTCGAAGCAGAGTGTCAGACTCTCCTACAAGATTGTTAGAGGTGTTAGTGTTAATGAGAGTCTGTATTACGATACTATTTATGAAATTGAGTGTAATGATATAAACATGTCTGTTAAACTAGCACCTCGTCAGTGAGGTATAAGCCAAGCCTCTATGACGCCTGTGAAAATCTCCTTGAAATTTGTTTAAGGAGAAGCCCTCCTCGACACTTCAACCTTGTCACACAGCAGGCTGACTTTTGTAATCATATGATCCAAGGTCCTTACCCTATCCTGCGCAACCTCCTCCAATCTCTCTATGCGCTCTAAGCAAGCATGAAGTGAAGTAATGATGCTCATGTCCATGCTTTCCAGCTGTACAGCAGGCGCCAATGGTCCAGGATGGTCGCAGCTGCCACTGCCAGAATGTCCTGTAGTACTGTCCTTAGTGAACGGCTGTGTAGGTCCTTTGGTCACATGATTAGCTCCCAGTGCCATCTTTGCAATTGAGCTAACCAAGGAGCTCATAGGATTAGACTGGGTGGACCCATCACCATTGCCAGCCTCCATTTTCAGCCTTAAGTCATCCAGAGTTGAAGGAAGCTGCGTGCTTGGGCCTGTGATAAGAGGGCAGATACAATGAAATAATGTACAACAAAGATTAGGGTAGGCTAGCTGCCTTACAAAATGTAAGAAGCACAGGTTACACGAAGAAGGAATTGGACAGAGTACAGCCAGGGAGGAGGAACATATGTTGCTAATAGTGGAAGATGAAATAAACCTCTGATGAACAGCCACAAGATAGGGCTATAGAGTCAGTCAGTCACCAATCAGTGTGACTCAAAGGTGATATGAATATGAACGACAAGACTCTATGTTTGCAAACAATTACAAGGCATGGAGTAGCAATCTCAAAGCCATGTTTACGAAACATTCTCCTGTCAGACCTGAAAATAATTACCCACCATGAAGAGCATGTTGTAGCAGCATTCTTATCTGCTCAGCCTGGGAAAAGTATGCAGGAGCAGGACTGTGTGGTACAGTAGTCACTCTTTTATCATCATCATCATGAGTACTGCTTTCAGGTGTTTCTGCAGGATGGAGAGGCTCTTCAGTACCAACACCATCCCTCAGCAGTACACTCGCTGATGAATCTTGTGTATGTAGCTGGCTGGAGGAGGTTGCGTTTTTACAGCCAGTTAAATCTTTCACTATCTCAACTGTTTTATTTTCCCTCCAGCCCAAATCAGGCGCATCATGACAACCGCTCTTAGTTATGAAAATGTCTTTAATCGCACAGCTACCAGGTTGCCTCAATGAGAGTAACCGAATGTGTAGAGCCTGAAGATTACGGTGTTGCTGCAAGGAGAACATGCCAGAATTTTTGCAGATCAGAACAGGTAGTCACTGCCAATGAGTCAAGCTGGAAAGGGCAATTATTTCACAGTTTAATGGGAATGGTGCAGCACAATAGGTATGGACAAGTTCATTCTTAGTAAAATGGATATGCTGCCAATATTGGTGACGGGCGATCACAGAGCTTTTGGAAAAGGATTCATTTAAGGAGCAAAGGAGAGACATGCATTCTTCAAACAATGTTACTATTGGAAAACATGTTTCAAACAGATCTAGTTTGAAACCTTAGCATGCCCTTCCTAGGCATTACAACTGAGGAACATGAATTTATGGACTAGAAGTGAGGCCATGTCTCTGCAGAGATTTGAAAGGGATGGTCATGCCCCAAAGTGTAATTTATCGAGACTTCAAGAGATGCCCTACCTCCAAATCTATAGATGCCTCAAATAAATCGCCACAGGCAGTACCACGCAGTGTGCACCAATAAGATGGAATGGGATCACTTGCAGTCTGTACAGACAACTCGAGAGTCCTTGCTGAGCTGAGGACATTTATCCTTTTTAGGCCCTGCAGTTGTCAGCCTTGCTCTCATCTGAGTTGCATTTGGTACTTAAGCGCCAAGGGTATGAAAATATGAATACATGTTCAATTCATACATTTAGGTACCTGGACTCTCGAAACTCGTAGTTCCAGTGGTAATCCACTGTGCACAGGATTCCTGAGGAATTTGACATGATCATTACTTCCCTCTTGTCGTCTGCTTATTGTAGGGCCTTCTCGTAATACTTCCTTCAAAGAACAGCCGTCGCCAGCATTACACCAGTCGCTGTTAACAGCTTTAATGTCAACATTGCTTTGGCTCATATGTGCCTATTCTATCTTAGAAAAAGGATCAGAATTCAAATACGGTAGGGCCTTAACGGCAACGAACCTGATATTACCATTTTAACCAAGCTCCAAAATGGATAGTCTGAGAAGTCAGAAGAGACGCATAAATTTTAATCTTGTATGCAACCGTCTCAGACGCAATGACTGAGCAGGATATTGCCTCCTATTTTAGATACCTAGGTATTTAGTGTTGAGGATATTAGATACAGGTTAACCGTAAAAGAGGCCCATGAGCTTGCCTCCTATTGTTTACAAGTGATGCATATCTTGTACACATCATACCTACTCAAATTCACAGGTTACCTGTAGCAGATTTCCTGAAATTTGATAAGTGAGTAACAACCCAAGAATGTGTCAGTATGTATAGTAAAACTTTTGTTGACTCTGCAGGAGCAACATGCGCATTAAAAGCCTATTTCAACAGCTAGAACTATGCCTTAAATTTACTAAGCATTTTGACATACAAGGAAATTCAAAACATTGATGCCTTAATTCACACATCAAGCACCTTTGAAGCTGAGAGTGTGATCAAAATAGACAAATACCATGGCATGCCCTAATATCCTGTCTATATACCTATCTTAAACTAAAATAACAATGAAACAAGCTTCAAATGTATCTCATTTGGCTAAAGAATGTCCTCTGATGCTAATGCTCCTCGGATGGAAGGAGTGTTTAAAAGCTTTTTTTATGCTATTGGAATATAAGTTTTACCTACTTTAGATGTGGGATCCTAAGTCCAGGATATACATTGCTTAGATCTTCATGCAGCTGAATCAGGACCATGTGTCTGATGCATTAGGAGAGTTGAGGCGTGGATGCTTCATTTGGGGACACTTTACAAACGAAAGTCATATCCTCATTCATGATCGTGAAAGTCCCAGCATATGCTGAGTCTGTTTCTCATGATTTTTCTTCACTCAGCCAAATATGATGAATGTTTTGATATTATGTAACTTGCTATTTCATTCGGCGAGAACTCCAAAATGCTGTGTGAAAAATATTGAAGTGTGGATATCGTGTGCCTCACTGATATGAGTGCTGCTATCACAGGTCAGGATATTGTATTATCTACTCAGATATTATCAGTATTTAGCCTGCATATTGCTATGCTTGTAAAAAAGGGTCAAGAGGCTTTGGCCTGGTCATTGCCTCAAGCTTTGAGGCATGTATCAGCTACTACTTCTGCATCGAATTCGCCAGCTGCGGCAGCAACAGTCCCTGCAGCTCCTACCACTCCCTCTGCTCCCCCCCCTCCTCCAAACCCATCTATGATGGAGGTATTTGTCAATGGTCAGCCCGTGACTGTGCCGAAGAATTTTTCAGTTTTACAAGCTTGTGACGCCGCTGGTGTTGATATCCCAAGGTAATCATCTTGAAAAGCGTGTCGTCTGCAGAGAAGGCAAGAGCTGACATCGATAATTTCCAGGTTTTGCTACCATCAAAGGCTGTCAATCGCTGGGAATTGTCGCATGTGCCTTGTAGAGGTAAGATTCTCTGAGCAGATTTTCGTGTCGCTCCCCCGTGACACGTAGCTATTAATTCAGGTCGAAAAAAGCCCCAAACCAGTCGCTTCTTGTGCCATGCCTGCTGGACCGGGCATGAAAATTAAAACGGACACTCCTATTGTGAAGAAAGCCCGCGAAGGAGTCATGGAATTTTTGCTGGTGCGTGTGCAAACATTTTTGTGTTGGAGGATCTCCTGCATTAATGAGATGCTCTTGCTGTTTACCTCAGATCAATCATCCCCTGGACTGCCCTATTTGTGACCAAGGGGGAGAGTGTGACCTGCAAGATCAGGCAATGATATTTGGAAGTGATAGGAGCCGCTTTGTAGAAAGTAAAAGGGCTGTAGATGACAAGAACATTGGTCCCCTGGTGAAAACAGTCATGAATCGCTGCATCCATTGCACCAGGTGCAGTACATGGAATGAAAGCTTTTCATGATCGGAGTTGTCAAGTTGTAAACTAAGCCGTCACTTGAATGCGCAACAACGAGGTCATCAAGGTTGTGCAATTATGCACTCGACGGTTACTTATGTGTCTTGCATGTCTTGCACATGAGTGTTCTCAAATGACTTTCTTTCTCTGCCTGACATCATTATTTATCCATTTGTCTTGCAGATGTGTGCGCTTCTCATCTGAGGTGGCAGGCACAGCTGAGATGGGTGTCACTGGAAGAGGCAGGGACTCGGAGATTGGTACTTATGTAGAGAAGCTTTTCACCAGTGAGCTTTCTGGGAATGTTGTGGACTTGTGCCCAGTTGGAGCCCTGACTTCAAAGCCCTACGCTTTTACCGCCCGTAGCTGGGAGCTCAAAAGCACAGACAGTGTAGATGTAAGCGATGCTCTGGGCGCCAGCATCAAGGTGGACTCGAGAGGAACTGAGGTCATGCGCATCCTGCCACGACTAAATGAGAAGGTCAATGAGGAGTGGATCTCTGACAAGGCTCGCTACCAGTACGATGGCCTGAAGCGCCAGCGCCTAAATATTCCTTTAGTCAAGGTAAAGGGCTTAGTCAAGTCATCAGCTGTTATGATAACAGAATAATAGCGCATCAAGTGTTGATTTTTTTTCTCCTGAGTCTGGAGGTAATCAGGTCTTTAGAATGCCTATTCTTTTAATGCTCAGAAAGTATATCCTCATAAAGTTTACATGTCATGCGTTGCAGAGATTTGTTGCTCTTCATTGATAAAGTCCGTACTCTCCCTTGCTGACACGACCTTCAACTCATGAGCAGGGACCTCATGGCTTGAGCCCTGTTACATGGCCAGAGGCCCTTGCTGCTGTTAAGGCTGGTCTTGGAGCTGCGAAGGGGAACGAGATCAAGGCTATTGCTGGGAAGCTGACAGATGCTGAGACCATGATGGCCACTAAAGATCTATTGAACTCTATGGGTTCCGGAAATACTGTGCACGAGGATGGTTTCAATGACTTCAATGCAGACATACGTTCTGGCTACATTGCTAACAGCACTGTGGCTGGCGTGGATGAGGCAGACGTGATACTTTTAATTGGTTCCAATCCCCGCTGGGAGAGTCCTGTATTCAATGCTCGCATCCGCAAGACATGGCTGGAAGGTGCTGAGGTGGGTGTTCTAGGAGCATCCGTGGATCTGACTTACAGCTATCAGCACCTTGGCTCTGACCCAGCTGCGATTGGCAAGTTGGTGGAGGGAGGTGGCTTCTTTGACAAGCTTAAAGCTGCAAAGAAACCTGTTGTGTTTGTGGGGCCGGGCGTGCTGAAGAGGCCTGACCGGGATGCTGTTCTCAAGTCAATTCATTCCTTGGTGGAGAAAGCTGGTGAGGAGGTTTAGAGAGTGCTTGCAGTGCTTCTACTTGTTATTGGCATGCTTTGAAGTGCGATTGTGTCATTTAAGGACACAGTCTTGCAAGTTAAAAGAAGATTCGTGTAGTGCATATGCTCTTATAGAAAGCATAGGATTGTGCTATGACGATTTGCAGTAATGATGCATGGTTATGACACATTGTTCATCATCCTGTGTCAATTCCATCATCAGGTGTGGTGCGTCTAGACTGGAATGGCTTTAATGTCATCCATGAGTCAGCATCCCGTGTAGCTGCTCTTGATTTGGGCTTCCAGCCCTCAGTTGCTGCAAGATCTGCTGGGCCTGCCAAGTTTGTATACCTCCTGGGGGCAGATGATTGGGCGGACTCTGAGGTACCTGCCTCTGCTTTTGTTGTGTACCAAGGACATCATGGAGACAAGGGTGCCAGCCGGGCAGATGTAGTGCTGCCTGGTGCTGCTTACACTGAGAAGAGTGGGCTTTATGTCAATTTTGAAGGAAGGGTGCAGCAAACACGCATGGCAGTGCCATTGGTGGGGGATGCGCGTGAAGACTGGAAGATTATCAGGGCACTTTCTGAAGTGAGTACATGACCTTTTTCAGGTTGGATGCACATGCAAGAGAGACTTCGGTATTTTCTTAGCTTGCTTGCCTTTCTCAGTATTATCGTCGATTCTGTATGACCTCAATACTGCTCAAGTGCTTGCCTACGGTCCGCAGGTTGTGGGCAAGACACTTCCCTATGACTCTGTAAAGGGCATCAGATCCAGGTTGGCTTCCGTTGCGCCACACTTCTCTATCATTAATGATGTCCAAGGGGCAGTATGGATGAATGGTGAATACATGAAGGCATTTGCTGCTCAGCAGCCATCAGCAGTACCGCTAGTTTCTCCCATCAACAACTTCTTTATGACGGATGCTATCTCCAGAGCGAGCCAGACAATGGCCAAGTGTGTCATGGCAAGACAGCAGCAAGATAGTGTTAAGTAAAGTTTAGGGGAGCTTGTTTACAAAGACTTCTAGGTATCCATTCAATAGTGTATAGTATTTTACTAATTCTGAGATCTACCTGTGCTTGTCTCAACTCCTGCCTGATGTAATGAATATGCAAAGCCAGCCAGTCAAGAGATACTGTTTCACGAGGTACCTCAACTTCAAAATCAGACAGAGCTAGATGTTTGGTAGAAAGGATCTTGAATTTGAGCACTCCAAGCAACTACAGGGCATAAGTAGCAACGTTAATTTATATGAGGGGAGACAACTGAAGGGTTGAGTAGTTGGAATGGTCATTTAACATACTGGCATATATGGCTAAGCATGTGGCACGAGCGCACAGCCCTGAAAATAGTTAATGCTTGTCTTCCCGCTTATCGCACGTCATGCCCGAAATGTTTACATTATCGTTTATTTATCGCCTACCGCACACCGTGCTCGCCTAATTGGCCCACCAAAATGTATTCCGTCGTAGTTGTACGACATAAATTATAAAAATAGCTCTCTTCAGCATCAGATACCATTTCGCAACTTGGCTTGAGCTCATCTGAGTTCGCCGAAGAGGAGATTGTCTCGACCTGTTGTCTTTGTAACAACGCACAAACCACATTAGCACGCCCTTAAAACCCTGGTGCGCAGCATAATTATGTGCTTTTCCTCAGCATTCGAAGGCATTAACCGACTGTTTTTATTGACATTGGTTGTCCTCCCGCAGGTCTCGTTCGTCGTTGAAATGAAGATATTCATCTTTTCATTGATATGCCTCTCTGCGTCTGTTATCGCCAGAAGGTGGGCTTCTCACTTTTGCAATATTTTGTCGATTTGCAGCATAAAGTAAAGAGTACTAAACGTCCTTTCTTGGTCACTGCATAGGGACATGCTGGGCAATATTTTCCCACCGTATTCTTGCAACAACAATCCCCTGATCTCCCCGTACTACCTCAGCGCTCCTATTGCGGGAAATGAGCAGGTTTGCTTCACGATTGGAGTAAAGACCCCATCACTGCCGTCTGTTTGCGAAAACATGGACTTTTACAAGCTGGAGCTAGAAGTCCGTGAGTCATTGCGTGTTTTAATGACGTGCTCTGATGGGATTAGTGCCTTGTTAAGTGCAGTAAAATTTTGTGAACAGCGATTGCGTAATTGCATAACATCTAACAGCATTACAGCAATTTTTAACTGCTGGGTTTGTCCCCCCTGTAGAGCCCGCTTGCAGCAAGGGAGTCATCAGCTACACAGTTAATGGAGAGAGGCGTGTTGCTCCCACTCCTGAAGCCTTTGGAACAGGACAACATCTCATCAAATTCCCACAGGTAGGGGAATACTACCACACCTGGTAGTCAAAGCAATCAGATACTCAGTACTTACACTATTGCAGTGCCAGATCAGCCAGCTAATGTTATTTTGTCCTATCACCTTTACAACGATTCACATCTCTACTACATGTAAATAGACAAAGAAATTCAACTTTAAGGAGACCGGTGATTCAAAATCCATTAAATAAGATATGATTGAATAGCTAGATGTAGTCAAGAAATGCGCAATAATATGATATGTATGCTTGTGACATCTTTAAAACCATCCTGTTCATGACTTTCCTGAAGATCAACTTGACCACACACAATGCAAGCGGTGCTGTCCTCTGCCTCAACACAATCATGGGCTGTGGGGCTCCTTCATTGTTATGTTACCCAGGAGATGGCACTTGCACTTACGCAATCATTGAAGAGAAGTGCAAGTGTTGCCCCGTAAATCCCACACTAAGCCCACCCACCCCACCCTCACCCCCGCCACCTACCCCTCCAGGTCCCCGTCCCCCTCCTTCTCCTTCGCCACCCACCCCACCCTCACCCCCACGTCCTCCATTCACACCAACTAATCTCTCCCCTCCACCACCCCCACCCCCTCCACCCAGTCCCTTCCCTTACTGCAAATGTATAAGGACCCCAGGCATCACCCCTTTCTCCCTCTCTAAGACCGTTGGTGTTCTCCCTCTAGCAGGCGGCAACACACTTTACACGTTCACCGTCCTCTCCAACCACTCCATTGATCCCTCAAGCCCTTGCGCCAACACCACTCTGTACAAGACAGAGTTCTGGTCCTCACTGACTTGCTACAGAGCTGTCAGCGAGGCGTACATCAATGGCCGCAAGGTCTCTCCATCCTGGGACTCTACGTATGGAGTGTGGAAGATAACTGACATTGGTTTTGCAGCCCCTGCTGTCCCTGGGACAGTTGGCACTCTTGGCATTGTACTCAGTGGCTCTGGGACATGCCCCACCCTCACTCAGTTGTGCAGTCCCCATGACGGCATCTGTCAGTATGCTATGTTTGATGAGAGCAAGAAGTGCTGTCCCACTGGTAGCCTAGGTGCACCGGTGATAGGTTGAGAATAGGATAGTAAGGCCTTTACAGCAAGTACTAGACATGCCCAATGATCTTGCTGAGGACTTCGGCATATTCTGGTCATCTTCCGCTGCAGTCATTATTATTTCTTATTTTTAAGCCATGTTCAACCATGATATACCTATTCTCTACTGTTTTCCTGTTTAACTTGTGTTGTATTTTTAAAAATCAGTGTCTCCAGATCTCACTAACACATTCTGTTAGAGCTCCCCATCTATTGCTTTTTGTGTATGATTTTAGTCAGATCATGGAGAGGAAACCATTCAGGCCACTTTTGTTCTAGCTTTTTAATGTTGCGATTATCTGTAATGACTGACTGACAGATGAGGTAACATCGAGGATGGCAGGAGAGTCACCACTAGATGTATGGTAGTCCAAGCTTAGAAAAGTTAACACACAAGGATCAAGACCTTGTGTAAATTAGATTCCTATTGGACGCTCTCAACATTGTTTGGAAGAAGTGTATTAAATAAAGTAGTATAAGGTGCACTGATATCTAGACGCCAACTCATATAATGTTTATGATTAATGTAACAAGACCTCAGGTTGGTCTTCTTTCCTCTTGTAATACTGTCACAGCGTATGACTGAATTGACGTATGACTGAACTTTGTGAGACGTTTGTGAGTGTGCGAGGTACGGGTGTACCTCGCCTTTCTGATCTGTCGTACATCTGGTTACTTAAAGGATAGGAGAAGGCATTCTGCCTTCTTTTTCAACTTACCTTTCTTTGTAATACTGCTCTTAGTCTTAATCTTAACTTAGCCCTTAATCTTAGACTTAGTACTCACCCTCCTTTAGTTCGGGTATCGGGTATCGGGTCTCCTGCTTCAGTCGATCTATCGATTATCGACTGTGGGCAACTTGGCTATTAAGATATAGATCGGATCAGTTCAAAGGTCACTAATTGTTAGAAGCCCTCCACAGACAGGTCAGTCTGCAGTCAGGTGGCAAGTTGCACTCCTAGAAGCAAAGCTAGAAGTGTAGAACCCCAGCAACCTTGACAGACGAATCCGGTCGCCTGATCTAAATCCCCACCTTTAAGTTGAAAAAGAAGCCGATCAGGTCGGCTGATCGTGTGGAACTTTGCTTAACCTTCCCCATCAAGTCATCCCTTATAAAGAGAAACGAATGGTTTCCAACCAGCCTTACAAGACTGGGCCGCTCGACCGTATCGAGCGAGGAATCAGACGTAGCCAGGAGGCTAGTGGATCAGCTAGAGTTGATCACATCGCCTCTGTAGCATCAACTTCACAAGGAGTGCCTAACTCGCCTCCGCTGCCTTCCCAACGGACAAGGGACGATCCGAATCTCTTATCACCGTTGGCCACCATCTTTCACCCTTCTGCATCTCAAGGAGCATCAACAGCGGATTCTACTTTGGCTGGCATCACTCAGCGTGGTTCCTCAAAAAAATCAGAGCCATCACTTGCTGGTGACCGTTCATCTTCTACTTCTGCTGCGCATTCAGTCAAATCTGGAGACAGCAGCCATTACCGCACCCCTATCACCATTACCACCACTGATACTATCCCTCTCATTCCAACTGTAGTAGGACCCTCCACCACCTCTGGATTGAACCCCAGCCCAGGTTTTGATTCCGACAAAAGGGTACTGACTGCCCTCGTCGCACAACTGGTCGCGGAAAGCACTCAGAACATCACCCAAACCCTCACGCTGTATTTTGACAAGCGCATTCAAGCTCAAGAGTTTGCAGCACAAGCAAGCCAGGCTGCGCTTGAGAAGAAACTCCTGGAGAAAGTGGACAGAATTGAGGATGACCAAGCTTTCTTCAGAGGTGAAGTCCAGGCTCAGAAGAAGAGCATTGGTGATTTGCGCGTATCAGTGGACAAGGTGACGACTGAGGTCACCAAGCTGGCTGAGCAAGTCAAGGCCCAGCATGAGCTCAAGGTGGATGTCACTGACCACGTCACGCCGGAGGACCTGGATCAAGTTTGGAACCAGCTCAATGCCTTGCAGAATGCTGTGTTCCCAGAGGTCAGTCCATCTCCACTATCAGCCATTGATCCACAGGAATCTCTCTCTTTTGAACCACCTCGGGAGAATTCTTTGCAGTCAACATCCTGGATTGAGAATCCTGCCTTCCAGCCAGGCTCCTTATCCTCATCTCCTGCATTTCACAGCGCTCTCTCTGGCTCAACACCAACCTCTTCTAGTGGCTATCAGAGCTCCATTACTTTTGACCCAATTTTCCCCCTTCACAGAGCTACGCCACAGCCAACAGGCAGCTCCCATCAGCATGCTGTACCACCTGCAGCGCCTTCACGGGAGAGGAACCTCCCAAGGATCTCTGAAGTGGGTCACGGGGGACACATCCCATTTAACATGGGCATTCATGCAGGAGCCAGAAGAGTTCCCTTAGCTCAACTTCCCCCTGGTCCTCCTCTTGCACCACCGGCATCAGAATACCATTCTCCACCTCACCCAAGCGAGGGAGCCTCCCATCACCACTCACATTCCAGAGCGCCACCCCCAGCTCATGTGCCTACTTTCATCCCACCCGACCCTCGGCGCGCTGTACCTGTCAGCTCTGCAAGCCATGGACCCGCGCATTCCACAGGTTATGTACCCAGTACTAGTACTAGTAACATTCCCTATGATGAGGATCAAACTTTCAAGCTCAACGGCACTAAAAATTCCCTTGATGCTAAGAGTGTCCCAACATTCAAGCCCAAGAAAGGTCTCATTACTTACTACAAGTACTCGCAGACTCTCAATAACCTCATAGCTACTCAAGGCCCTAGGTTTGATAACTGTCATGCATACCTAGTCGGCATCATTACTGCATCTTTTGAGCGCTCTCAACTTTCTGCATGCAATCAGTTTCTCAGGATTGTGCAGAATGAGCTGATTGAGCTAAGCCCATTGTGTGCCAGACCCCTGCAGAGTTACTTACAGGGCAATACAATGATAGCCACTGGCAAGGACTCCTACAGTCAGAGGATTCTAGGAGGTGTTGACAAGCTAGAGAGTAGTCCTTCCAGCGCATTCAGAACAGAGAGGTTTCACCAACCGTATCCTACTGGACCTCATCAATTCCTTCAGGCATGGGCATTGGTGACCCACAGGCACTTGAGTCAGCCACTTCCAGATGAGTATCGCATCTGGAGTTCTAACTTAAAAATGGGTGTGTCTAACTCTATTGATGTCGTGCCCCCTGAGGAGGGCGTGCGTGAGTTCGCTGAACGTGTCTTGCAGGTTTATGACCTGTTTAATATGGCTGATCCTCTCATGTTTGCTCAAGAGCTTGAGAGGTATCCTACTCTGTATGTGTTCAAGGCAGGTTTACCCGAGGACTACAGTCCTCACATTACCAAGATCCTACAGGAACTTGGGGTTCGCACCATGGACAGGGATCAGCAGCTGATGCATATCATCACAAAACTCCAGAATTACCATGAGTTTGTGATCAGCGTCAAGCATGACAACTCAGGGGTAACCTCAACCCCTGGAAGGAACGCACACTCAAGCAGTGCGGGTCATCACACCCCATCACCCCCACAGGCGCAGGAAACGGGTTATACTAGGCCTCTTAGGCGTGCATTCCCCGCTGCTCATGTAACTTTGCTTGATGAGGATGTACATGACGTGCCAGTTCATGACTCTGAGTATGCATATGATACTGGCCCCTCTCATTCACAAATTCCTATTGATGATGAGCAGGAAAGAGTCCCTTCCCTACAGGAAGAACTGGTGGAGGTGCACGCGCATGCGACTTTCCCATCTACCATGCACCCACGAGGCAACCCTAGGCCTGCACCGTCTCCATCTGTTGGAAACTCCTACCAGCAGAGACCACCTGGTTCAACATGAGCACCTGGACCTGCTTCTACATCAAGGCCTACTGGAGCCCCAAGTGTAGGTACTACATACCAACCCAACAAAATGGTATGTGACATCTGCTCTGAAACGCATTGGACTCGTAACTGTCCTAGGTATTCAGAAGCTATGTTAGTGTACAAGAAGCACTTGCAGTCACAAGGTGTGAACCCGCGTGACCCTGCTCCTGTTGGCTCAACACATTTTTCACATGTTGCTGATGATTCATGGCTTGGATTTTCTCCTCTCACCGCACATGATTCCTCCCCATCCTATTCTGGAGGAGGAACATCTAATAAATGAATCCCTGCCATGGGGCAGCTGGCTGCATGTATGACAACGTTGAAACAACGCTTTGCCAAGCAGTCCAAGACAGTGCTGCCCATGACTTGGGGGAAACCCCAAGTCCCAGGTGTAGTTCCTTTAATGGAAATTAAAAATAAAAGTGCCATAGGCGATAGAGGTAAGGAATTGCTACAACCTTCTAAGTCGACTGTCCTACAACAGTCGACAGGCCCATCTGAGCCGCCCTTATCGGATAAGGTCAGTTTTGTAGGTCCAAAATTTCCATCAGACATTTCCATTCCTGCCAGCTTCATAGCAAAGCAGGTGAGTGACGACCAATGGTCGCCCTTCCCTGATGCAAATTCTATGGCATGTCATTTTGCTAACATCGATTTTAAATCGATTGCTGACTATTTCCAGATTATCCCACAGCAATTGTTTTACTTTCTCAACCCGACGGATCCAAGTAAGTGCATCGGGATTGTTTTCAATTCCTTTAAGCATATCAGTCCTAGGACTATGTTAGATTACGGGTCGAATGTATTTCTCATCACTGATGTTGAGGCTAAGCGCATTGGCATTCCCATCCTTAGGCATAAAATTGCCCTGAATACTGCCAATGGTGCCAGCACTATCCTAGGTGTCACTCCACCTTTGTTGTTGTCTTATGGTAGCAAGGAGAGAGAACTGCTGACTAGACATTGCATGTTAGTCATTAAGGCCACCCCTTCTACTTGCTTTGACCTGTTGATTGGCAATGCAGATTGTGCTGAGTTAAGAGCTGTGCATGATACTGGCTTTAATACTCTGTCTCTGTACCCAGTTATAAGGGATCCCCTGATGTACGATGACCCCAGAGTTGTCTTACCTGTTGTATCTGCAACTCCCTCAACTATCCTTTAAGTTTTCAGAGTTGGGGGGGGACAGATAGACATTGCATTTACTAAAGACATTACATTTACTTTTACATTTACTAGTAGTGAGGCAGCATGCCTCATAACCTAGTTTTAGCGCAGCGTTACACCGGTGCAGTGTTAGACCGTGACAATACATCAATCGTTATGCTTACCTGGCGGACCAAGTGCATGCCAGTGCACCTTTGACTACTTTTTTGAAGTTAAATCTTAAATTTTTTCAGAAGGGATTTATGTACTGCTGTCAAGTCATCCGAAAATAGTTGCTCAAAAGGCAAGGAAAATGCTCTTATTTTGACAATCTTCCGGATAAACCCTAAACCCCATAAGGAGATGGATCTGGTAAGAAACCCGCCCTCCTTCTGCTCACATTCTTCACAGTTGATGAAGAATCCAATCCAGGTGCTTAAAATCTCACTTAGCATCAGAGATGTCTGAATTACGGATGAAATCAGCCCAGTGTCTTGGCATGAGATTAGCCAAGGTCACAGGGTCACAGCCATTGCGCAACGCCACTTCCAGAGTAGCGACATCACCAAGGATACTATCAATAGCAGTGCGAGTCTTTGACAGCTTGGGCTGCAAAGCAGTAGCCACAGCCTGCGCCTCTTCTTCTCCCAGCCACAGATTGTCCAGCACAGCAGGGAATGCACCTGTTTGTAGGGAACACAATTTTAGTTCTAACGACTGCATCACAGATGATCTAAACAACCATGTTATCAAATACCTTCTAAATGCATCTTCTAAAACTCATGTGAACCCCTCACTGAGATGCCATCTAAACTGCAGAAGTGATTTTTAAATCAACATGGAAAGGTAGATTTTTTCCAAGACGATGATTCCAGATCGCACACCTTCCAAAGTTACAGCCACAAGTCGATATCTTTCCACCAGCACACTTCTCAAGCTAGCAGCTTCATTTTTAAGCTCCCCCAATTTTTCAGGGTTACCCAATGATCGACATGCTCTGCTAAATAATCCAGACATGAGGTATGACACCTGCTCATCAACGCAATGGGACACAGGTGAATCCACTACCAAAACATGAGGTATGACACCTGCTCATCAACACAATGGGACACAGGTGAATCCACTACCAAAACATGAGGTATGACACCTGCTCATCAATGCAATGGGACACAGGTGAATCCACTACCAAAACATGAGGTATGACACCTGCTCATCAACGCAATGGGACACAGGTGAATCCACTACCAAAACATTGCTTTTAGCTGCAAGTGATAAACACTAATGCTCGGTCTGAAGAATGGACATAGAGTTAGAGTGATGAGATAAGTGTGATGTATAAATGGCAGGTAAGGATAAGGCAGGCCAATGGTCTCTCTAAAACCTCTCCATCGCTGACCTGTTTTGTGCCATCATCAGAAGACAACTGCGACAACACCCAGTCCCTGATTCTATCTGAATGCTCTGGTTGTTGCCATAAGATGTGCTGGAGCAGCAGGAGATCATATTCCGTAACAGCATCCCGCCCATTGCAAAACGCTGCAACCTATGCATTGAATGGAAGAGGGAGGCTTTGAGGGAGACACTATCCGCAAAAGCTTGAGGAAGGAACTATCGTCATAGGCATGTAGGAGGAAACTGTCAAGTTGAACTTAGAGGGAGACACTAAGAACCAAGTACAGAGGCAGGGAGTTTATAAAGAGGCACATAATTAATAACAGTTTTGCCGTAGGGTTAGGGTTACCTGCAAAAGTTGGATTGCTTTCACAAGCCGTCGATCTGAGATGTACACTGGCGGCTCTAGCTTCTCCTGCGATTCAGTTGGCACACAGAGTCAACATCAGCTACCTCCTCATACCTACCTCCTCATTGTGGTGTAAATAAGCATTTATAAAATGCTTATTGATAAAATGTTAGCAGGTGAGTGAGTTTCTCAACATTGGCATACTGGTGTGATGTCTCATGCTCACATGCACAAGACACTACACAAAAAATATGCTGTACATCAAGATGAAGTGAGAATGTAGAATGCCTGGATATGACACTTTTTGCAATGAACGGAACTTCCAATCGCATCCCCTCCCCACATGCAGGTGCTGGCAGATGCGCTCAGTTGATGCCAAAGAGGACACTAATAGGTCACCTGGAGATAGGTCCTCAAGTCTGTCAGCATTTGAATCACAGCCTGGGGCACACGCACAGTCTTCAAGGCCTCCGTCTTACAGTTTCTGATATCTTCTCTAGTGACTAACATGTCTACAGCAACATTATCCAGGGACAAGGAGCCACTCGCTTCCTCATTCCCAGAGTAGTAAGTGAGCATTTGAGACACACCTAGATATCACAAACCAGTAGTGTCTCCATCAGGCTAGTAAGTGAGCATTTGAGACACACCTAGATATCACAAACCAGTAGTGTCTCCATCAGGCTAGTATTGGCCTTTTCACTAACATGACCAAGAAGACATCTGCTCTAGAATCAAAGAGGCTCTTCAGCCTAGTGGAGAAATACTCGGCCATATCTAGTGGTACTCACTTGATACAAAAAAGAGCATCTAGCTGTATTGCATATCAATATTTATAAAACTTCACAGAAATATCTAGATTTAATAATGCAATGTACAAAGCGTTTTTCACGCAAAAGGTATTTTGCTCTTCAGCCTAGCACAGAAATACTCAGCCATCTCAGTGCTCCAAATTTCAAAATTCTAATGATTCTGACTCCAGCTTACAATTATGTAAAAAACAAATGCCGCATAAAGCCACAGGTTTATGTAGCTTTAAAGCTGTAGCTCCTGCAGTACCCACCTGCAGACGACACTTGCTTCACTAGTTTCCTAACCAAGAATCGGTCGTACAAGGCGTCCAACTCCTCACTCTCTGGAAGCTCATTTGAGGCTCCAACCACTGTGATTAAAGGCACAGGCACTCGCTGGGATCCATTGTCAAACAGCCGCTCATTGATGAGAGTGAGCAATGTATTAAGGATAGCGCTGTTAGCCTGTCAACAAGGTCAGAAAAGCATTTGTTATAGTCCATCATATAGGGCTTATGTGACAGGGTATTGGAATGTTAAATTTCTGGTGGTCACAAATGAAATGAGCATAATGACTGCATCACAAAGCTATGGCATGTACTGTCACAAAAGCATTGGTCACACCTTGAAAATCTCATCAATGAACGCCACTTCTGCTTCTGGTAGGTACCCTCTTGTCTGTCTCACATACTTATCCTCCTCTAATGCTCTCATCGACAAAGGTCCAAACAGCTCCTATCACACAAAGTCAAAGGTCCAAACAGCTCCTATCACACAAAGTCAAAGGTCCAAACAGCTCCTATCACACAAAGTCATAACTTGCATATTGGAGAGAAGCATGAAGGACCCATCTTCATTGAACAGCCATCTCATGGTGACCAACAGATTCATTGCCGGATTCAAATAGAGAGCATGGATAGCATTACCTAAAAATGAACAACAAATTAGATTCACCTCTGGTACTGAGAATCTAGTGAGAAGCCGTTCAAAGTATGAACCTGAGATGAGCTTGCTCAGCCTCCTCCCTACTTCGCTCTTGGCAGTACCAGGGGGCCCTATCAGCAGAATGTGCTCACCACTCATGGCAGCCAACAGCAGCAGGCGCACCTGAATAGAACACACATGCACAGAGAATGCAGGAATCAAATCAAGGTTCGTTGACACACTGTTTAGTGAAGCAATGTTTAACCCGATAGTCCTAACAAAATTGCCGACATTACAGATCCTCCTGCTCAAAAGTGAAGAACCGGGCTTGCTCCACTGTCACTTCCACACGCAACAGTGTTGCTTGTTATATCACAATCTAGGAAGACAAACTTCAGAAGTGCGAAACGTTATCATATCAATTTATGCTCATTAATATAATACTACCTTCATTTTACGCAAATGCATTTTGTGGAATTTTTGGAACTAGTGTGACTTTTGGACATAGCTTGCTAGAAAAGCCACTTGCCTCAGCCTCTCTCTCAACTAGGCCCTCTTGCATCACATTTATAGCATTCAACAGTTTGCGCTTTACGATGGAAGATGTGGTGGAGGTACTGCTAGAGGAAACAGTACTAGGGCCTGTGGTGCTAGAGGATCTCACAGACTCCTTAACACCGTTGAGGATCCAAGCCCGGTAATCTTGCGCCTCCTTCCGCATGCTTGTTACCTGAAAAAGAAAGACGTACTCATCGAACTAGGGGAATCTCAGCATTTTACTAGAGCTTGAGGTGGGCACATACACTGTCATGCATTTTGCGCTCTTTTTCTACATAGTTTGCACCAGGATTAGGCATGCCATCACCTGTAGAAGACGCAGCTTGCACAAGTAAAGATGCATGCACTAACTCATTCTGCAAGAGATCAACTAATTTAAAAATGACTGTACGCACCTGTCAAAGCTGACAGATTAGCATGTGATCGAGACCCATGGAAAAGTCCAGATCTAAAAGACTGATATGATTTCTGAGAGAGATTACGAGCCCGAGAACACGTTTCCCTTGATTTACAAGATAGCATACTCGTGATGATTGCGGTGTCTTGCGATTAAACTCAGCACTTTCGATGCCTCCTAAGTTCGATGATAAGATGTGAGACATACCCTTCGAGTTCTACCCTAAAACCTAATGTTTTTGAGAGATCATAAGGCGTGAATTTACACATACGTTAAGGCTGTGTTTGAAGATGAATTCTAGTGATGCATCCACCTGGTATAAGATTCCCTACACCGACCTCGAAATTCCTATGCCTCCTCGTGATTTAATCATTCCGCTTATCACTGTAGTTTTGTTTCTGCCATTGGTAATTATTGTCAGCAGATTCATTGCATTTTTGATCACTCCCAAGCGAAAGCAGTCATAAACAAGAAAGCGCTGGATACGTTGATGTGCAGCCATGATGAATAGTGCTGTCGCTCATCTGCACTTCACTCATCGATGCTTGCAATCATTGAGAAGTGCATTTCAGATATCCGAGTTACTACCGGGGTCCTGTGAACTCGGTCATGTACAATACAGCATCCATAGACAGCAATGCACTCATGTTTTTGAAGGGACAACCTGGAAACACCCCTCTAGAAATGATCAGCTAGCCAAACTGTTGCCTCTACATGGATTTCCCCTACAATTCAATAGCTGCCGACAGCTGCATGTGGACACTCCTCGCGTAAACAGCGCTGAGGATGTTCACAATATTCCCAACTACCTTTCTGTTGGACGTGGAGTTTCTGGACCTTTCATTGCGTACTTGATCCTCTGTGAGGAGTGGCATTGGGCCTTGGCTGCCATCACTGTCTCAGGGGTGAGATCAACATAAGGATCTTAGGTCATGAGTACCCTTACCTTCTTTACACCCTATTCAATTCTTTGCTTTATCATTTGTACATGTTATCCTCACTTTACTGCAGCAGTGCTATGTTATCCTCACTTTACTGCAGCAGTGCTATGTAGATATCCTTTTCAACAACCTTATCCAAAATGAAGCTGAGGGTCGATTGCAGTCCATTCTTACACACTCAGTTAAACATCCGGTAGACATCCAGGAATACCTTCAGATCTCAACAGATGTTTCCTGCCTCATGAATGTTTTTATCCCTTTGGATTGCAGGCTACAGACTGGCTTGATGGATATTTGGCTCGCAGAATGAATCTCCAGTCTGTAGTAGGATCTTACTTGGACCCCTTAGGGGATAAGATGCTTATATGCAGCGTGGTGGCAGCGTTGGCTCTCAAAGGAGTCCTACCTGTTTGGCTGGCTGGCCTGATCATTGGACGAGATGTAACTCTGGTAGCAGGTGCAGTGTTACAGAGGTGGAGCATGTTGGGTTGGAGGCGCGTGCCTTTACATGTGTTCTTCAGCACTGCAATACCCTCCAATCTGCCTGCTTCAGGAGGTCAAGGAAACAGTCATAGGACAGTAGGGGCCAAGGAAGTGACAGTAGGGGCCAAGGAAGTTTCTGTAGATGTAGATGTGGGAGGGAGTGAAGAAGCAAAGCATTCTGAGGTAGTTACACTCAATGGAAACAATATGGCTTCTGTTATGAAGGCGTCATCCACACCTGACAAGATTTTGACATCCATCGAGGAGCTGGGGTCTACAGGGGGATCAACAGACATTCTCTCAGACCCCAGGAGTGTAAAGAAGCCTTGTCAGGCAGTGCATCACTTAAAAAAGAGTGCAGGCGCAGGTGTACTAGAAATGGAGGGTACATCCATGCCTTTAATGAAACCGCTCTTTGTTAGTAAGGCCAACACAGTCTTGCAGCTGACACTTGTGGCCGGATACTTAGGGAAAGGATGGGTTGATTGGCCAGATGCCGACGCCCTGCAAGTGATGGCCGTTGCAACTGCTATGACAACTGCGCTCTCGTCCCTTGCTTATGCCCACAAGGTCTTGGTTTTGCAGAGAGGCTGAGGTGTTGGAATGTTTTGGGAGCTAATACACTGTGAAGAGAGCTGCAATATTAGAGACTGTCATATCGAAGGTTATTTATCTTAAATCTGTTTCATTGTTTTTCAATTGTAAATGCAAAAGATGTGATAACATTGAAGCTCTGAATCGTGTAAAACAAGAAAAGACAAACTCCATTCAGCTTCAAGGATCTCAGATCACAAAACTGTTTTATTACTCCCTAAGGACTTCGTATGACCGGGGACCGAAAAAGGGAGGCGGAATCTCTTGGGTGTACAATACAAATGTGTGAATAGCAGTACAACATACATATCTAATAACTGAAAGTATGTAAATCACAGCTCAATAATCCTCATTAAAAGATTCGCCTTGGTCTCCTGCCATTGTCGCTGGTCCATACACCACAACAAGTGTCCTTCCATACTTCCTGTTCCTTACTTGAACTAGCTCCCCCACTGTCTCCGGGATTTGATCAGATAACTGCCTTGGATATTCAACAAACAAGATTGTTCGCGGGTGCAACAGCCCTGTTCGCCCCAGAAGTTGGAATAACTCAGGGTAGGACACCAGCAAGTAGGGGGGACACATGGAGATGAAGTCAAAGGCACCACCAGCGAAGCGAGGCACGCTGATGGCTTTGCGCAAGAAATCCTCTGCCTTGATGGTGTGAACAATGGACTGCACCATGGTGAAAAATTACAGTCAATTTGATAGATTTTTCAGCACATCAACAATGGAGAGCTCATCTGTCAAGTAAAGCTCACGCTAGATCATCACTGAAATACATATTACCACTGCAATCCATCTAAATGCAGTATTTTTGTGATGGAGTGGGATCAATGTTATCCTCAAATGCACTTGCAAGCTCAAGGCCAACCAACATGGAAGTAATTATGACCTGTATTGGGTGCTTACATTGAAATCATGATGGCAGATTGTTGATATACATGATCCCCTTCAACAATGTAGAGATACATGATCCCCTTCAGCAATGTAGAGATACATGATCCCCTTCAGCAATGTAGAGATACATGATCCCCTTTAACAATGTAGAGATACATGATCCTCTAAATAAATGCATCACCATGTTTTGCATACCTGACGTTGGAAGGAGCATGCAGTTATATTCTTTCCCAACACATTGCGAGTTGTCCAAGGATCCATCTCCACAAAGTGGGCCTCCCTGCAACCCCTGGAGAGAGCCTCAAGACCTACTGATCCCGTGCCAGCAAACAGATCCAACCACCTGGCCTCAGCAGGCAAGCAGTTGACAGTCCCAGCCTGGCTTTGGAGCATGTTGAAGATGGCTTGGCGCACCTGAGGAGACAAATCAGGTTAAGACAAATCATATCATTTGATCCTCACTCATGATTGAAAGTCAGAAAAGAAACGATGCGTTACACAAGATGCCTTATGCAAGATGCCTTATACAAGCATGGAATCAGCATTGTTGTCTTTTAGGGGCTGTGCTTTTATCTAAGTAAATAAATATGCAGTTGAGGGAAACAAGGAGTTAAATGATCCACCTTCTCCATCATGGGCCGCGTCTGAGGCCCTTGAGAAGATAGGAGAAGCTTCCCTGAGGCAGCTCCCCCCACAATCCTTAAAGATTTTTGAGTGCGTGCCGCATTACCCCGTGCTGAGCCCCCTCTTCTCAAAGCCTCTGCTTCTTGGAGGGCCGCTTTTTGATGAGCCATCAGCTTGGCAACCTGAGATCAGGATAGTCTTCAAGAACTCAGTAGGGGGTTGTTGGGACGGCACTATTGTACACCATTCACAAGCTTGTCGACTCAAGAACGCAGGTAACCTTGCAAACCTTCTTGAATCTTGGAATATAAAGCTTGACAGTCAGCATAGACTTATGCATTCTGGGTTAGGCAGTCAGCATAGACTTATGCATTCTGGGTAAGGCAGTCAGCATAGACTTATGCATTCTGGGTAAGGCAGTCAGCATAGACTTATGCATTCTGGGTAAGGCAGTCAGCATAGACTTATGCATTCTGGGTAAGGCAGTCAGCATAGACTTATGCATTCTGGGTAAGGCAGTCAGCATAGACTTATGCATTCTGGGTAAGGCAGTCAGCATAGACTTATGCATTCTGGGTAAGGCAGTCAGCATAGACTTATGCATTCTGGGTAAGGCAGCGCCAGATGGCACTAAGTCCTCAAAAGCTTGGATGTGTAATCATATCATTGCAGAAAGCAAAACAAATTTGGAGGCTAAGCTCAACCTTCTTGTTACAAAAAATTGAACCTCAGAGCCAGCAGTCCTGCAGTCCACACCGACACAAACTGACCCAACCCGTGATCAAATTTAATAGAATTTTATCTGGCCGTGGCTGACCCACCTTGTGAGGTTTGAACATGCGCAAAAGAAGCCTTTCTTGCTCTTCAAGGTCTGTGGCCGATGAGCTGGCGCTACCGCCCCAGGTCACAGTGACTCCAAGCTCCTCATCAACACCAAGTGGCCGACCCTTGCTCCCCTTGCCCTTGGTCACACCCAACACTTGCATCAGAGATAGCTGCTTATCCTGCACACAATGTGCACGACAACTCTGCATCAAGCAATTGGCATCGTTAGGATTCATTCAGTTATAGACCAGTTTTTACAAATTTTTTGCAATATGCATTTGCATGTGAGGACGTACTTATGCAATGAACACATCTCACACTCCTCATATCATTCACACGCAACTAGGTTCATCAGTAACATAAAAAATGATGTATCACTGAATGGAAAGAAGTGAACCATTGTGCATCTCTGCAATAAGGCATGTCCACTCACTTTGGGCGCCGCGTCTAGACCCAACTCCTCCAACCCCCAATCCTGTTGCTCATCATCATCTAGCATACCCCCCATTCCCTCCACTCCAGTGTCTCCCAGCATTGCCTCCACCTCAAGAGCATCTTTCCTAGCCTGACTAGAGATCTTCTTTCCTCCCTTCACCACAATCACGGCTTCAGCATCTGGCAGCGCTGTTTGAGACGCGGAAGCTTTTTTCCCAGAGACCTGCCTTCCACCCGTCAAGAAGCCATCATCATCATATTCTGACTCCAGTTGAAGGCCCTGGCTAGCATTTGCAACTGTTGCAACTGCCTTCCAGGCATCCCCGCTAGTGTCGTCTGAGAAATCAAAATCATCCTCATCATCCAGCTCATCCAACTCCTCATCATCAATTTCATCAACGCCTGTGCTAGAGCTGATGCCTGCTGCTTTTGCCATCTCCTCTTCAGTTGCCTTGAATTCGCCTGGTGCTGTACGACTAATCACATTTCCCTTGCGATCATATTCAACGTACTCCTGATGGTACAACAGTAGTACAAGTGATGCATCAGTAAGACATGAACCAGAGTATCAAAGAAAGCACGAGGCATGATCACATTATAAGGAGGCAGATGCAATAACAAGCACATGTGCTGCAGTACATCCTGATCATACATTCTAATAAAAAAAAGTATGAAAAAATCAACGGCTTGACGTCCACACTTGACTGGTGCTATGTCATGTTCCCCACCCACCATGTCTTCATCCATAAGATTTAATTCAAAGCTAGGTTTGTCTGTTACATCCTCATCCTCTGTTTCCTCCCAGGTGTTGCCATCATCATCCTCATATACCACTGCTTTCTTCTTCTTTGGAGGTGCAGGCGCATAACCAAGGACACCTGCTGCAATCGACATAATAATGAACACAACTATGTAGCCATGCTGGCGTGTAATGCAGGACATCTGCTGCAATCGACATAATAATGAACACAACTATGTAGCCATGCTGGCGTGTAATGCAGGACACCTGCTGCAATGGACATAATAATGAACACAACTATGTAGCCATGCTGGCGTGTAATGCAGGACACCTGCTGCAACTGACATAATAATGACCACAACTATGTAGCCATGCTGGCGTGTAATGCAGGACACCTGCTGCAATCGACATAATAATGACCACAACTATGTAGCCATGCTGGCGTGTAATGCAGGACACCTGCTGCAATCGACATAATAATGACCACAACTATGTAGCCATGCTGGCGTGTAATGCTGCAATAGTGAAAATAATGTCAGTACATGGAAACGGATACAAACCTTGCTTCTTTGCAGCCGCTTTTCGTGCAATTTGAGGCATGTCATTGATAAGATTTCTTGTGTCCTCAAAAGTCAGGCCTCCACTTTTGCCTAAAAGCAGACACAGTTGTGAAGTTATTTCTTATCAAGATAACTTGGAAGTGCTTCTGTACACTGATGAGCATTTTGTCTACATAAGTACATTTAGACATATCTGTACATCAATTTATCTCTGTTTAGCTTGTCTGTCTCAGGAACATTATCAATTCCAGAAATACCCTTGATTAAATTTGAAGCTTGCGCATTTATCTGTCTATGAAGACGCAGTTGAGAATCACATCACCAACCTTCCTCAGCACGCTTTAGCTTTTGCTGCAGCAATGTTAGCCCCAAGATTCCCTCCTCAGATGTCACATCCATGAAGGGTGACCTTGTCCTACCAGCTTTTGTCTTTTTCTCCTCTTTTGGGGACCTAGTACCTGAAATTTTAAGGAGGAGAAAGTCAGATAGCTGATCCATGATTCAGGTACACATTGAGAGTGCCAGAAAATTGCCTGAAATGTTCTTCTTTTGACTCTTGGAGCCTTTGACAGCAATCTTGGCAGAGACACCGCTGGTGATGGCAGGGGAAGTCACCTCGACTTCCCAGCCGTCATCAAGCCCAGCATGTTCAACTTTTTGGACAGCTTTCACATGGTGAATGACTATAAAGGATAACACAGAAACACAGGTTTGTAAACAAATTTGAGAACAATAACACAGTCATCCTGCGTTCTTGTGATAATGCGGAGTACAAAACCATACATACTTTTTTGTGTGCGGCATATCCTGTCAGCGTCAAACAACGAACATAATGTCAAATATTTGATCGGAGCTTGAATGTCTATTTGCAGATAAGAATTACAGACCTGACATCGAAAATTGACTCAAGGCGTCCAGGCTGAAGCCTTAATACATGGTTCATTGAAATAATTGAAAGAGAAAATATGGAGTACGCTGCTGCAGTAGCCTTTGTTGCACGTTCACACTTTTACGATGGCTTCACACTAATAAATTTTCCAGATGTCTTGACATATGTTCATTAATCCTATATGCACAGGCTTAGTTCAAAATAAGAGTTGAAAATATGTTAAATGGGTTGGAAGGGCTTGGACAGAAGGGCCCTCATCTTCATGCTTTAAGAAGAAACAATAGCACGCATGTTATACGCAAAATAACCGTATCTGCTAGATCTAATAAGGATGGAAAGGATAAAGGGGACTCACAGGGGAAAGCCGACTTCAGTGCGTACTGGAGCCTTAAGATTAGGGAATTCTTCAGCAATCGTAAGAAAGTGTTGGAGGACATGGAACGAAAAGGCGTCCAGGAGCCAGAGCTGGTAAGGAAGCTCCAGGCACAACTTGAAGAGGAGATGGAAGGCATGCGTGCACAACAAGAGGAGGAAAGAAAAGCGCTAAAATTAAAGATGGCAGCACAGAAGGAATTGGAAATCCAAAAAGCTAGAGATTCAGGGATCACCGATGAGCAGATGGATGCTCTTGCTGCTCAAGATAAAAGTTATGGAGAACATGATGTCAAGAATGCCCGGGAAGAAATGTAAGACCTTGTTTGCCAGCTTTTAGCGTAGCATATATTTAAATGTCTGTTTGTATCTCTTGGGAAATTTGAAGTATTATATGCCATATTCATTATGGACTTGATATAACCTTATTGATACTCTCCTATTTCCTAGGCGTAAAAGTGCTGTGTCAGGCCTGGCTGTCAACATGATGAGGGCTAGGCAGCTAATCAAGGCTGCACTTCTTGCCCCTATTACACTGGCTTTGAGCATTCAGAAGCAATGGTCAGCTTTATTCCAGTCACAGAGGTACATCAGTAAATAGTGGATTGATGCCAAAGATCTCTCATCCTTTTACAGCTGTTGAAGGTTTTTGTTGCCACCTTGTTTTGGTTACATTATCATTAAAAGAGATATCAATTCCGCGTATGTACATGGGTTGCTTTCACACTAAGCAGATTGTGTGCCCTCAAGTTTCTCACTGTGCTGTGTGTGTCTTCTTGTGTGAAGGTATGAGAACTTTCTCCTCTCTGAGGGGGAAAAAATCTGGTACTGGCGAAACCGGACTGAGAATGAGAGATGGTTCTGGGAGCTGGTGTTTTGGGACCGATTACTTTTTCGTGAGTTCATCACATGTCTCTGAACCGTAGGATTGTACAGAGGGACAATCAATTGTGCAGAGGTTTGTGGTAGCTCATGAACCGTAGGATTGTACAGAGGGACAATCAATTGTGCAGAGGTTTGTGGTAGCTCTTGAACTTTTTTGAGCTACCTCACGAACTTTTCAGAAGGGCGCACGTTTCTCATAAGACATCATCAGCCTCAAACTGCTGGTTGGATTCTGCTGTTTTCTTACTGCAGATACATGTTGACTGAAAATGATTGTCAACGTTGTCTCTATCCCTGTTGCAGCATTCATCTGTGCATACACTTACCAGCAGTTGGTCCCTAACCACTTAATTTGGGCGGTGGTTGTCCCAGCAACGTTCATCTTATTTCAAAGTGGAGAGCTACCAGGTCCTTGGGGCGTTGAGTTCTGGTACATAGCATACTTCGGCTTCTATCAGAAATGCTGGCCAGAAGTAAGCTCATGGCTGGCTACTATAGCTCGACCTTGGACGTTCTAAGTCTCAAGATGGTTATTATTGTCACCTCAAAATTTTGATGTCTTCTCTGAAAGTTGCAAGAACACATGTAACCAAACTGAGTTTTCAATGCTAACTTTATGATGTAGTTGATTGTGATAAATTAATTCCACCCAAATAAGAATATCAGAAGCTCTTACACGAAGAATATTCTTCGTGTCTAAGTAGAATCTCTTAGATTTTATCATCAGAATAGAGAAAAATTGCACCCTTGTATCCTGGAGATACATGATGAAAGGAGCATTGTATAATGGAAAAAACTAAAGCATTGATGGGAGCCTGCAGATGGAGAATGTTTGAGACGTCTCTTGAGTTTCGGAGAAAACTGAACGCCGATTTACTCATCAGCGGTGAGCACAACGTAAAGATATTTGTAATAATTTAAAATTTAGAATCAATTATTAATCCAGTGCCTTGCAAATCTCTTCTGATGCATAATTCTGTGATACTCAGTTTCCTATCAAAGCTATGAGAAAAGGAGTTTTGTATGAAGATCTGTTTCCAAAGAATTTTCTCAGGGCATGCAACATGGACCCTCCTCCTCATGCTCATGCATGCTGTCTCTAGTCAAGATGTCTTGAATGAAAGCACAGTAACGGTGGTGATGCTGAACTGGCAACGTCCAGAAAATGCAAGGAAGATTATTGCAACTTATGTTAAATATCAAAGCGTGGCAGAAATCATCATCTGGATGTGCAAAGAGGAAACCAGGTATATGTCAATCTGTCCAAGAGAGGATATGTGATGCCTCTCAAATGATTCTTCTAGCATAATACGAGAAAGAGTGGTATTGGCACAACTTTTAAGGTGTAGGCCAAGATCTGATCCTCTTCTGCTAAGTGTTGCATTTCCTTCATTGGCAATTTCTTCTTTCCCTCCTTCCTTAGATTCGCTCTAAGCCATCAAAAAGTGCGAATAATTGATGATGTGTCTGCTAATGACAAATATGGTCTTTCCACAAGGTTCCACGCTTGTTTATTATCTAAAACACACTGGGTATTTATCCAAGATGATGATCATTTCATGAGGGTGAGTGCACTAAGCATAGCCACTCTGCCATCGCAGTATGGAGTGGTAAGACATTGTAGAAGCAATCAGAGGCTTCCACAAAACATTCTGTGGCCTGTGGCATGATGCTGATGTGGATTAAAATCATGTGCAAGCTGTAGATGAAAGCAATTAAATAATTGTTGGTGTGAAAGAAGTGCATTCATGCTGTTGACTGTGTAGAATGCAAATAGTGTACATGCTTAGTGTGACTGTGTTGTCCTTAGTGTGACTATGTGTAATGCAAATAGTGTACACATTACAGAGCAAAATCATGTGCCTGCTGGCGCAGGAAGCTGGACTGCTGAGGATGATGAAAGTGAAGGCTTTGTACCCTAACCGCATCATTGGAGCTTTTGGCCGTGACTGGCCGAGAGGTGCACCCCCGCAGTATTTGAATGAACGATCCCAGGCAGCTGGGCCTTGCAGAATAATTCTGACCATCCTGATGCTCACAGATGTGGAGACCTGCAAGGCAAGTAGAAAGTTGTTGAAGATGAGTTGAGCTATGGAGACATGCAAAGCAAGTAGAAAGTTGTTTAAGATGAGACAAGATGTGGAGACATGCAAAGCGAGTAGCCATTTGTTTAAGATGAGCCGAGCTATGGAGACATGCAAAGCAAGTAGCCAGTTCTTACAGATGAGACAAGATGTGGAGACATGCAAAGCAAGCAGCCAGTTCTTACAGATTAGCCAAGATGTGGAGACATGCAAACAAGTAGCCAGTTGTTTCGTCAGATGAGCCGAGCTATGGAGACATGCAAAGCAAGTAGCCAGTTGTTACAGATGAGCCAAGATGTGGAGACATGCAAAGCAAGAAGCCAGTTGTTTAAGATGCGCCAAGCTATGGAGACATGCAAAGCAAGTAGCCAGTTGTTACAGATGAGCCAAGATGTGGAGACATGCAAAGCAAGTAGCCAGTTCTTACAGATGAGCCGAGCTATGGAGACATGCAAAGCAAGTAGCCAGTTGTTTCAGATGAGCCGAGCTATGGAGACATGCAAAGCAAGTAGCCAGTTGTTGAAGATAAGCCAAACTATGGAGACATGCAAAGCAAGTAGCCACTTGTTTAAGATAAGCCGAGCTATGGAGACATGCAAAGCAAGTTGCCAGTTGTTTAAGATGAGCCGAGCTATGGAGACATGCAAAGCAAGTACCCAGTTGTTACAGATGAGCTAAAATGATTTTCATGTCTTACAAGAATTAGGATAATGGCTGAAGTCAATGAAGTCAACTGAAGTCAATGTGCTTATTTTCTTCTCTTATGCATAATGTGCTATGTGCAACAGATGCAGAGATAAGTTTCATAATCTTCCCTCTGGAGCCTATGTTTTCAGAATTCTTAATATACCTCAGGCTTTCTGGGACCTAGCGCCTTTGGTAGATGAGTTTGTGAGGAAACACAGCAAACCCCTCTGGAATGGAGAGGACATTTTCATATCCTTGGTCTCTTACAAGCTTCACCAAGAGATCCCTTTGATTGTGCGAGCTGACAAGGTGTTCATGTCCCAGGTGATGGTTCTAGACGGAGGTACCCTTCAAACGGATTGTGATTTCAGGGCTCCATATGGTGGAAGATCTTACGGCTTCATCTCATATACTATGGTGTTGTGACTGTCTGTGTTCGTTGTTACAAATGATGCTTACATCCAGTCACGAAAGGCTTTATGACTTCTCTTAATGCTTTCTGAATGACCAACAGGAGAACACAGGAATACATTTGAGGTTTAGAGGCCATTTCAAATACCGGAACGCTTTTCTTAAGCGTGCTGTTAGGGCTTTGAACCTCAGCTATCCTCTGGAGGCATGGAGATCGGGTAAAACGCTTAATAATGGCACTTCAGACTGGACATGGCTGACTAAAGGAGAGGGTCTCCAAAGAGGAGGCTGGAGAAACAGGACTGTTTGGACAGGCCAGTCAGCAGTACCTGGGAAGTGACTCATCGCTCTTTCGCGCTGTATGACTGATTGAGGATTTTCTCGTCTCTGAACTTATTCAGGCTTACACGTACTGTTACTAATCGCAAATCACAAATGTGTGTGCCTCTTGTGTTATCTTCCCACTTGTAACCATATCCGAAACCGCTGTACTTTTTTACACCTGTCTGATCGCCTGCTAACGGGTCGAACCATCATCGACATGATCTTAAATAGAAACATCTGCCTCTCTAGCTCAACTTGCATCAAGTCGCAAAGGCCAGTTCGTCGAATTGCGTCAGCTCCGGTTCCCCCCTTCAAAGTTACGGTTTTGAATGCATTACAAGAGGACGAGGTGGCATAAAAAAAATCTCTATAATCATAACAGAAGCTTTCAGAAATGCTTGCATCTGTCCAGGACACAACAAACTCTCAGGACACAGGCAAAGCCATCGATGCTGCTGGAGCTGGAAGGTCCTGGCAGAGCCCTGGCTGGTTGACACAACTCAACCAGCTTTGGAGTGGAAAGGGGGTGAGTATGTTGCAGGCTACGAATGCGCAACTTGTGAAAATGGTCAAATATTTATATCCTATGCAGAACATACCTGTGGCTAATGCTCAGCCTGATGACATCAAAGACCTGCTCGGAGGCGCTTTGTTTCAGGTGAGAGTCCTCTCCATCATGTCAGTTGTGGAATGTGTGTGCTGCATACTTGTTCATGCAATGTAACACAAATGCCGACTACTGACCATTCCTAGCTGGTTGTTTAGCTACAGGGGACTTGCATGATGTTTTAGCTGTTTCAACAACCTGTTCCTCAGGCTCTTTACAAATGGATGACTGAAAGCGGGCCTGTGTACCTGCTACCTACGGGGCCTGTGTCCAGCTTCCTAGTCATTTCTGACCCCGCAGCTGCTAAGCATGTGCTAAGGTGGAGAGCTGAAAACATCATGAATAAGATGGCGAATGTTTCCATTCTATCCATCAATCCTGCTGTTTCTTCAGCCCATGCGCTACTCAAGTTACTCTTCAAAATGCAGATCAACAGACAATAGCCAGAGAAACATTTATGACAAAGGGTTAGTGGCAGAGGTGAGTGTTGAATGAAGAACTTTCTTACGGCCAGAGGTAGATGTCTCATGAACTGTGCCTCTCTTACATTTTAAGATGAGTGCTGAACGAAGGGTGCCACTCAAACATCTAGAAATAGGAGTCTCCTGGATAGTGCCTCTCTTACATCCAGAGTCAGGAGTCTCATAAAGAGTGCCTCTTTTACTTAGTTGTGGCCATCCTGTTGACTCAGTCAATATGCATCTTATCAGGTACCACTTATGATCTTACAATTCATGTTTCAGGTCAGTCAATTTCTATTTGGAGATGGGTTTGCAGTAGCCGGGGGTGAGCACTGGCGGAGCAGGAGGAGGGCAGTAGGGCCTTCTCTGCATAGGTGAGTGCTTAAGGAAAAGGAAGCTTACATTTGTGGCATAAGAATTCTACGCAAGGAATTCTATGCCATCATTCGCAGTGCAGAAGTCACATTACTCACTTCTCTGGACTTATCACAGGTCCTATTTAGAGGTCATGATTGATCGTGTGTTTGGGCCATCAGCTGTGTTTGCATGCCAGAAGCTAGATGTTGCAGCTACATCGGGGACAGCTGTGAACATGGAGGCTGTGTTCTCACAGCTCACTCTTGACATCATAGGAAAGGCAGTGTTTAACTATGACTTTAACAGCCTGACGACTGACAGCCCATTGATTCAGGTTGGAATGAATTTTCCAGACTGACAATGATCATCTCCTGCACACTATACCATACATCCACACTTTCCAGACTGACAATGATCATCTCCTGCACACTATACCATACATCCACACTTTCCAGACTGACAATGATCATTTCCTGCACACTATACCATACATCCACACTTTCCTACTTCCTTGCGCAATGCTTTTGATATATTCTTCTAAGCAAAGGGTGTTTCATGAACCAAGTTTTCAACTAAGTGACTGTTTTTCAGGCTGTCTACACTGCACTCAAGGAGACAGAGACGAGGGCAACTGACCTTCTGCCGTATTGGAAGGTAAGAGGGTTGTATCAAAGAGGATAAACTCAGATCCACTCTCTTTAAATGTTGCATTTTCAAACTGCTGTTTAATTTCATGCACTTAGTAGCAATAAATGATGTTGTAAATCATCAAATTCTATCTTGACAATTACCACATGTCACTTTTAATTGTTGTGTCATGAACCTGGCCAATCTTGTAGTAGCCCAGGATGATCTTGTAGTAGCCCAGGATGATCTTGTAGTAGCCCAGGATTATCTTTTTTCTTTTTCTTTACAAAGTGTTCGCCCTTCTTGCATAGATCCCACTGCTGTGCAAGTTTGTCCCGCGCCAGCAAAAGGCCTTGGCCGCAGTGGACCTGATTCGCCAAACGACTTCAGACTTGATACGGAAATGTAAAGAGATGGTGGATGAGGAGGAGATGGCAGCGGCAGAAGCAGCCAGTGCAGCAGGTCAAGAGTACATCAACAGCTCAGATCCTTCCGTCCTCAGGTTTCTGATTGCAGCAAGGGAAGAGGTAAGAGGAGACGAGGAGAGATGCTGTTTATATCACACTATATAAGAACTGCTTTGAAGGTCGTCTCACTTTTTTAGCACTTAGAGTGGTTGGGAAGTGATTGAGTGCTTACAAGTGACTCTCCTATTGCATTTTAATATCAATTTTTTATACCTTGTCCTTGTCTAGTTAGTGTGTATAAATGTTGCACTAGGCTCCTGTCTGATAATGGCTAGAGCAAGTACAGAAGCATAGATAGGATGGAAGACAACTGCTCGACCCTGACAGATTAATGCTCAAATACAGCAACGGAGATGCTAAGGGTGCACTCTGCAGCAAGAAGTGAGGTTTATGTATGTTTCCATCCATGCCTTTGCCAAGATCAGCCATTGGAGCTCATGTCTTTGCATGCAGGTGGACTCCACTCAACTACGTGATGATCTGCTCAGCATGCTGGTGGCTGGACATGAGACGACAGGCTCTGCATTGACCTGGACTCTGTATCTGTTAGCCATGAACCGAGATAAGATGGCTAGGGCCCAGGTATGAACCCAGATAAGACGGCTAGGGCCCAGGTATGGAAATGTTTCTGACCATGTTTCTTGCCAGCCATGAATCTGTCCAATACATGTGTTATTATTCGCTCAAAGTCAAAATGGTGGGAAGATTCTCTGCCACATAGTTGCTATCTCCTCACGATTCTCAGGAGGAGGTGGACCAAGTGCTACAGTCACGGTTGCAACCCTCCATGGCTGAGTACGGACAGCTCAGATATGTGATGCGATGTGTGAATGAAAGTATGAGATTATACCCCCACCCCCCTGTTCTCCTTAGAAGAGCTCTTGTGGCCGACACCTTGCCTGGAGGCTATGAGGTGTGAGCAATGCCATGGCTTCATCAAATTGCTACAAGAGATCCTACTGCTGAATCGCAAGGCTCCACACTCATTCTCACACCCTTTCAGTCGCCTTGCATTACGTGTTTTTGTATGCATTGCTGCAAAATTTCAAAACTTCTCAACCTGCTTGATGCAGATTTTCAAATTGAACTATAATTTGATGCTATGAGCTCCCCCATTCTAACCTGAACCATGATAGGTTGCACGAGGGCAAGATGTGATGATCAGCGTTTACAACATTCACCATTCACCAGCTGTGTGGGAGAACCCAGAGGAATTCATTCCTGAGCGCTTCGGGCCTCTAGATGGGCCTGTCCCCACAGAGCAAAACACAGACTTCAGGTGAGTCTGATTCTTCATTTTCGTTTCTTAGATGTTCCATTTCAGCATTGGCTTCTTGACTAGTTTGTCTGTCTGAGCAGCGCATCAAGTAATTTTTTGATGATTTCCTTCCAGGTACGTCCCATTCAGCGGCGGCCCAAGGAAGTGTGTTGGTGATCAATTTGCGCTTATGGAGGCTGTGGTGGCGCTGACTGTGCTCCTGAAGCAATATGATTTTGAACTAGTGCCAAATCAAAAGGTTGCGATGACTACCGGCGCCACCATACATACTACCAATGGCCTGTACATGAATGTGAAGCGGAGGCAGAACTCCTTCAGCTACTAGCAGCTGAAGTGAAGCCTGCTACAAGCGCGACTGTGTAGGACACTCAGCTTTGGATTGAGGTTTGAGTAGTGTTAAAAGATTAGATTCTTAGATAGAGGACTCCATGCTAACTTACTAGACAGGCATGCGTTGTAAGTACAGGCATCTGTTTACAAAGAAATAGTAAAAATATGGCTGTAGTTTGAAACGAAAATTTTGTGCAACACTAAGCAACACTAGGCAAGACATGGAAATGGCTAAACTAACGAATTCTTAAACAAGCAACATCCAGCTATTTAGAGTACATATACTATTCAACTTCTTGCAAGTAATCTGACACCTCAGCTTCTGTCAACACCTTAAATTTGCGGTCTGGTCCAATAACCGCCACTTCTATGTTACTCCCAGATACTTGCCCTTCAAATCCCTCCTTCAGAGTTAGCAGGCTTGTGTGGATAGCATCTTCAATCCCAATATCTTCATTGTATCGCTTCTCTAAGAAAGTCTTTGCATTGCTCATATTCTTGCCAATGGCAGAAGCCTTCCATGCGAAGTAAGTGCCAGAGGGATCAATTTGGTACAACTGTGGTCCATTATCATCATATCCAGCCATGAGGAGGGAGACACCAAATGGTCTCACACCGCCAGATTCTACATATTACAGGATATAACAGTGTTATTGTGAAGGTCCTTGTCACTGCTAAATTCTAAATGAGGAGCAACTATCAAAGTATGTGCATACAGCAATTTTGAGATTTTAAAGTCTAGAAATCCTTATCAAGTAAATGCAGTTCAGCAAGAACATCCACACTACACTGCTTAAGGAATTTAAGCGATTAGACAGATGCCGCTTCAAAAACATTGACATTTCGCATGTTCAGAATTGTTTTACTCACGTGTGAATTCTTGCATTACTGCAGCTGTTTCCCGCACTAGCTGAGCCACAGGGATATTTTCTTTGTACAGAGTCTGGTAAGACTGGGCAGTCTTTCGGGCTTTCCTCACAAGAACTCTGAAATCAGGTCCCATGCCACTGTATACTACACCAATATTTGGAGTAACCATCTGGATCTTCTGAACCGTGGACTCATCTACAAGAATAGATGGAAGCTTCTTTTCCGTGGCAATCACAACACCATCAGTTGCACTTATTCCCAGAGAAGTGACTCCAGCAGACACAGCATTGAGGGCGTACTCAATCTGAACCAACTTTCCAGATGGAGAAAAGGTGGTCAAGCTGAAAGAGTACTGAGACTCTGCCATCGTACCGAAAGTGCAAGATCTGCGGTAGAAGAATGCGAGAAGGATTTGATGTCAGAAATGAGTGTTTAGGGTGTGAAATGATAGAAACTCGAATGAATCAATTTGAGTTTTGTAAGAATGTACGTAATGCCACAGGAGGTTCTTCGCAGAACCCTATTTCTTAGGTTTTAGGAAGTTGAGGGACATCTCATCTGATCTATGGATGCTTAAGCTCTTTGCAAGAGGCTGCCAAGATAACATCAGGCGCTATCTCCCTGTGGTTCATCAAATCTGCAGCAGCTACGCGAGAACTTTAGGCAGTTGTAATACAAAAAGTTGTATTAGTTACAGCGCCTACGTAAATATGCCTACTGTTGGGGTTAAAAGAGACAAGCTTTTTGAAAGGCTTGGAAGAACATACAGTAGGTGGCGGCAGTTCTTCGACTTCACTCATCGCTAGTTCCAAATGTCTCTATACTCTGCAGCTGACAGCGAGTTTGAGGACCTTTGCTTTGAGTATGGCGTGGAGTTAGATGATGTGGTGAGCTTGTCTGACATCTTCCATGCTTGTCTGACATCTTCATGCTACATCCCTTGTCTTTTATGTGCATCTTGCTGATTCAAACAAGTATCAACAACTATTTAGGAATACTTTGATTGTATGTATATATATGTGTACTTGGATTTTATTGTACATATCATTTGATCTGTCATGCAGACCACTGAGAAAGAGATCATTAAAAAAGAGCGTAACACAGTTCTTGAGGAGGCAAATGAAGAAGTTCTCTACAAAATTGACATTCCTGCAAATCGCTATGATATGCTTTGTGTAGAGGGCATAGCTCGTGCTTTCAACATATTCTGTGGAAACATTGCCGCGCCCAAATACAAATTAGCAGACATGACAGGTACAAAGCATTCCTGGTCCGGAAGATATCTTAACGTTGTTCAAAATATGTCACACATCTTGATCCAGACAACGTGAGAGTCTTTATGCTAGGCTCTTTCACATCCCTATTCAGAATGCAGAAATGACTGGAGAAATAAAATACAAAATCGCTGATCAAGGTCTCACAATCATAACACAGGGAAGAAACCCCTGCAACTTGTGGTCAAGCCTGAGACTGCGCTGGTCCGCCCTTTTATAGTTTGTGCTGTACTGAGAGGAGTGAAGCTAGACTCAGCCAGCTATAACAGCTTCATCGACCTCCAAGACAAGCTGCATCAAAACTTGTGTCGAAACAGGACACTTGTTGCGATCGGAACCCATGATCTCTCAACCATTCAGGTTAGTGTTCCTGGCCGCTCCTTACAGGGACTTTACAGGTCAGTTTTGAATCCTCAGCACTTTCTAGTGATTTGATACAACCTGATCTCTGGTTGTGCAAATAAAACTGTTGCCTGAGTTTCGCTGCGCTTGTCTTCACATTCAGGCGCCCTTCACATATGAAGCTCTCCCGCCAGAGGATATCAAGTTTGTTCCCCTCAAGCAGGAAAAAGAGTTCAGGGCAGATGAATTGATGCAGGTGATGAGTGTTGATGATGCAGGTGATAAGTGGTCAATGTCGATGGTTGATTTGCCTGCTTCATGTCGCCAGATTGCGGTGTTTTGTGCCCCTTTGTCAACGCTTGTATTCCAGCAGTAGCTGTCTGCAGTATGCCCCTCATTTCATCATATGCTACCATGCATGTTGTCTGCAGTATTATTTGGACCATGACCAAAAACTCAAGAAGTTTGTACCAATCATTAAAGACTCCATGGTTTATCCTGTGGTATATGACTCGAAGCGCACAGTTCTATCTTTGCCTCCCATCATTAATGGTGCTCGCTCAGCGGTGAGGATTAATGAGAGCTTGAGAGTGATGACATTGAGGTTAATGTTTAACAAATTTGAGTATGATGTAAATAGCAACAGACTTCAGATTTGTGTTAAAAACCTTTACAGGTCTCCGTCCCTCAGAGGATGATAATTCATTTGAATACCCTGACCTATTGAATACCACCATTTGGGAGTTACCGATTGTTTCTTCCGTGCGCATTTCATGATAAAAAAGTTTCTTTTTGTTCAAGCCAAGGATCACATGTTTTTGAATGTCTTAACTGCACCTTCTCTCTCAGATAAGTTTGGACACAAGTGATGTCTTCATTGAATGTACGGCTACTGATCTCACCAAGGCAAAGATTGTGTTGAACACGGTGTGCTGCATGTTTGCTGAGTACTGCAAGACGCCCTTTGAAGTGGAGCCCGTGGAAGTCATGGATGCGTTGGGGAAATCTCAGAGTGTGTATTTCTCCAAATTTATTCTATGATTTGTGCATGAGCCCGTAAACGAGCTGCTGCTATTCTCTCATCTGGCTCATGTTTTTGTTGATTCATTCAGACATCGGTTCTTGTGTTGAAACTTGCAGCGTATCCAGATCTCACTTATCGCCAGCTAGATGTTCCTCTGGATTTCATCAATAAGAGCCTGGGACTAAGCCTTGAGACAGAGGCTGCACAGAAACTGTTGGCCAAGATGCAGATTGAAAGTCGTGCATCATCTGCTGCCCAAGAGGGGACTCTGAGCTTGCTGGTTCCTCCTACACGCAGTGACGTCTTGCATGCATGTGATATAATGGAAGATGTGGCCATTGCATATGGGTACAACAATCTTAAGATCAACGTAAGAATTAAATGCCGGCGTGATACAAGGTTGATGCACTGCGTCGGAGCAACCTAAATGCAGGTCTAGACATCGTTGGCCTCTGATTTGTAATGAAACCAAATGAGAAGGCCAGCATGTGCTCCTTTCTTTTCAGGTCCCTGCAACTGTGACCCAAGGAAAAGAGCTTGCTTTGAACCAGCTTACCGAAATGCTGAGACAAGAATGCGCTATGGCAGGATACACTGAGATCTTGACATGGTAGGTTATACTTTCAGTTGTGCCCATTCTGCAGCAGAGGAGCTCCCTGATTTGAGAAGCTTCTGCATCTTCTTTGTATTGTCAGGGCACTGTGCTCCAAAGCAGAAAACTTTGAGTTCTTGAGGAGTCAGGACGATGGAAACTCAGCGGTAGAAATTGGTAATCCAGCAACTTTTGAATTTGAAGTGTGTCGTACAACACTGCTCGCCAGTGCCTTGAAGACTCTAGGTGCCAACAAAGATGCCCCACTGCCTGTGAAGCTATTTGAGGTGATTGCTATGTTAGCGCGAGGCTGTACTGCTATGTTAGCACGAGGCTATGTTATCTTATCTGAACATCTATTCAGTGAAAAATTATGTTTGCGACACTGAACAAACAAAGCTGGTAATGCAGCTCCTATGTGCAGATACAGTACAGATACAGCTTGTTCTCATCATTTGCATGTATTCAAAGTTGTCGTGTTCTGTGTTTGGTCTTTAGGTCTCTGATGTGGTCATGCTGTCCTCATCCCATGATGTTGGAGCTCGGAATGAGCGGCGGCTGGTGGCTGTGTTTTCAAACAAGGAGTCAGGGTTTGAAGTGGTCCATGGAATGCTGAACCGCATTATGGAGATATTAGGCGTACCTTACAAGGGTACTGAAGGACTGTGAAATCATTCATGCTTGCCATGAGCACTGCTATGCATTTTGTTTAGTGTGGTGAAGCATTTGTAGGGTGAGCAAATCTCATGACTGGTTTGATCTTGATTGCATACCAGCTTTATTAGGATATGCCTGTGACGATGTGTAGGGAGTGATCCAGTGATGGAATCAAGAGCTGGCGGCAGCTATCACTGGGAGCAGAGTTCAGAAGCTGCCTTCTTCCCAGGGCGACAAGCCAAGGTGGTTGCGTTTGGGAAAGTGGTTGGGCACTTTGGAGTGGTGCATCCAGAGGTAACATTTACTCAATGACAGAGGCTTAAATTCCCTTTACACATTCTCATAAGAGTCATTAGGCTCGCCTCCACATCCACCTTTTTTGTACTGTTCATCATATTCTTTTTGTTACCTCAGGTTTTGGAAAAGTTTGAGATTCCCTACCCTGTTTCTGCTCTCGAGATAAATGTGGAGCCATTCTGCTATGACCAGAAGTACAAACCCCTCCTGGTGACATTGTGATTCCCAGGAAGTCGTCTATATTTGCTACCACTTCATTTTTACCTGAATTTTTCTACTCATTAATTAACAGCCTGCTCCATTTGAAAAAACGGATGAGGTAGAGAAGTTCAGAGGATTCATGATAAGTTTCTTAGAAAAGACTGAATTCAAGTCAGTTGTGCGTTATTTAAAACACCGTAGATAATTCAGTCTACTGATTAGGGTTGACGTTTAAGAGCATGTTGCCACCACCAGGCAAGTACACCACATTGCGGCTCTTAGCCATTGTGTCAGCAATGTCTTTTGCAGCCTAGGACAGCAGATAATACAAAATTTGTCAGTACACAGTCATATGCAGTAATATGTCCTTAGCAAAAATAGTGCCCACCTCAATTCTGCGAAGCTCAATGAGGCCTCCGCCAAATTGCCTTGTTGCTTCAGAGATCAAACTGGCAGCTTCACTCTCACCCTCAGCTCGAATGATGGCTGCATTACGTTCCTGAGCAGGATATCAGAGCTAGAAAATTAAGAGCTAGGCATCTGGTACAAGGGTACTGGGACGGGGCCTCAAGACAGATTTGAGATTGTGTGACTCTCAGGTCAAAACATAGCGAAATATTTAAACGAAGTACTTTTCCCCTAGTTGCTCAACCTTGTTTCTGCTTGCGTACTTAAGAGACCTGATGGTTATGAGAAGACAGAGCATGCATCTGGACCTCTAAGACTTGCTTCTTTTCATACCTGTTCCGCCAGCATGACCACAAACTTTGCACGTTCAGCATCCTGCTCAGCGACTTGCTTCTGTTCAACAGCCTTTGTGAACTGTGTATGAGAATAAAGTAACTTAAAGCAGGTAAAAGGAGTAGAGCTATCTGCACAGTCCAGTCATTGTGCAAAGTCTTGCAAATGCTAAATTCAAGTACAGCCTTTTCTCACTCATTTGTCTCATTCGTTTATACCTCAGATGCATGAAAGGGTTATGCATCATCAGTAGGGAGTCAATACCTCAACACCGAAAGACAAGTGAGTTATTGCTACATCCTCTAGAGTAATTCCAAAGTCAGCTGCACGTGTCATCAAGCTCTCACGGACCTGAACATGTAATTGACAAATTTTCAGCTCCATGCAGAGAGAATCTAAAGAATAACCTTAGTACTCCCCAGATATATTACATCAGGTTGATGTGAAGCAAGGTACCTTTTCCTTACCGCTCGAGACACTTTTTCTCTCTGAGTAAGAAGTTGCTCTGCATTGTACTGCGCAACCACAGACTTCACAACTTCATTGCCAATAGATGGCAGTACCCTCTCATCCCAATCCAGTCCCAGATTCTGGAAAATGGATGGGAGGCGTGCCTCGTGAGGTTTGGACAAGATTCTGAGGCTCATGTTAACCATTTGGAGATCTTTCGTGCCAGTAACTGAATTGATAGTTCTGGGTCGTGTTCGCACATCCATGATATTCGGTGTCTGAACCCATGGTATTCTGAAGTGTGTACCTTCAATCCAAGAAAGAACTCTCTTTGTATGAGAAGCTTCTTGCGCTAGTAACGTCGAAACTTACCTTCACCGACGGGCTCGGGCAAGACGCCACGAAATCTGTCAAAAATTACAGCTCTCTCACCTCCATCGACTGAAAGTAACAAAATATATATTCTTATGGACAAAGATCTTACACACACTTCTCAACAATCCGGGGAAAAACAAAAATGAAATATTACCAGTATACAAGGAGGTTTGAAGGGCGCTAGCTGTGATACCAAGGCCAACGGCATAACGCACCACTTTGTTAAGTGCACCGATCAGTGCTGAGGCCGTTTCAGGATTCGCCATCGTAGTTTTTTGCGAATGCTAGTAAATGTTTGGTAATATCCTCAGTAAGTGGGCCTGCCCAGCAGACTTTACGACGCTGTCGTGAATACTGACTATCGTCCAAATAACTGTCCATCCTGAGCATAGCACTTAGCTGCTCCGAACAAAAGAGAATGAATGATATATAGGTCAGAGGATATGTGGGCAAACCTTCATGCAACCTTCATATTTGCAAGGTATCTAGGACACATTTCACGTACGTAACTACTCATCTCAGGTTAATAAGGAGATGAATTTGATGCGCAAGAATGTACTATTAAGCAGAGTTTACCAGAAATCATTGGAAGTGAGATGCGCACATATAACAAACATGATTCTGACATGTATGTCTGCTGTGTGCAACAAGCATGAAACAACCAAGGCATTTTCGGAAGATTCAGGTATTTACAGGCAAACATAAGCCTTGTTGTAATTCATAAACTTGACCTGTAAATAATGGGATCTCTGTTGCCATTTTGCAAGGAATCTGAGCCCTGGCATCTAGATGCAAATACGTGGCTAATTTCCCTGATATACAATATCTTATAAATCTGACTACCGCATGGCATCATGTTTACAGGCAAAACGAAATGGAAGGTGAAATCCTCCAAATCTCCAACTTGAATGTAATTTTTTTATATGTCTGTATGGTCATTAATAAGCACTGATCAGGAATCAGGTGTTCAGAAATTCACACACTGCACGGGCTGCACAATTTATTATTGCTTGATTTGGAACTTGAAATGATAGATCTTTTTAATGAGCTGGGCATAAATTTTCATGGATACAAAAAAAATTGAGTCACAAAGTAGGCAACGTCCTAGTTTGTAAGATAAAATCGTGAGGACCTACATATCTGACCTATGTAACTATCCGCACTCTTGTCTCTTGAAACATATTATTTAAAAGATGAAGCATAGACTTTCGCGAACATGCAGCCTCCTAAGCGATCATGCCCTAACAGAGTATTAAGAAGACATCAAACAAAGCAGTATGCCTTTAACCTTAACCATATCTGAGATAATAGTATGCTCGATCATTACACAGTGCAGAAGACGCATGGCGGCTAGCAGTTTTCATCATGGCGAATGCAGAGCAAGAATGAGTAAACATTTCATCATTGGGGTATTGACACAATGCTGGTTGTTTGAGTCAGATCGACAAGGAGTCCATAGTAACAAGGTTATGGCGGACTCGATTTCATCCAATAGGATGCCTTGCCATTCATCAGTTTTTTGAACCAGAAGGATCGCTCTTCCCATAAGGAAAGAGGAAGTGATGTGTCTTAGTCGCATATATTGGCTTGAATGTACGGCAGTGCGTCTACACCATGTGCGGTTGATGAATTTTTTCAGGCATTCTGGAACAATGAAGACTTTTAAGAATCCAATTATTTCAAGCATGCTGGTCTTTTTACATTCAAACCGTGAGAAACTGAAAATAGAAATACGGACCTAATTGCATCACAGTCAAGGAACTTCTGCAACACTCTCATCAACATTCTACAAAATATAAACAATGGAGAAGGGGGTACGATAAGCGTAGGAGCCTAAAACCATGCATAAGTACTTCAGTAGCAAGAACTCAGACACGCCTTCTTCATGCACATACCTGCCATGCTTAACATAAACTCAAAACATTAAATAAGCATAAAATCTAATAAGCAGTGCATGCAAAAAAATTTGATATTAAGTGTACAGGTGACCCATAACCCCATAACCCTCAGCATACTGATAATCTGAAAACCTGTGGCCGGCTGCCACAAGACGGAGAACTCATTTCCTGGTCTCCTTCTATTTTCTGACATACTCGAGCACTTGCTTTAGTCCCAAAATATTATGGCATTCCCGGTGGACTTGGGAAAAAGAGTGGGTTTGCAGTCATAATGTCACTAGGTCCCCCAGCATCTCCTATGCTATTGTCCTGGGGGTGAGCTCTCATACTTCGCAGCCTTTTAAGATGTTTACACATAAAGGAGAATCAAAATGAATTTAGGCTGTTTAAATGTGACACATTTCACTGCACATGATATGCTGGTGCTTTAGTTACAAAAGAGCAAGAAGACAGACAGCACGCAAGAACCTGATTCTCATACCTGAAGCGCGCAACTACTGAGGGCTGACTGCTCAGGCTGGCGCTGACTGCTGAAGGCTGACTGCTCAGGCTGGCGCCTGCCTGCAACTCCATCTCAAGATGCATTTGGTGCGAGAAGGTACTAGAACTTGGCCACCTGCAGTCATCATGCATCATGATCACTGCAGAGAGCACCACTAAAAATGACTACAACAGCATCATGATCACTGCAGAGTCTCTGAGAGATGAATGCATGCAAGGTCACCTCAGCAAGTCAACAACACAAGAAAGGGACTCACAGTCGGTAAGTTTGAACGTCATCGAGAGAGTTGCGCCGCTGCCATGCCCATCCCTGGTAGCAACAGCAGCAGGAAGCAGGAGGCGACAACATCTGGAATGAGCGCCTCTTTCTCCATAACAATCCCGCAATGACTCCAAGCAGCAGGCCCCCTACAGCTGACGGCCAGGCGATGGCCTCTACATCCAAACCACCTCCGCCACTACCACTGTCGGAGCTCATGACCTGAATTTGCACATTTTTCACTTGGATTGAACCCCCTGTTGCTTGAGAGGTGAGCTGGAAAGCGTCAGGGCCATAGACCAATGACTGGATGAGCGGGTCTGCATTCAGACCATCGCTGCTAGCTGAGCCACTTTGAGTATATCTCCCTTGGTCCACAGCCAAAACTGGCATGTTGTACTTCGACATTGTGCTCATAGGCAAAGAGACTGTCACGGCAGTTGTGAAAGAATCTGGTAGAATGTAGACTATGGCTGTCAGGGCGACAGAAGACATGCTTACGTTCAAAGCTTCAGCAATGTCCAACTGACAAGTTAAGGAGGGAAAAACCAGAGGAATGAGAATATCCAACTGACATGTTAAGGAGGGAAAACCAGAGGAATGAGAATATCTAAGTGACAGACATGTTCTGTGGCTGCAAGAAATTGATAAATTTTGCTTGTCGGAACTATGATTTCAGAGTTGATAGAGTTTGAACATGAGGCAACCTTCATGACAGTCACCATCATCCCCTTCACCTGCAACAGGAGGACCAGTATGCTCTGCCAGGACCCTTGCAGGCCTGTGGAAGCTGGCGACAGGCTCATCACATTGTTAGGATCAGCTTTCAAGATAATATCAAAGCTGACAGAGAGCCACTGCCCAGCGTCACCTCCCGTAGCTTGATTGCCAATTACCACAGGGCATGCTGTAGAGCCTGGCTGTATGCTGGTTGTCCCAGATGGGCAGATGATACATGACTGTGCATCAGATGAGTTGGAGTAACTGCCCACAAGGCAAACACTGCAGCAACACACAGAAACTTTGTTCATAGCTGCAAACAACAAAGTGCATGATCAGGAGGTGTCAACACAAGAAAGGTTATGATGTAAGTTGATCAGGAGGTGTCAACACAAGAAAGGGTATGATGTAAGTTGATCAGGAGGTGTCAACACAAGAAAGGGTATGATGTAAGTTGATCAGGAGGTGTCAACACAAGAAAGGGTATGATGTAAGTTGATCAGGAGGTGTCAACACAAGAAAGGTTATGATGTAAGTTGATCAGGAGGTGTCAACACAAGAAAGGGTATGATGTTAGTTGATCAGGAGGTGTCAACACAAGAAAGGGTATGATGTTAGTTGATCAGGAGGTGTCAACACAAGAAAGGTTATGATGTAAGTTGATCAGAAGGTGTCAACAGAAGAAAGGGTATGATGTTAGTTGATCAGGAGGTGTCAACACAAGTGAGCTCGCCACCTTACACAGAGCAGTGTGACTCTTGGATGTAAACAAGAATCTGGAGCCAGCAATGCCGCCTTCCTAATACCTTTGAACTGCGTCTGCATATCTTGACAATTTGTGATCATGATTCATGTAGAAGGGGGGTGACCTATTTAAAAAACCTGAGGTATGAGTTAATCTCAAAGAACACTCCTACTTCAATTGCTTTCACCTGCATGTGTAGGCCCCCCATGTGTTTGCGTATGTACCAGGTGGACAAGACTGGCAACTGGAGGACAGAGGTGATTCGGCGTACTGCCCAGGTGGACAGGGCACACAGCCAACCTGGTTGAGAGAGGATGTGTGGAAGCCTCTAGGGCACAATGCACAGGATTGGAGGGGGGAGGCAGGCAAACTAGCGCTCCGGTTACCATACATTTCAAACTGCAGCGCTGTATTGACTGCATTGCTGTCAGAAGCATTCAATACCAGTTCCTGCAGATTGAAAGTTTATGGTCATCTCATGGAACATTGGTCATAGATCTGCAGGAGGTACCATCGATCAAGCAAAGTAGCACATCGCATACGCAGGTATCTGCACAATGAAGGTCCTGTTGTTGTGTCAGCCACCCCTACCTCATAGGTACTTGTTAAATTCAAAATGGTGGATGATGGGTAGTTGAAGACCGTCTTTGCTTCCATGAGCGTAACATTGCTGGCTAATTGAAGCATGTATGTACGGGATGACAACCTGTCACCACCCTCGACTGAGATAGGGAGGGAGAACACATGTAGAGGACTCCTCTGAAGACCAGATATAATAGCACAGGATGCTGCAGTGATTGATGGAGAGAGGACAGCCTGATTCAATTGTTGCTGGTTGCTTGCGGTGCTCTGAGAGCTTTGAGGCGCACCACTGCCTGAGGTGGAAGAGAGAACCTGAGCACCACTGCCCTTGGCGCTGCTTGTTGTGACGTCACTGCATTTCATTGTCTGTAGCATGTTGAGGAGCAATGAAGTATTCATACAGGACATTCCAGTGGATTCTAAAGTCACAGAGCTACTTGTGGACACCTCGGCGCTGAGTGTTGGCAGCCCTGATAACTGCATCACCATATTTAAGGGAAGCATGATGCTGCCTGCTTCCACACCGCAGTCCTGCTGATGCCATGTGTTGGGAGTGATGGACAACACGCTTCCAGGGAAGGTGTTGATTGGACCTTCAGGACCGTTGGTCAATGATGGCAGGACAGCCAAGGAGAAGTGGGTAAGCTCAGGAGTTTTGCCACCTCCCTGACTGTTGGATGTGAGTGAGCACAGGCTGGGATCACTCAGGCTTTGCAACTGTGTAAATGCAGTCATGTTGCCAGAAAGGAGCCCTACCACAGCCTCCTGTAGGCTGCCTGGATCCAAAACTGATGGAATGCATCGCTTCAAAACAGTTGTGAGTTGTGATGGGACACCACACATTGCCATCATGGAAGCTAGCAGAGGCAGGTAGGGTTCAGGGGCTGAAGCATTGTCAGCAGGTGTTGAGGGAGGGTTTAGGGTTTGGGGAGGGTGGGTTGAGGGAGGGGTGCTGATGGAGGTGCAGGATGCTGTTGAGAAGGAGAGGGATTGAAGTTGGAGGGATGAGGGAGATGACAAAGGTATCAGATGTACAACGTACTGCTTTGTGAGCTGCATGGTGTCTGAGGTGGAGCTCGTAAGAAGGCCCTCCGAGGTGGTCGTGACCTGACCTGTATTGGAGTTCAGGTCTGAAAACACGTGTGAGTCTTCACCATCCTCCTTATTCAAAACAGGAGTTCCATCTGTTGAGTTCACAATTAAGCCCTTCTCCACAATGCTCACGGTCTCTTGACTCTGACCAAACACAGAAACGTTTAAGGAGGAGCCTGGTACAATCAGGGTTGAGGTGGAGGGGGAGGTAGAGAGAGCTGGTTGAGAGGATTTGCTGAATGCATGAGCAGTGGCTATTGAGGTATTCACATCTAGTGCAGGAGAAGAACTTCCTGAGTCAGAAGTTGTTGCAGGCTGTACAGCTGCCGGGGTCAAGAGCCCCAGGATCAGAGTGCAGTTTGAAAGTACACCTGAGACATCAAAAACCATGTCTAGAGAGAGAGGGCCGCCAGATTGCCGCGTTAACCTGTTGCTCAGAGTTGTGCAGTTGGTCCACAACACTTGAACCTCCTGGCTGAGACTGGCACGAGTAAGTGTGAGAAGCTGCGAGTAGGTGGATGAGCTGCAACTGCCATCATAGGGTACAACGGTGTAGTATTGGCCGGTTGATGTGGGAGAGTAAGCAGGCAGCATTGGCATGGATTGGCAAGAGCCCTGACTGGGGCAACAATCTGCAAGGGATAAGATTTTAATGATTGGCATGTACTCACAGCAGTGCCTTGAAGCATGCCTGGAGATACAGAGTGTGTATCTCTTATGATTTGATCTCCCTTCCTGAACCACAGGCGCGTCACCATATGTAACATAGCATTTACACCCCCCCCCTAGAAATTTGAATATCATGTCAGTTCTAAGTAAGTTGTATGTCAGCACTGACCTAACAGAAACAAGTCCCTTGGGAGGGAAGTGGCAGGTAGGTCTCCCATGGTGCTTGGAAGGCTGGTGCCTGCCAACAATGAGGACAGTCACATAGATGAGCACTGACACAGGGTTGGATCCTTTTGAATCCAGGTCTGAACAAACATTAAGGATAAGGTGTCACACTACAAGCCTACCTGCAGGGCAGCTGCCAGGCTGTGAGCCATACACAATCAGCGGGACGCTTGACTGGACCTCCAAAGGATAATCCTGAGTGGCAATGGACAAGATACTCAACATCCCTCAGGTGCCCCATAACATGCTCTATGTCGCAGTCACAACGTCTACTAAGATTCTCAATGGCAGAGCAGTAGAGGGCATCTTCATAAATCGCAGCAGAATCTGAATGCCTTTTTGACAATGTATGTTTTAAGGCTTCCACTTCTCATGCAAATGATGGATAGTAACAAAACAATACACGAGGAGGTCGATTCAGGCCCTCACCTGAGCGTTGGACACAGGCATCAAATTGAGACCAATGTGCAGCTCTGCCAAAGTGGGAAGCTCTGAAGGAATGTTGATTTGCAAATGCAGTGGAATACCTCCAGCTGTTAGGGTTGTCAGGTTACCCGGTATTGAAGGAGGCACTACCAGCTCCCCAGTCAAATTTGTGGCTGTCTGATTACAGACAGCCATCCTCGATCCACAACCTGTGATTCGGACACAAGAACCTTGCTTCTTAAACATTTCTATAAGACAGCAAAAGTACATGAATGAAATAAACAAAATAATGAGCCCCCCAGCACGAGTATTGTACTGCGCATTGAGGACTTATTTCAAGACTTGCCGAAAGCACTTATGAGATGCGTGCTGTAGCTGAGAACAGATGGGGACGTGCTGCAGCCTTGCTGATCAATCTGCAAAATGGCAATTACACTCTGGATAGCAGCGCCTTTAGAAGCATCAGCAGACACCACCTGGTTTGATGGTGTGAGAAAGTGCTGTTAATGGATTGAGAATTCACAGCACAGTAAATGCCTGACCATTAAGCTGTTACTACTATTGGACATTCTTGTGAAATAAATGTCTGAATGAACATTCAGGTCATTAATTAGTAAATATTAACAAAACCACAACACCAGCGGTCAAACCCTCATCAAACCCCCATCAACCTGATCCGTGACAGACTTTCGCATCTCACCGCTGCAGTATTTTTTTCAATGCTAAAAATTGGCGCATCCAGAATTTGAAGTTGAGAGCCGACTCCCAATATTTCAACATTCTCAATTGCCACGACTTCAACTATCAATGGCAGCCATGCCATCCTAGGACCTGTCAAGCTGATTATGAAACTTTTCGTCACATTGATTTCCCCTGGACTCCAAGTTATAGTGCTAGAACCTGACACCTGCGCCATGGCACGAATGCAAGGTAAGGCCCTAGAGCTGTCATACATTTACAACCTGCATGCAGTGACATTTGTTCAAGGGGGGGCAGGTTCCTACCGCTGCCCACTGTGATTGCTCCAAGCTTATTCCCACAGTTGTTGGTAGAGGGAAATCGGGCGACCTCAAGAGTTGGACTTCAATTGTGACGTTAGAAGCATTACATGGTACTGTGGATTCTGGGTTGACAATTAAGGCTTGTGGAGACTCATAGATGATCAGTGTCTGTGTCAAGAAAGTTGAAGGTGTAAGAGGATATTTTGGGTCATGGCCTAGTGGGTAGAGCGTAGGACTGATAGACAAAGCTAATAGTCCTACTTTAGCTGATAGGACTAACTAAAGTCTATTAATCCTATATTCACAGCAATTGCTGCATGCTCATATCAAGATTGTAGCTTTTGTAGTCACTGTTTAGTACACAAATATCTCCTCTTCACCTCAGAGAAAGACGGCTGGACCACAGCTCCAGCAATGAGCAGAGATATTTGGAAGGAACCTGGTTGTACCTGAGATGAGTTTTGCACGTAATATACAGCTGATGAGCAGGTTGCAGATCCCTGAAAAATGTACTGCGATTGGGCAGAAGTGAGGAGTAGAGAGGTATCGAAAACCTCATGTTCATCACAAGGTACAATGCTGATATTCGCATAAAATGCTGCCGCCCCATCGTTGCTTATGCGCAGAGGCGCAAAATCTAGGAGAGACACATTGTTTGTGGTCCCGATGCAAATCTACATGCAAAACAAAATATATCTTTAGCACGACACATCTATGAATGGATGGGGAGCGCGAAAAATACACCTTGAGAAGTGAGGCCATGACACCAGCTGTGAGAGCTAGATTTATAACGGTGCGTGCCATAATACACACAAATCTGAAATCTTTCATTTATCTGCATTCAAGTTGCGTAAAGTAGCTGTGCACATGCATAGAAAAAAATACTTGAGACAATTGATGCAGAAAATACCCATTATTCAGCATTTACTGAATACCCTATACGATTCGATTCAGGGACAGTTGTGAAGTTCCGAAACCTTTCACGTACTATTTTGAGTACATCGTTTTCACATTTAGGTAGATAAAAGGAAAGGGATTGCAGCACATGTCCGAAATGAATTCAACCCTTCTTACAGAACTGCAAAAAATCAAAGGGCAACATATTTGCAATTAAAGCTTGAAATCAATCAATCAATTTTCCTAGAAGTAACAGCCTTTGCTTATGAGCGTCATCTTGGCCAAAAGACGGCCACTTCCGAGGCGGCAAACATGTACTACAAATTACCAGCCGATGTGACGCCAGTTCTCTCCGGCATACACAGCATTAGCTCCCAGTTCCTACACATGGAATATTAGTGATTTTTACTTGTTGTAATTATGGGTAGGGCATGAGGTCACATCAAGCATTGCACCTGTTCAATCCTGAGGAGCTGGTTGTATTTTGCCAACCGCTCAGATCTGCATGGAGCTCCTGTCTTGATCTGACCAGTAGCCAGGCCCACTGCCAAGTCAGCAATAAAGCAGTCCTCAGTCTCTCCAGACCTGCTCAAAAAAGGGTTAACAGGAAAATGTTTCTTTGGAACAGGAGTACAGCAGACATCCTATGTGTGAATCACAAGACTTCTATAACTACTATCTCACAATGTAATTACACAACTTCATTAATGCTATCTCGACCAGCTGATGACGTCTCACCTGTGGCTAGTCATCACGCCCCATCCAGCAGCCTTGGACATTCCAACAGCCTCAATGGACTCGGTGATTGTGCCAATCTGGTTGATCTTGAGCAAAAGAGCATTCACAACCTTGCCATCAATAGCACGCTTCACGCGAGCAGGATTGGTCACCAGCATGTCATCCCCAACAACCTGCATGCACATAGAACAGATACTTCATGAGTGAAAAGAGGATCTATTCTTATGCGCAAATTAAAAGAATCTGTTACGATGGACACAGCGGAATTACAAACAACTTTATTTGCAATCAAATTATTCATTTAAGTTTCTCATGCATAAAAAAAAATCAGTGACAATCTCAACATAGACCATCTTGTGGTGCAAATGGCAATTTACATATGCTAATATTTTAACTCCACACTAGGGAGATGTACCTGGCATGTGTTCTCAGCTGTCAGAGTAACAGCTGGCTCCCAGTCATCCTGCTCAAAGGGGTCCTCAATGGAAACCACAGGGTACTTGGTCACAAACTCATTGTACATCTCCAACATCTGAGCTCTGTAAGGTGAATGCAGGTACACAATCACATGAGGACATAACGAAATTCTCAAAGTTTGACTTGTTAGCTGTCATTTCCATGAATGTCATATTGCCCATGTTCTTATCCATGGTGCCATCATGGTTCATAACAGTTTTCTGAATAAACCACCAATAATCACCAATTCGAGGCCATCAATGAAGACAATCCCTAAGACTTTTCAGGCTCCAATGCTTTAATGCTTCAAGTTATTAGGAGACTGAATTCAATGAGGGTACTTACGCAGTTTTCTTGTCAGAACCATCATTGGGCTGGATCTTAAAGTTCAGGTCGTACATCTTGTCATCAGTAATGAACTCTGAGGCTGCAATGTCCATTCCGATCTTGACCTTGCCAGTGAAGCCAGCCTTTTCAATTGCAGCAGTCACCAAGCTGAGACCCTCCTCGTTAGAGGAGATGTTGGGAGCAAAGCCACCTTCATCTCCCACATTGCAAGCATCCTGGCCTACAAACAATCCGACAGATTACACCTGTTTTCTACGTGAACATATGGATAGATGGGTAACTCTGAGAAAGCTGGAAGATTCCTATTAAAGTAATTCAATGAGTTGGATAAGAGATGCAACTCCACATCAGACCTTGAAACTTACCATACTTTGACTTGATGATACCCTTCAAGGTGTGATACACTTCGCTACCCATGCGTAGAGCCTCTGAGAAGGTGGCAGCACTGAAGCATAACCAGTGCAGGACTTGGTGAGTACAGCCTATGTCATATTAGAGCTTAAATTCTGTGCAATTAGACATCATGACAGAGGTCAGGCTTAGACTCACCCGATGGGAAGGATCATAAACTCTTGCATGGCCAATGCATTTCCAGCATGGCTACCTCCATTAATGATGTTGAAGGCAGGAACAGGCAGGACCTGCATCATTAGCATGGAGAGGCTCTGAGGATAGCCTTCGCAAGACTAGTTGTCTTAAGCCAAGCAAGCAGGAGCACAGGAATTATTCAGGATACCAACAGCAACTACAAACCAAGCTTGGAGCTCTTACTGCATGCACCTGCCACGGCAATCTACTCACCAACTTCTTGTTTCCTGCCAAGTCAGCAATATGTTGGTACAGAGGGACACCCTTCTCAGCAGCCCCAGCCTGTGCAGTACGACAATTCACAGTTTCTTGCCAGGAAGAAGGACAATCTGTTAGAAATCATTTTAAAACAGGTGTTCTCTCTCTTTTTTAAATTGCCCCAAAGAGCCAAAAATTGTCAACTTGAGCAGCCTCTGAGCTGACCTTGCATATGGCCATTGAGACAGCCAAAATGGCATTTGCTCCCAGCTTGCCCTTGTTTTCAGTGCCATCCAACTCCTTCATCTTCTCATCTAAATCTTTCTGGTTCAGGGGATTTGAGCCCTAAGCCAAGACAAAATCAGATATTTAGTCATTTGAACGCACTAGCATAAAAGGATAAGATGTAATGACAGGAAGTGTCGACTAACCTTCAAGGATGGTGCGATGATTGTATTGATATTTTCAACGGCCTTGAGCACTCCCTTCCCTAGGTACCTGCTCACAGTTCGATTGATTGTTGAGCCCTTGCAACGACAATTCACTCATGCAGGAATGCACTCACTTGGTTTTATCACCGTCTCGCAGTTCAACAGCCTCATGAATTCCCGTCGATGCACCGCTAGGTACAGCAGCTCGAAATGTGCCCTTGTATGTCGTGACCTCTGAAATGAGTAGACAGTGTATCAGATTCTTGGAAGTAGGAAAATAGGTAGTATGACTCTTTTAGAAAAAAACTAGACGCACCTGCCTCCACAGTGGGGTTGCCTCGTGAATCAATGATCTGTCTTCCATCAATCTTCAGAATCTCAGAGGGAGCTAGCTTTGAGAGCTCCTTTGCCTAAAATGCGTAAATGTTGAGTACATAAATAATAGCGTGCCAGCCTGATTTTCCTACCATGAAGCTCATGGGCTCATCAGGCTTAGTTTTAACACATGCATTTAGCACATCTTCAACTTTTGCTTGCAAAGAGTGCTTGTCAATGTAAGACTGGACGGCCTCTGACATTCTTGATGATAACGATGGGATACGAGGAGCTCGATGTACAAGCTGTTTAGTTACCAAGAGTGACTTTTTTGAGACAGATATGCGGACCTCCAGTGTGGATTTCACTACAGAAAGTTAATCCGGAGATTGTGTACCGCGCATTAAAGTGCTGGTTCTGGAGCCAACAGAAATTTCGAAGAATAAAGAGTAAAAATGTCTGTATAATGATCTCATTGGATGGTAATTGGTATAAAAATGTTGACATATATAGATTATAGAACTGAAAACTGAAAGTCAATAACTACAACATTTTGACCATGGATGACCATACTGAAAAAACTAGTAACGTACATTTAGAGTCTATTGAGAGTGCAACTAACACTCGATTGAAGAGAAAGAGGAAGTCAGCTTCATTATAACAGCCGGAAGTAAAAAAGAAAGAGGAATTTGTTATAAAGAAGGTATCCAGTCTTTGCACTGTGCATTAATGGGTCAGACCTCACTTCATCATGCTTTGGCACCGAGCTGGGATCTGGAACTAAGCTGGGATGTATCCCTAACAGTATGTCGCAGATCACTATACATTGTTTTGGCATGAAATTTTGACACGATACTTTTGCGTTTATTCAGTACATTTCAAGGTCTCCAAGTTTAAACCAGATGCTAACGTACTTGTGGACCATCATAGAGTACTGTACAATCGACCAGGAACTGTAAGGCCTTGTAACTTCATTGAAATTTGAAGTGATTCATAACAAGTTGGAATTAAGTAAAGTGGCACTAAAGTTAAACCACAGAAGTGTAGGTGTCCTGGACATGAGTGTGGAACGTGTTTTTACCAAGACATGACATGCAGGCTGCTGCACTTTAATATTACAGGTGACTAGGAGAAAGAGGGACATTTTTGAGTTTTCAGGCTATGTGTGGGAGGCTGACCAGGTAGTAAATGCTCTTATTTCATACCTGCTTGAAGTCAGGCTGCTATGCCTCAAGCAGGTGGATCCATAAGATTAAATAGTATGCAGGTAGAAATGTCCAAAACAGCTTTGAGATGATGCAAGATGCTAAAATCTTGTATTTTTCAATTAGGCCAAGGAGAAGGCCAAAGTCATAGAAAAACTGCAGAAGTGTACGATGGCAATTGTTTCTCAGCTGTGTGACATTTATATCTGCTTTAGAAGGGGGCACAAACATGCAAGTAAATGACCTTGTATGATATCTATCCTCTCACCCCAGGAAGAGGGAAAAAGCAAAGAGAGATCGAGAAAAGACGGCTAGAGCAAAAGTTGTGACAGCAAAAAAGAACGTAAGTGTGCCCAGTATGTGCTACAAAAAGAAAACCATCCACGCATGACCTTCTGTTACATGCAGCCCTTCATCATGGAGGAGCAAGACCAGGAAGAAGAAGAGGCGATTGCTGATGAAGATGAAGGGGAGGAAGTGATCAATTCCCAATGAAAGAAAACCAAGGTCAAGGCACAACAAATCTCTGAAGAGAAAGCCAAACGAAGCACGCTTGGGGGTAAAAAGAAGGCCGAGGAAGGCGTCCAGGAGACTAAACCCCTAAAAAAGGTGGGTTTGCTAACCTTAAATCGCATTGGAATAGACGAGAATGGGGCAGCTTTGCCCATTAATATTCATCTAATCTTGACATGTTAAGTGGATAGTGAGCATCAAAACACTGCAGACACACAAGAAACTCCCACAAATGCTGAAAATGATGTACGTGTATTTGTGATGTGTTCTTACACTAGGCGAGAGGGTCTGCTCTGAAGTTTCCGGAACCTGCCTCATTGATAGAAGGAGCTGAGGCAGTAGGCACTGTGGCTGTAGCAGTAGAAGAGGATGTAGTGAATCCTGACGCTTACACAGTGAAAAGTGCACCTACAGAGGAGGATATGAAGGAGGCAATTAGGGATATTATTGCAGGTGGGATGTCTTGTGGTCACTGAAGGGGTTTAAGCTGTGTGTGGACTAAGTATAGACTTAGTCAGAGTTCGAGGTTTTACAAGGGTGGTCGAGGTTTAGCAAGATAAGTCTCTGTAAAACAAAGAAATCTATAGTATTTATAGTAAACAAGAGTGACAGGTTGTCATGGAACGCTGTGTAATAGGAAATTACGTAAGTGTGAGAAAAAGGTGTGACGTAGGTGTCAAAGGAAGCTGAATCTATTACAGTCACCGTTACTAAATAAGGGCCTCTTTTGAACATTACAGCCCTCAATGACTCCGCTGTGAATGCATCTGATTTGCAATGCTAGGCATCTTCCATTGTATGTCTATGCTGCTTGATACTTTTTGTTTTCACTACGAAGGAGAGGATCTTGAGTCGTTCAGTCTGAAAGGTCTCATGAACAGTCTTTCCGCTAAGTTTCCTGTTTCTACCCTGTCATCCTCAATGAAGAGCTTTGATAAGAGCTTTGTCATTGATTTGATCCAGCCAGCAGTTGAGGCTGTAGCATGAGTTGTAGATGAGCCACTCGCATGTTCTCCACATGTTCTCCTGCCCTCTCTCCTTGGGGATGAGGTTGTTGAGGCTGCTGGTTCTGCAACTGCAAAGGGCGAAGAGATAGTGGAATTAAGAGCAGAGGCAACAATTGCTAATGTACATGCAGGAGTCCATGAAGTCAATTATGCTGCTGAATTGGTGGAAACTGTTGCAGATACTGCTGCAACTGCAGTTGTTGAGACAGATGCTGATTCGGGTGGGTCAGAGAAGCTTCAATAGCAACCTTCACTCTTGAGTTGGGCTGATGTATCTAAGAGTCACATTGTCTTAAAGACTAAGTTAGGTATAAATATGAGTACAGTTCCCATCAGGCCATCTCATTAGAAATGACCGGTACCAGCGCATCAAAAAGACCACCTTTTAATATTTCATGTTAAGGCATGGAGCATTTAAGGTGAATTAACGGTGAAGTTCGCTCCATTGCGAACATGTGTGGAAGATCGATTCGTGCACATCAAACATTACAATCAAAGAAACCTATTGATGAGCAAATACTTCTTGCAATGCCCGGAATTGAGACGTTAACACCTCAAAATGAGGCCTCGACTGTGAAAGAAGCGGCATCTTTGAAGAGCCTATATTTAAATTTATCTGGTACAGAACTAGTAGAAGCTCCAGGTAAGGGCACATCCTAAATTAAAATTGATTCGATGTAAAACATTTCCGATATGTTCCGTGTTAACTGCAGACTGCTCGCATCTTAGAAGATTGAATTCATTAAATCTCTCAAATAATGGCATCAAAACACTCGTGTGTTCTGTCCTTCCGCGAAATTTGACGGAACTTAGAATTCAAGGATGCAACCTAACTCATCTTCCCAAGGTAAGTTGCCTTTCAAGAACACGATAAAAAGCTAGGTATGAGAGTAGCAACAGCTGTGCTTAGCTGCTGTTGAAAGAGAGGACAGGCCTATGCAGCATCTGGTGTGAGGCTGAAATTCTTTTCTTAATGCCTTTGAATTTCAGGAGCTTCCAACCCTTGTCAACCTGAAGATCATACATGCTGGTACTAACAGGTATGCTGAGTTGTGTTTGCATGTTGAAGGTTTACAGAGCCTGGGCTTGCTAAATGTGCATTACCCCAGAACAGCAATGTTGAAATGTTGGCGTTGATAAGCCTGTTGTTGCCTTCTGAAATTAATGCTTCTGAGGTAGTACTTTTGCATGGTATCTTATTTAAAAAACATATCTAGCATTTGTGCGGATTGTTATGCTTTAGGACCTTCCAGGAGACAAAGCTGTCTTAAATAGCCAGGCATTGAGGGAATGCTTCACCAAAAATATTGTTGATAGGATGAGCTCTTGCACTTTCAGTCTTCACTTCTTAAATGTCCTTCCATACACGTAACATGCATCAGGCTGGAGAACATTGACATTGTGTTCAAATGCCCGAGGCTACAACATGCAGGCGCTGCCTACAACAATGTCAGAGACCTTCCACAGCACAGTGAAATCTTCAAATCTTCCTCATTGATAAGCCTTGACATGGGGTATAACAGCTTGAGACATGCACTTCATACCTGCAAACTGCTGTCAGACCTGCCATATCTGCAAAACCTGAACCTGAGCGGGAACCCTATGTGCCTTCTACCTAGCTACGCTGACAATGTCAAAGCATCCCTCAAAGGACTCAAGTATTTTGATCACATGGTGAGATCACCAACATACTCACCGCCATACCAAATATTTTACATTTCTTTCATAAATAAAAGTTTTAGAAGGTTACTTTTGTGATTTCCATTAAGATTACTTTGAGACTTCTGAGCATTGGCATAAGTGTCTTGCACTAACCATGCAACATTTGGCTCCATGTCACATTTACATCTGACTCTATACAGAAGCTGGATGCTCTTGCACAGAAGTATGCCAACGAATCTCCACCTCCCTTGCATCCTGAAGAGACAGCCATACAAGACGCGCAGTCAAATGAAGACAAAGTGCAGAGCTCTTACTTGTACCTTGAAATCTTAGATCTGAGACCTTGCGAAGATCCTTTCAAGGAGGCACGCGAGGTCATAGCACAACAGGCAGCAGCATCAGCAACGGTCCCCACAGCAGCTGGCAAGAAACCAGCATCTCCAGCCGGGAGGAAACCTGCAACACCTGTTGCAACAGCTGGAGCTGCAGGGAAGGGACCCAAGACCCCAGCCTCAGGCACCAGCGCTACTGCTGCCGCAGCACCTGTACCGCTTCCAATGCTTCCTGTGTACTACCACATAGACCTCATTGATGCTGAAGGTGAGCTTCATCCATGGAATATGCGACATGGTACATATGTCGTTACTTGGACAACATACCTTCATACACTAATATTTTTAAAAATTCAATGTTTCATAAGCAAATTATTGCTTTTTTAGTACTCATCTCCTTTCTCTTCGTTTTGCAAGTAACTGAATTTGAGCACAGATGTAAAGTCAGAGGCAATTTTTTAATTGTCGAAATTAGAGAGAAACCTGATCAGTACACCTTCATGACCCTGAGTGCCTTACTTTCAGGCACTACTTACGCATGCGTGCCTGTCAAGATGGTACCTCCCACGACACCTGAGGAAGAGGCAGCAGCTGCTGCTCCTGGTGGCACAAAGTCAGGGGACAAGGCGGCCAAAGGCGGGAAACCTGCAAGCACTGCTGCCTCCAAAAGCCATCCTCCTGTTGGCAGCGAGGTTGAGGGAGGAGTAGGAGCACTGCAGAGAGGGAGACTGCGGGTGCAACTTGAGGTGGTCAATACTGTAGAGTGTAGGGACTGGTTACGCAGAGGTGAGAGGTGTTGCGAAGGGGGCCCGTGATAGACCTAGTTGAGTGGAGATGTCGAAATATTTAAGAGGGGGACTGAGAATATATAAGAGGGGTTAGCCTTAGATCCAGCTATCAGTAGGGCCTAAGGTTAAATCTAGGCACTGGGACTGGCTTTGACAAGATCCAAATTTTAGGAATGCTGAAGATAGGGTCCAATAGACGAACACCCAATATGAGAACCTGGAATAAGATGTATGGACATGAATTCCCTTAGTTGGACAGCTTGTGGGGGAATCGTCACATCATATTTAATTTAGTCTGCACTGTAAGACGATGTTTTTACGCATCTTTTGTAGGCCTTCAGTTGCGACTCTTCCGCACTACTCTTACTGCTGTGCCTAAGTCAGATCCTCAACTATCTTTTGAGGTGCAAGCACCACCTCCTGCAGGGAAGGCCGCAGCAGCTAACAAAGCAGACCCCAGTCCTGGTAAGGATGGTATGCATGATGTGTTGGCACATGCTACAGATCATGGACTGGTAAGGATGGTATGCATGATGTGATGGCACATGCTACAGATCATGGACTGGTTAGAATGGTATGCATGATGTGTTGGCACATGCTACAGATCATGGACTGGTAAGGATGGTATGCATGATGTGATGGCACATGCTACAGATCATGGACTGGTTAGAATGGAATGCATGATGTGATGGCACATGCTACAGATCATGGACTGGTTAGAATGGTATGCATGATGTGATGGCACATGCTACAGATCATGGACTGGTTAGGTTGGTATGCATGATGTGATGGCACATGCTACAGATCATGGACTGGTTAGGATGGTATGCATGATGTGATGGCACATGCTACAGATCATGGACTGGTTAGAATGGTATGCATGATGTGATGGCACATGCTACAGACCCCAGTCCTGGTAAGGATGGTATGCATGATGTGATGGCACATGCTACAGACCCCAGTCCTGGTAAGGATAGTAGTGCACAGAACCATAGCATAGGTCACTATCATCATTATCATTAACTATGCTCGCCTGGTTGGTGAGCCTGAAAATCAATCAGCTGAGATTTTCCCATTGTAGGCACAATTTGATGTCGTATGCTCATAGTTAAAGCTTTGTGAACTCTGATTTCGTATCATTCTATATTCGATGCTTATCTGTTTGCATTATTCCAGGTATGTACGCAAGTGTGCATCAATGATCCTATTGGTCTGCCTTGAACTTGTTTAAAGGTATTTACTTGCCTCATTTTCACATGCCAACAGAGGTGCAGCCACCTCCCTACGACATTACGACTGAGGACGCAGTTATTGGGACAGGGATCGTTGTGTGCCAGGATTTAGTATCTGGACATGTGAGTAGTACATTCAGCCCTCTAACCTTTATCCCAGTTCCGGAATTATGGGATAAGACTGGTGTTCGGTTGGGCTTAAAAGATGAGCGTCATATTGCACAGCCTGTTGCCACGGCTACAGTTTCGTGTCATATGCACAAAAAATGATGATTTTTAAAGAGTTCTATGCGAAATATTTTTCTCTCTTTCTTCGAGCATTCGTAACTTCTTTCAAGATGATACTTTCAAGATGACATTGTTCGGTCGATGTTGTGTAGTTACTATTTAATTGAGGCACGGGAAGTGATAACGCAAAGATTCTTCAGCCAGCATATATTCAGTTTCCAACTGTTATAAAATGAAAGAAGTTATATACATATTTACAAAATATAAGATCTATGAACTGCTCTTGAAACTTGAAAACCTATGGTCACTTGACCTTAGATTTTACAAACCATAAGCAGAAGGATACATGCCATATCCTCCGTAACCTCCATATCCACCATAGGTAGGGTACATGCTGTATGGGCCAGATGTGTGCATGTACATTGTACTAGCCATGCCCATGGATCCGCTCATCATGGGGCTACTTGAACCATAGAGGGGAGGGGGGCATCCGTATGGGCCATAGGAACTATAGGGCCCCATACAGCCACTTGCACCAGACGCCCTTAAGTTGCGTCTAGGAATATGCAGCTCAGACAGATCCATATCATCAGCACCCTCGAGCATAGTCTCTAACATTTTTCTGCCGATCTGAATTTTCTCCGTGTCTGCAGCTTTTCTAAGACTTCGAATCTTGTCCTCAAAATTCCCTCTGCAACAACCACCGTCGCTTTAAATTAAATAGGCGGCCAGTGCTCTTAAAAAAAGTCACTTCGTTGATAATTTATACAAAAAGATTATGCATGATTGCAAGCGACTCACTTAATCAGCGACGAGTCACATGAGGAACACCCCAGTAGGGTGACACAAATGGCCAGAACCAGTTGCAAATATGACAAAGCTGCAAAAGTTAGGCCATAAGTTTACAGATAATCATACAAGTTTCTTTCATTGGATCACGCACCCTGCATTTGAATTGGCTAATTCACAGATCGTCCTGTAATTAATTATGTATTGCTCAGTGTTGCTGTGCCTGATAGAATTATTCGCTTTCTGGATGGATTATGAATAAATGTGTGATGTTACATACATTGCATAATTGGCTGCAGGTACAATGAAGTACAGCACAGACAGTACAGACATCTTCGTAACGACTTCTTAGAGAAGCTTCTCATTTGCAGACATTTTTTTACTCGGTTTTCAATTTAAAAAATTTAAGGCCTCGTATCTAATTGTCAAGATTCTTTGAAATACATACAAGAAATAGCGGGCTGAAAGAATACAGACTAGTGCACTGTGGATATCATCGCCTAATCAGCGGTACAAGGATTCCGTTCTGAGGTTGCTAGCGATCTCAGGCTCCCATCTATCACCATTCTCCAGAAGTTTTTGCTTATCATAGAGCAGCTCCTTCAAGTAGCACAGAGCACAGCATGTACTTTGATTGCACGAGTTGTAGTGGTGATTGCTACTTAGCATCCTTGATCAGAAATGCAGGTGATGATAAGCAACTTCATTAATGCATCTGCAGAAGGAGATAACTTTATTCACACTCTCTGAATCTGCTGCTCAAACTATGATGACCAATATTTACCTCGCGAGTCTCTGTTGAGAATTCAAAGTTTGGCCCTTCAACAATTGCATCTACTGGGCATGCCTCTTGGCAGAATCCACAGTAAATACATTTGGTCATGTCAATATCATATCTGAGAAGGCAGGATAATCAGCCAGAAAAAATTATCAAAGTTGATAAGGAAGGATATACAAAATACAATATGACGTTAACATTTTCTCTTTTTCATGCAACAATTGCGACTCTCAAACCATCAAACTAACCTTGTGGTTTTCCTACTTCCATCTTCGCGCTCCTCTGCTTCTATTGTAATGGCCTGAGCTGGGCAAACCTAAATAGACATTCCAAGCTTGTTGCAGTGTTCCAATACCATTAAATGTCCAGAGCAAGTCTTCTAAAAAATACTTTTTTAAAAAGCATTCATTCTGGAGACTAGCAACCAGCCTTGTGCTGAGACATCAGACTTCTGAGTGGAGGTGCAAAAATTAGTCCTCACCGCTTCACACAGCTTGCATGCAATACACCTCTCCTCTCCTGTTGGGTATCTTCTAAGTGCATGCTCCCCTCTGAATCTTGGGCTCAAAGCACCTTTCTCGAAAGGGTACATAATCTGTACAAAATAAATCATCTGTCAGCTCATGACAGGATTGTCCAGTTAACAGAGGTGGGAGTGGTTATGCCTTATAATAACTGGGGCAGGCAGCAAAGAGTGAAAGTTTTCAACAAACTCAAACCGAAAAGTCGTCCCAGCGCCCCCTCTGCGTCTCCGGCCATAAAATTCGAAAGTTTAGCTCATGCGAATATATGATGCACGCAGGTGGAGTGCTATACGTTTCAAGTCAAAGGAGAAGGAGATCAGGAAGAGTGGAACACGTGCCATTTTTTTGCGCATGCCCATGTTGCGATGTAGCATACTCGCCCGCCGAGATGTTGTATACATTTACTTTTTCGAATTCGCGTGAATACTTTCGATTATGGCTGCATGTAGAGTTGACATCATATCAGCTCTACATTTCTGAAGTGATATTGAGCTAAATGTGCAATGCATTGTGAGACAAAGTATGATGATACTCAGTGCTTGACATGATTGCCTTGAAAGCAGTAGTGTATTCATTTGTTTTCTGAGAACAATAGTCTTCTGAGGTCGTGCTACTGTTCTCAGAAACGTATAAACCAGCACGTGCTTATGCTCATTAATGTGATGCATACATGCATGTGGCATGCTTATCTGCATGTGTGATTTCACTTGAAAGACACAGTCACATCACACATCAAGGGAATGCAACATACTAGGTATGATGCATGAGCTTGGCGTAGAGTTTTCCATTTGACAATTCTCAAGTACGCGTGGTAGCGTGCATGGATGCAGACTACGTTCAGACGGATGCGGAATTTGTCTACTGTGCCTTGCTGAACAGGGATGGCTCTAAGCATGGCGGGCAATCCCACGTTTCCAACAATTTTTCATTTTTAAGGGTTCATGGTGCATGGACATTGGGCTTGAAACCACCAACAATCAATACATCCACGAATGAGGCATACAAGTTCATTTCTTACAGTGACTTTCTTATCAAAGAAAGCCCCCAGGGTGTACCACATGCCACGCCAGACCTCCGTGAGAAATAACATGTGGGCGCTGTCATCCAGGACTGAGGGAGTAGGTAGAGGTTAGATAGGAGGAACAAAGCCGATAATTCAGAGACGAGGTTTGTCACCTTCGGAAAGATTTTTTGGGACCTTCTTGTAAGTCGGATCAGACTCATAATCTGGGTGATGTCGTCCAGCTATGCAAACAGAGGAACATGATCAAAAGAAACACAAGGCTTTAAAGTGGTCAGAATTCACTCACTGGCTTTCCAAGCCCCTGATTCTCCAGGTCGACGCTCTGTGCCCATTTGACGGTATATCATATCGGCTGAGGAAGACAACGGCGACAACGCCAAGCAAGTAAGTCTGTTAGCTGCATATCGAATCAGAGGCATCTTCGTATGAAATCGAAATAAACTTCTAAAATAAGTTGTAAGAATGTCTAAGCTTTATTAAGAACGAAACTTCAATATCTCCTTGTGAAATTCCAGGGTTCAGGGTTGGGGCAGAAAAAGGTTCAGATGCTTGGAATTAGGAGAGAATACCGTGCAGACAATTAAATTCACAACAGGAATCATGCAAAATGCCTAAAAATTGAATGGCTTGGTCAAACATCCTCATATTTGCAGACTTTGAAAAATGGAGCACTACCTCAGCTAGATTCAAGCAAAGGAGACGGCTTTGCATATAAGCTGCCGAGCATATTTGTCGTCACCCTTTGCTTTTTCCTCCTTTCTTGTCTGCAAGGCGAGAATAATGAAGCTTCATTTTTATAGGCATATAGAGTTAAAGGAGTATGAGACGTTTGATCAGTACTTCATTTAGTCTGCAGACTACAAATTTATTGAAGAGGAGACAGCCTATGTGAACCGCCATGTTGCATAGAAAGCTGTTCTCACCTTTCTTCCCCTTAGGCCCCACAGGGGGCGCCTCCACCACAACCTCATCAATGGTCCCCCAGCCAGCCCTCAGACGCCTCAATGCCTCCTGGATGCCCACCGCCTCTTTTCCTTTGCCTTTCCTTGCCTTTCCTCCTTCCATTACCATGTCTCCAAATACCCTGATCACAGCCTCAGTGACACTCTCTGGTGGGACTAGGGGATGAGCCTGTGTTTGTCATGAAGATAGTTCAAAAGACTCCAAAAGGAAGAGGACAAGGGGACTAAAGTTCCCCAAGATACTTTGATGAATCCTTATGGATAAACTGATGCAGGGACTGAAAGGTTCAATACGTCCGCATTCAAAGCAGTCAACAGCTATGCCATGAGACTGTGCTCTCACAGCTTAGTAATATTCAACAGCTGAGGATGTGCTATAATTTGCTCACCCTCAAGCTGCACACCCTCATGTCAGTCATGGGCATACATATTCTGTGTGCCTGTAGAGTGACTAGAGCTGGTCTAGCAATACCATTCTCAATGTTTAAGGTCATTATTCACCGAACGCCCATCACTCACTCTGCTCACGGCAAACGTGATGTTGGAGGTCGTAACGACATCTGCACCACTCTTCTCCAACATGTCCAGTAGCATGTCCTCTATCGCCTGATGGTACTGCAGACGCTCATCCAATAGCTGGTTGCGGAGCATCTCATAGAAGCCAGTAGCAGTATCATCCTACGAAGCAGAATGACAACTTATGGGCAAAGGCACAAGAAATCTCTTATGAACCCTCTCATGCATACCCTGATGAGGGCACTCACAAACCCTCTCATGAAATCTCTACTAAACCCTTGAAGGTACACACTCAAGCATAGACAAGCACTACATAAATTGTATAACCCTCTTCTCTGAATCCAACTCATTTTACGATTTCAGTAGCAGTGAGGACAAATTGCAGATTTCATACTTGTAAGTACGACAGGCTGTGAAATATGAGTGACAAATAGAGTACAGGGATTCTAAACCGGAGATTCAATAGCTGCATTTTATGACTCCAATCTTTCTACACTTACATTTTCATCCTCTAGCAATTGTCTGTACTTGACTAATTCTCCAGGCTCATGTGCATCCAAAGCATTGTAGAGCTCCTGCAGTCTATGATCACTTTTCCCAGGCAGCAAAGACTGAATACAAGTGCGCACTTCTTCTTTTGGCAGCCAGCAACTGACCTGATCACCACCATGTTGGTGAGGAAAGGAAATTTGTAACAAATTGGGTGAGGAAAGGGGTTTAAGAAGTTTAAATAGAAGAGACGAGATAACTTGGATAAACAAGTAGCTAGGAAATATTCATACTGGGGTTTAGCCCCAATACCCTACAGATGAGTTCAGGTATAAGGCCTGGCCGTGTAACTTAACAGGGTTCAAGTCCAAGAGTGTGATAGTAATCACTGAGCAAATGAGGGGGTGAGGAATGGAAGGTTATGATTCATGGAGGAGGAAAGGAATGTGTCAATTTGTAATGCTTGGGTTGTAATCTTCAAGGAAAGATAGAGCTGGCAGATACCAAAAACTGTTAAGACCTTGGAATTCAGCTGTCTGTCTCGAGCCCCAAGTGTGTCCAGCATTAGCTGCCTTAAATTGAGCTGATCCCTGTGTGTGCTAGCATCCACTTCGTACATGAACACCTGAATACAAACACAATCACATTCTTGCAAGAGCTGTCTTTTTTTTGCATGAATAGGGTCATATGGTATGAAAAAAGAACCAATAGAGGCTGATTAACGGTGCCAAAGCATCCTGCTGATCACAAATATTTGCAAATGAGTTAGTTAGGTAGGTAGTTAAGGAGCAGTTCAAGCTTCACCTTCAGGAAAAGCCTCATATCTCCATCCATGGGGCATTGGGCGCATGCGTACAGAAGATGATACATCATATCCGCCACCACCACCGCTTTTCCATACTTCTTGTTCATGAATGTGTTGACAAAGTCAGCCATCTGAGGATGCTGATTTGTGGGCTTTCCTGCTACCTCAAGCTCATAACCAGTCCAGATAGACTTAATTAGTCTTAGCGCATCTGCTCTACTCATGTTCCTGGACAGGAGCATTTATTTCATGAGATGTTGTACAGGGCACCATCACACCATCACATGGGATATATGTAAGATCGCGAAGACGAGGGCTAGTGGCCTAGCTCTATGATAGCTGATTGTAGCAGCAGTGTCACCTGTTGGTAATTCTACCCTCAAAACGAAGCACGTGTGGTATATCCTCTCCCAGACCCAAACCTACGAACGCCTCAAGATGCCGCTGAGAGAGGACAGCCTGAAAGAACAAAAATATTTGAAGATGCCATATTTTTGCCAGGCAAAAAAATGAAATCTGTATTTCTGCTGCCAATGATCTCGTTAAGACCTCTCAAACAAGGAAATGAACATAAGGAGCATGAACAACACCTGTAAAGGATGAACTTTCTTCTGGATGCGCCTTTTTTGCGCCCTTGCTTCAGTCAGGCGACGCTCATCTTCTTGCCGGATCACATCAAAAGGCCCAGCACTTAGCTTTCCAGCCCGCCTGTGAGAAATACAAAAACATCAAAGCAGTACCATGTATGTATGCTCGAAAGATTGCTAGATACCCGCTGCATAAGTTGACAAATCCTGTCTGATAATGGTATGAATTGTAGCATTTGAATTTCAGAAGATACAGCACTCTTATCCTGATGACAAAGTGGAGATATATATCAAAATGAGTGTGTTTTCATGGTTTTTGGAGCCCAAATCTGACCTGCGTTGCATTATCAAGCCTTTGTCTAACTGCAACACACGATCATAGCTGCTGATCTGAGCATCCCTCAAGGCAGAAGTGATGGGACCCCCAACGTCTACTAATCCTTGCTTCATCTTGGCACTCAGTGCCCCGGCTAATGACTTAAATCCTGGGACTTCAAAACCTCCCAGGAGAAGATGTAGGCAGAAGGAATCAGGTATCATGTATTGCTGCTGCCATGAATCGTAAGTTGCTAAGCATGACAGGAGGCATTGCTGCCACCTAAAAAATACTTCTAAACAGCACCACATGTAGGCTAGTAGCGATCATATGAGGATGTTCATAATTATTTGTTGCAAGACAATCTGATAGCTGCTTTTCTCATAAGCGAGCGCTCATGCAACACTAATCATCCACCTTTTAACTAAGCACTCCAACTAACTTATCAATACCTTCTGGGCTCAATGTTCCCAGCAGAAGGCAGGCTGCACTGTCAGCGCTGACACCGCGGTTCGTCATCTCTGACACTGCTTGCACCACACTCTCAGGTAAAAAAGCCATCAGGGTGGCAATACTCCTTGCCTGCATGGAAACAATAGCCTTGCTCACACTTTGACGTTAGATAATCTGGATCCATGCGCAAACTTACACACATATCAACAATGTGGTCACGAGATCATGGTCAAGGACTTGTAACCAATTAAACATGCAGGTTCATGAGAGGGTAATGCATCATTACAAAGCAGACTTTCATGGGAGCTGTGCTGTGCATTCAAACTTATCAATAGCTGCCCCGCAACCTGTAGACTTGCCTGAAGCATGCCCTTGAGAAATGGGTGAAGCTCGTGAAGAGACAAGAGCGGTGGGCCCATCAAGGATCCAGGGACACCTCTCTTGTGGCCAGGTGAGGTTCCTGAGGCGCCTCCACCAGCAGCAGCACCCGTGACAGCCCCTGACATCCGGCTTGGAACCTGTCCAGCAGCACCAGCTTGGGTACGACTCGCCCAAATGGATGCGACTGAAGTGGCAGGTCCAGAAGATTTTGAGGGAGACACGACTCCTGGGATTACAGCTCTCCGTGACAGGAAGGAGCCTGCATGAACAAATATGTCAGATTGTTAGGTAGGGCCCATGCAATGAAAGCCTGAGTAGCACTGAACGTTTAGGAGGCCACGCCAGGTATGGACACACAGTGAGAACAGGTAGTAGGGGATCCCTGCTAGAGAAGTGCTGAGGTCTCAAGGTTTGAAACTCTGCAGATTGCAACTATGACTATCCTCGCACTGTGGGGTTCGGGGTTAAATGCTAGTCTTTAAGAAAAGTACAAAATTCATGGGCTTGAGCAATATTTTTATTTTGGAGTCCTGCACTGTCTATGTTTCCATTCCACACCTTCAGAATCCAAGGCTGCTCCAGAACCACTATCAAGCTCCAGAAGCAAACCTGGATGAGATGGATCTAGGGCCCTGCACTCATTGAACACAGTGACTCAGTAGTTGAGACAGGTTCTGCCTGGCTGCCTAACTACCGTGCCTTCAGGTGAACTCAGGAAACACATGAAACAGGGCACACATTGCTTGTGCTCATCATCAGCAAGCGTGAAATAATGGCTTTTTACCTGCAAGTGATCTGCAGACAAGCTTGTCTCATTCTGTCATCCTACTGAGATCCCTCTTACCTGCAGCACCCAACCAGTTTATCAAACCATGGCAGGAGATCATCACCAGAGTGTGAGATTCCAATCAGAAGCCGATGTAGATCCTCAGGGCTGCAACCCTCCCTCAGAGCACGTACACACAAAGCAGACTGGCCTTCATCCAGAAGGTCCCAGGGAGGACAGGGGGGAGGCCGAGGTCGTGGCGTGAGGGCATGCATCTGAGATAGCGCATCAGCAGCCTCTTGCTGTGCTTCTATCAACCTACATGTGATCATAAAAGGAAAATTCTGATGATGCTCCTGAAAGAATGGCCTCATAACAGGGCTTGTAGCACACTAAACCCTAAACCCTAAACTAAGTACATAGTGATACAGGTATAGCACACTATATGCTTAACCCTAAACTAAGTACATAGTGATTCAGGTATAGCACACTAAACGCTAAACCCTAAATTAAGTACATAGTGATACAGGTATCATAATGCGCAGATAAATTATATGCCGCCTCCAAATGTGTAGCCTTCTCACTTGTTGCTTGCAACATTGAACTCTTTCTCCTTTTGAATCAGGTCTGAAGCCAACCTCTCTGCTTTCATGTTACTGGACAGCAACTGCTTCTCAACTGACTGCAGGCTCTCTCTCAAATCTGTCACCTGCTGACGCAGGCGCTCTGGATTGTAAATGTTCATCTTGTCCAGCCTGGCTTGCATCTGGATGCAGTAGAGAATATTTCAATGTTAATGACAGGGCGTAATGAGCACCTGAAACCTCTCTGCAACACCACCACTGACAGGGTACCCCTCAGGGTGGCTGCACTATGTTGCATGACAGGTTCACATCAAAATCTATCCCATTGTGATTGATCACTCCATAAACACTTGAAGCTATTGTGATCGATCACTTCAGCCTGAAGTTTCTTCATTCCCAAGCAACATACCCATCCTCTTTCAAGGCTTTTTACCTTTAACACACTTCACACTCCATGCTGTGTCTCATACTTATGTGTTACACTTCCCACCTCATTCATGGTCTGTTTCTGAGCATCTAACTCTGCAATGCGCTGTAGCAACCTCCGGTTCAACACCTCATTCATAGCTGTCAATTCAGCGTTGGCCTCAGTTAATATTGAATTTGAATTGCGCAAGCCATCCATCTTCTCATCCTCCCTCCTTCTAGACTCCACAGCCATCTCAACAGCCATGTCCCGATCTATCAGAAGTAGGTCAAACAGCTACTCTTCTTGGGGCAATGACGGCACACACTATTAACAACATGACAGCGCTGAAAACCATGCTTATCTCTAAGTCCACACATGAACAAGATTCCCAGAGATGTAGGTGCATAAAGGATGGTCACTTTATTACACTTTAATAACCCCTCAGTCTCTCAGAATCACTGACATCCCCTATGATATGATCATTCATCGTTGATCCAGCCCATTCAGATAACTACTAAGATTTCCTTCTCAATGTCTCAACACCCAGGGAATCAATCGGAGCTGCTACAAAGAATTACCTGCCAGTACAGATTTCATGAGATAGCGCATCAGATCCCATAGCTGTGCCATCAGATGTCCTCTCTCAAGGCAGGAGGACCCCACCTAGTTGTGTTAAGAAAGGGCTCAAAGTCAATGTTCAATATGAATAGAAAATGTTAGTGCTAGGCACCCAGGGGAAGGCATCCCGTGCGCTAGGCATCTCAAGTGCTAGGAATCTAGTGCTAGGTATATAAAAGCATTACTATCGTTAAAAGTGTGATTTTAAATTAACTATGTTTGTGAAGCAATCAAAGTTAAGATCCATTAAAGGAGAGGAAACTCCGCACCTGCATTATTCTAGGCTTACAAAATTACTTGCCGGATCACCCTGGAGATGCAATGTCCAATATTTTCCATTTACAGGCTCCTGACTGTGGTACAAAGCACCTTCTACCTAGCTGCATCGTGGTACAAAGCACCTTCTACCTAGCTGCATCGTGGTACAAAGCACCTTCTACGTAGCTGTCAACCTACAAAGTTGTACGATGCACCTTCTACCTACCTGCCCACCTACGAAGTGGTATGATGCACCTTCTACCTAGCTGCCAACCTGCATAGTGGTATGATGCACCTTCTACCTACCTGCCCACACAGTTCTGACATCCCCTTGGTGAGGAGTTCCTCCTGATGCTTAAGAACAGGAGTCAATAAGTACCCAGCTTCATCTCGGACCATAGCCATGGCCTCACAGACGTTGTCTAGCAAGGTGCCATCCCCGCTGGAGGAGAGAGCTGATCCGCCTGATCCACCCATTGCCAGCGTTGCTTTGTTCAGCTCTGTCAGTTGCTGTTCAATCCAGCGGCGGACCAGCACTGCATCTCTCCGCTCTGTAGGAGTTGCAGTGGGCAGGGAGGCTCGGAACCAAAGAGCTGCTCGAGAGTCCGGACGGTTCAGTCGACTTCCTGCCTCAGGCTCAGTGGGAAGAGCTGCTAGTGAGTCTATCAGAGTGCCTGCAAAGAGAAGTTTGTACAACGGTCTTAACAGAAGAACTTCAAATGTGCATACCTCTTACATTGACCACAATCATCCGCATTTTATTTTTAACCCTCATATGAACTTAGAGAAATTTATGGGCAAGATAGGGCTGTGGGAAGAAAGGATTGCATTCAGTGCAGATCTTTAAATCTCATAGTGTGAATCAGGTATGGTCGCTCAATCAATTACCTGCACCTTTCTAAACATCCACTTAGGTCCACAAGGTTTTGTACCATTCATTTTAGATTCTTACCCTTGTTTGCCAAGTTAGCTCTTAAAGTTGACTCGTAACCGCCATCCCACATGTAAACACCCGTCTGGGCCGTTGATGGTCTACTGCTGCCATATATGGAGCCATGAAGAGGTGTGAACACTGGTGATGGGTTACCCAATACACCAGACTGTAAGGAGGTTGCTGGTGAGAGCTTGGTTGCTGAGAATGGATGACGATTGAGAGGGGCAAGCAATGTGATTGAATGTTGGGAAAGAACATGGACTTGACATGAACACATGATGCGATTGTCATGGCAACAAAGCTTGTTCTGGCATTTTGATGAAATCAAGAGCATATACTTAACAAGACAAGACGTGTGATGAGCTTTGTCTTCTGTGAAGGCACCTTTGTTGTGAGCTGTCCAGGATTTCAGAGATACCCCTGAGTTCGTGTTAGCTACCCATTCCACTGGTTGCATCATTCCATCTTGTGCAGATTCCCCCAATGCATTTGTCACAGCACCGCCATGGGGCCCAGCTAAGGTTGATTTCCCCTCAGCACCCCAGGTTTGTGCACTGTTGACTGTTCTACTCCCCATACGCCGGCCTTGCTCTGGACTGGCTGCAGCCAAACGTTGACGAGCTGGCATGTGAGGTGTCCGCGATCTACAAATTCCATGATTTCAATCCTAACTGTTTGCATACAGAATCATTGTGACAGCGGCGTCTGCAAATGCATATCCAAATCAAGACAGGAAATGAAGGTGTCTAGGTGTGCTTGTCCCTGAGCTTGTCAAATAGGATAGTATGGAAAGGAGAAGAGGAATACCTGTTATCATCATACTGCCTCCAATGTCCTTCGGCAAACATTTCAGCAAAATATTCCATGTTCTGCTCCGCGAGCCTTAGCTCGGCGGACAGAGGCGAGTTCGATCTGCTTCTTAAAGCTTCATTGCGTGCTATAGCTGCATAGTCCACGAACGTGGCCATGGGAGCAGTGTAAGGCCTCATTTCTTTGCTAGTGGGAGGCAGCAAGTGAATCGTTAAATCTACATATTAAAGTACAAGGTCAGCATATCAACATGAGTGATTTGTCTTAATATCATATCGATTGTGATCCTTAGAAGACTTCTCACAAGATATGTCGTACAACGGCCTAGCTAGGGCTACGGTATTTCTGATGATCTATCAAACCATTCAATTACCAGAGTCAAGTTCAAATTGTTAAAAGTCTCATTCCGAATTACGATGTTATCAAGGTGACTAAAAGCTCTGAGTAGCACGACCGGAGCCTATCAGCTTGGGTCCGAGCAATCAAGCTAGCAGTTGATGCACGATCTGCATCTGGGAAAGCTAGAACCCAGTGGCCATCCGCAAGTTGGCGCATTGCAGCAATTACGCCTCCCTTTTTCCCTGACACCCCCCGCAAGACACGTAAAAGCCCACGCACAGAAGGTCTAACATGCACATGCAGCCATTTAGACACATTCTTATCCACTTGTGTATCGCAGCCCATCAAGGGCGCCAATGATGCTACCAATCCTGAGAAGTAGCATTGCAAACAAGGCTCATTAGCTCAACATGTCTGCTTTAGATGCTCCATAAACAACAGAGACAGCGGTACAAAAAGGATGGTAGCACATAACAAGTCACTAGACTGAGAAAAAGCAATCATTTCCAAATGTCATTAGATTCATTAGTCAGAGCTGCACATGTTACAAGTTATGTTATTAACCTGTCACAAGTCAGAATCAGGAACCTCAATTTCATGCATTCTCACCGGCGGTGTCTTAAGTCTAGGGTTAGGGTTATCCATACCCTATCTCACACCTGCCGGTGACTAAAGTCTAGGGTTAGGGTTATTTATACCCTATCTCACACCTGCCAGTGTCTGAAGTACAGGGTTAGGGTTATCCATACCCTATCTCACACCTGCCGGTGTCTAGGTTTCCATCCCCAACTATCACCTGCGATGTCTAGGGTTTAGGGCTAGGGCCATTCATCCCCCCAGGTCTCACCTGCCGCGTTTAGAGTTAGGGTTATCCATCCCACACTCTCACCTGCATTGAGGCGCGTGGGAGCAGGATCAGCCAGCACCACAGAGGCAGAGCTGTGCAGCAAGCAGGCTGCTGCTCTCTCATCGCTGCGCACGTACTCGGCATCAGGTACAGGTCCACCAGTGGCAAAAACTTGAAGGCGAGGCAGGGCTGCACCTGCCACTGAGAAATACACTCTACGCTCCTGACCTGGAGCAAAAGAAACTATGCAAGGGATGGCCTGGGAAGGAAGGAGCTCCACCTGCTCATATAGGAGGAGGAAGCAAAAGAGTCATGATGCTGATACAAAGCCCAACTGAAAACTTAACTATTTTTCATGCTTGGCATGATTACCAACAGGCTCAATAGAGGGAACACGATTGTAAGAGCTTGCATTTTCGGTAAGGAATGAGTGAAGGAAACTTCCAATTAGTGTTCTCATCCTTTCTCCACATATTTTAGCACACCTGATTCCCTTCACTCAAGTCAAAATTCCGTTGATCCCAATCCTTGGTAATGGGTACTGGAGCTGCCTTGTCAATAGACCCCACCCTCACCATCTGTCCAAGCTGCAGCAGTGCCACAAGGCGCTGTACTGCATGGTACACTTGCAGAGCTGCTGCTGCTGAGCCGCTGAGGCCCATCATTTTGGCAACAGCAGCTGCTGCCTGCATCCTGCCAGTGCTGCTGTCCGTACTGCTTTGCTCTGAAGCTTTGGGAGGGTACAGTCCTGGACTTGCCATCAGTACATCTGCACTGGCGCGCAGCAGTGGCCTTGCTGCTCCTTCTGCTGCCAGAGGCCATTCCAGGCAGATCAATGGGAAGACTGCATCGCACCACATGCTGCTGCTCACTTCCTCTAAGACACGTGACACACACTCATCCATGGTGATCTGAAGTTGCGCCTGTTGGCATGCACTGAGAAGCAGCCCCTTAGAAGCACTAGAAGCAGCAGATGCAGGAGTCAAGGGAGAGAGCCCTTGCAAGTCTCCTTGTTTTGGGCACAGAACTTGGCCAAGCAGGTATGTCACATTCCATATTCCTGACACTGGCAACATGGGTTCAGAAAGAAGGTTGAAGATTGCATTCATTAAGTCCAGGCCACCGACTCGAGTGAGGGGATGAGCAAGACGGCTTGACTCCAAATCAGCAACGGCAGTGTGATCTGCTTCAGGAGTAGCAGAAGGAGTAGCAGAAGGAGTAGCAGAAGAGGACTGCAGCTCCTGCCTCAGCCTCAGCTCCTCTCCTTGCGGATGCCTGAGGGAGGGAGAGGGCTCCTGCAATAGTACTCTGGCACTACCAGCAAGATCATCCACTCCACCTGATCCTGCACTACCAGCAAGATCATCCACTCCACCTGATCCTGCAATACCAGCAAGATCATCCACTCCACCTGTTCCTGCAATACCAGCAAGATCATCCACTCCACCTGATCCTGCAATACCAGCAAGATCATCCACTCCACCTGATCCTGCAATACCAGCAAGATCATCCACTCCACCTGATCCTGCAATACCAACAAGATCACCCTCTCTGAGATTGTCCAGACGACTCTGGTTAGCTTCTTCCAGCTTCTGGACATCACCCTCAACTTCTGAGCTCCATAATCCCAGCAGGTCGCTCTGAGATCGTGGACTGATTGACTGCTGCAATTGAAGTGTGGAGGGTGTTGTGTTTACATGTGTAGAGGGACGTGGGGCATACGTGGGGATAAGCTCAGAAGAGGAGGAAGGGTCTGCAGTAGCTGCAGGTAGCTGAGAGGAAAAGGAGGAAGGGTCTGCAGTAGCTGCAGGTAGCTGAGAGGAAGAGGAGGAGGGGTCTGCAGTAGCTGCAGGTAGCTGAGAGGAGGAGGAGGAGGGGTCTGCAGTAGCTGCAGGTAGCTGAGAGGAGGAGGAGGGACCTGATAGTAGCTGATCAGAGAGCAATGATACAGAGGGTTGTTCTATCGCAACACTGACAATGGGTCTTGGTCTGTTAGCTCCGTCTTGAAAGACATGCCCAGAGGCCTCTTGGCTGAGCAAGCTGGGAATAGCCTGCCTGGTAACACCGGAGTTGGTAAGGCTGCCGCTAAGAAGATCAGTACCGCTGTATCCAAGATCAGGAGTATTTATATTGTCAATCTCTTGTGCTGCTGCTGCCTGAGGTGCTGTACCGTCATCAGGGTTCTTCCCTTCATCCCACTCCAGAGCGGGGGGGGGCAGGGGGGAGGGGGCAGGTGGAGCAGGTACAGGAGGAGGCAGAGGAATAAAAGGATCAGTTCCAGATGCAGGAGCTGGAAAAGTGACACCAGAGTTATTGCCTTCTTCATCTAGAGAGAGAAGATTTTCTAGGGGTATTGTGGTCTGGATGCTAGATTTGGCGTTCATGTCGTTCCAGCCAATCACTTCTCGAGGTGATATCCCAACAGCCTGATTCCCTCCTTCCTCTTCTTCCAGGTTCCCAACAGCTACTACCTCTTCAGCTTCAACGGACTTGGCATACTCTGCTTCTGTCATACCATAACCAACATCATAACCAACATCATCCTCAGCTGTAGCAGCTGCAGCAGGACCTTGTTCCAGTGAAGGCGTCACCTGTATGTCTTCAACCTCCAAGTCTATTAGGCTGACAGGTTCAGCCTGTTGATGACTAGGCGACCCAGCCATAACCTGGGACTGACCTACATACTCCAATTTCACACTCCATTCAGGTGTCAATACAGGAGGCTCCTCCTCCTCATCATCATCATCATCATCATCATCATCACCTAAAACAGCTGTCTCCGTGCCTTCCATAACACTCTCAGCTCCAAACAGGCCACTACTCTCATCGGCATTTAAGAAGGTAACACCTGAGTGCTTGGAGGGCGCGTCAGGGGGCATGGACATCGCATACTGCCTCATATCAACACCAGCTGAGATGCCTCCTACGTTCCCATCTGCTTCTAAGCCTGATTCCTTGCCTTCTGTGACCTCCACTTGCAAGCAATGCAAGTCTGTACCTCCCATAGGATCAGCGGCATGCTCTTCATTTGTAGCTTCAAACATCTGCTCCTCCACAACAGCTGGCAGCTCTGGGGGGCTACACGTTGTCCAAGCAGTACAGTATATCAAACTGGATCCCCCAGCCATGGTCACTCTACCCCGATTCCCCTCATCCGCCAGAGCTCCTGCTAAGCCACAGACAACACATCCCATTGGAATGCCACTTGATGCATGACCCCGACATTCCTCTAACAAGTGGTAAGCTTGGCTGCGAGGTAGAAGACCCAAGGCATGGAGAAGTACTGGCGACACTGTACTGCTCTTTGACAGGGCCACCATCATCCTCAAAGCCCCGCTAGCAGCAAGGGCCCTTCGGGAGCTGCCGCCTGCTGCCTTTAAAATTGCTGTAAGAGCCTCACGGCACGAGCTGTACCATGTATCATCACCCATGAATGGTGCAGAGTCTTCAAGGCACACTGAGGGTTCTAGGGGGTGATGCTGCTGCTGCACTTGCGGGGAGGATGCGTCATCAGCATCCTCAATCTTCTTTGAAGCCAGCTGCTGCACTCCTAAATTAAGCTGAAGAGTTGAGATGAGCCATGTGGAAGGACAGCAAGGTTCTTCAAACCCTAGTGGCATACTGCTACCTGAGAACAGCTCCACCTCTGTTTCAAAAGCGGTCCTGGAGCAGACTTCTGCTTCCCAGCTCCTCCTGCCAAACAACGCAAGAGCAAGGTTGTTTATGAAGGGAGAGTACTCCAAGAGCAGGAACATCCTCTCCAAAACAAACAGGGCACAAGATGGTTGTATGGATGAGGAGGGAGCGCCTGTCCTGGGGCTGGTGAGGGAGAGAGCGGGGTCAGACTTCTGTTGGTGCTGCTTAAGGAGAAGAGAGGAGAGCAGGATGGGTCCCACAACAGTTGACCACATTTGCTGAGCAAGCATGTTCGTCAAGAAAGGGTGACCTGGGAGAAAAGTGAGGAGGGGAACAAGTTTTGCAGAGAGCAGGACACATACAGTCCTCAGCAATACTTTCAATAACTGAAATAACTTGAATAAGAGGAAACTGTATTAGCTCCACAGACGGGCAAGCAGGTCTCAACGTCAACGGATCTGTGGGTCATCATCATACGATAGGGCCGTACAAAGGCACTTATTTCAATACTTTGAATTAAAGTTCATTAGAATTTGATGTACTGCCGCCACACCTGCTGACAGTACATCACTGCAGTACGACAGCACGTCCTCCACCTCAGCAAGTTGGGAGTCGAGGTCTGACAACTGATGGGAGTTGTAGCCTTCTGCTTGCAACATGCGTTGATCCAAAATCTGATTGAAAAAACAGATTTGGGTACATGCTTGTAAAGCATTTTGTGTTGATCCAAGATCTTATGAATAACAGATATGAGCAAAAGCATCAAAAGCAGCAAGATCAGTTTTATGAACAAAATTATAAGCAGGCCATGATCAGTACAACTGATTCACATTCTTAGAGTATCAGGTTTTATAAGTCTGTGATCTCCCATTTTTCACACACGCCAGAATCTCAATCCACTAGTTACAAACACAAGGTATAAAGATAGTGGGCTAAGGATACCTTAATGTTTTTTGCGAGATATGAGGACAAGTCTGTCAAGTAGCGTGTCGAGGGGGGGCGGGTCACGAAGGTATCAATGTAAGGATCCCCTACTGAGAAGATGTTCAGAGTCATTGTGCGACAGCCTGCCCTGACCATACCCTCCTTATGGTGAGCAAACTTGATGGCCTCAGTGTAAAGGGGGAAGGACAGATCTCCAGAGGCTCCAACATTGATGAGGAATTGAGAAGTTTGGCGGCTTAGTTTCAGGCTAATAGCTTTCAAGAAGGATATGAAAAAACCAAGCACCTACATACATATGGAAACACAAGCTGATAGTGTTTGGTGGATGCACCACAAGCGTACATTTTAAAAACTCCATTACACTGATGAACGCAGGTTAGAAAAGCGCTGATTCATGTGAACGCATGCTCAAGCTATGTTGATTCTTAAAAACTTGTCAACGCTGCGCAATTCTTGCCTGCATCTTGTCTCACCTCTTCATCATTAAAATCAAATGGAACAGTCATTATTCTGTTGACATGGTTATTACTGAACAAGAAATACAGGCCTGTGTCGCTGCTGATGTTCTGGATGATAATGCTCAGGGTCTGAAGAACTTGTTTGGCCACATCCCCAGTTCTGTTAGCAGGCTGAAGAAGTATCCTACATTATGCAATCTTGTGTAAAAGCAAGGTACACAATTCATGCATGAGAACGTATGCCGCTCGCAGTATCTATGCGCACCTGTGCAGGTAAGCAAGAATATTGTTTTCCAAAAAGAAATCAAAGACCCTGGGTTCATTTTGATCACCCCAGATCAGAAACTCGGCTACGTTTCGAATTGTCTCGACCACGAGGGACTTGTTGGTCTCAGAAACGATAGGATTATTTTCCAAGACATCGTACAGCTTTTCTAGTTCCTCAAGAGAAAATTTGTTGAGATGTGCCTTGCTTTCGTCTTTTGCGCTAGAAGAATTGAGAAGCTTGGACCAGAAATCACCCTGCTTTTGCAAGAAAACGTTCATCTAGTGTATGCATAAATGAATCATGAGTGTCTTATACGTCCAAAATGAATGTTTGTAGAAAGATGACTTCGGGGCTAATATCAGTTTGGATTGCTGACACTCTAGTAAAAAGAAGCTCGTCTCGTGTCTTTCTAATCGGATGTTTCGTTGTTCAGATTCAGAATCCATTCTACAGTCTTTGGTAGAAGAAAGATGCCTTTGGTACGCCTGCTGAAAAAATCCAATACAATTTTGTGTTAATCAGTGTATGTACTTGGTCATTTTAACAAAACTGTTTAAAAACTACCTGATTTGATGTTCAATCTATTAGAGTTTTATGTTTTGCGGTGAAACATAAGGCTTGGTAGTAGGCATTTTGTTTCCATGTGTTACTGAAAAAAGAAACAAGTGCTTAAGTGGATCATGCAACACCCATCGACTTGCTAACATATTTTAGCCCATGCAGTGGGTAGTTGTCAGTGCACATTTTCAGATTCAACAGCTGAGTTCTCATCAAGTACACGTAAAGCAGGGATGAGGTAAGTTAGGATAGCAACATTACAGTAAGTCCTCGACTTTATCGCAGATTACTTCCTCATTCTTACCATAGTTAAACAGACAATTCTAGGAGTGATGATGAGTGATATCAGAGAATCCTAAAATCAGGACAAAGGACTACTGCGAACGACGAACAGGGGTGGACAAAAGAAAAGGTTTTAGGAAAACCCTGAGATCTTCAAGAATATGTGGCCATTTTGAATGAGGCTTGGGATCATGAATGTTGACACCATTGCAAAGGAGATGATGTGCTCTGATTACCCATCCTTGATGTATGTGTGAAGCAATGTAGTCTCAAACCTGTCTTTAAAAAAGGTCCTACTAAATTTCTCATAAAAATGCTGTGTACTTCTATATGGTACACCACAGGCATGTGTCAACATTTGAAAATGAAATTGCAGGGAGCTATTGTACTCGTGTAAGGCTCCAAACCTGCTGCATCACTTTCAGAAAAGCCTCCTTGTATCTAAAAAGATCTGGTTTCATGGGCTGAGCTGCCCCCCTCCTTCCAAAAGCTCTTGCAGATTTTGACCCCAGAGCTCAGAAGTACAGTGCATCAAGGCGACAGTGACCTGAATTTAAGGCCATACGTAATATTAACAAATCCTTAAATCAGCAGGCATCAGATCTCAGCCCACATGAAAAGATCTAACCTCGACTTTTTACTGCAAATCAGCCTAGTGGATGTGCTGTCAAACATGCAAAGTTTGAGACCTTTTCACACCCTCATGCTTCATTATTTGACCATAATTCTTGTGATCAATTTTAAAGTGTATATTATTATAAGGTTTCCAATGATACCTTTACATCTGCAAGAGCATCAGAATTGAGCAAGAGCCCTCACCTCAAAGTTCAGAACAAGTCAAGGCACTTCAAGACTCATATCTTGTTGTGAAGTAATCAGATTGCACACTGGCCAGGGCCTAAGGCTCAGTTATGATGGCAGCTACATTAGGTATTGGCCAGCCCTTTACCCTTTTTTATGGGCCACTTTTCAGGCCAATCAGACCCTCGTGTCAAACACTTTTGGGCTGAATCAGTTACACTTTTGAAATTCTCATTCAAATCATGCATAAACACAGCTTCGTAAAGTTGTTATAGACGGCACTAGAGGTCATATGAACGCTTGCAAACTTCTGGAGCGTATGATCTTGATCCTAGTAAATGATTACAAGTGGCAGTTGGTACAACAAAGTGTGGAAAGGTTGAAAATTACGAGTCATTACAGGATACCTCTAAAATTATGACTTTTCTTTTGTCCACCCCTGAAAGTAAGGTACAGGGTATTCGTCTCAAACTTTATTTCCGAGTTCCCTCATATAAATAGGCTGTGTCGTTTGAACTCTTACATGCTCAAAACATGCGAATAAGCTGGAGTTATGTGTTGGCTCTTATAGCTTTCTTATTCATACCAGCAGATAGCACAGAGACAAAGCCTTATGCTGATTTCATCCATGTACGAATTGATGGAAAGCCATTACATGATATCCTTAATTCAGTTTTGGACACATGGGACTTTAAACTCCCAGAAAGCGGATTGAGGAAGGGAACAGGTTACATTGGAGCCAATTTCAGAGCCCGCAGAGTTGTGCGAGATATGCTCAGTGGAAAGAGACCAGTTAAAATAGCTGTGATAGGTAAAAATTGTCACCTACAGTTGTATCTTGAGATCATGAAATACCTCATTTTCAACCATGATCTAAGTATGGCTGGCCTCGTTTGAAATACTGAAGAACTGTAAAGCATGCAAAGTTCAGGCGCAGGTACAAGGTGCATGTAGAAGCCACACTATAAAGTAATTCTGTAAAGCGGGAAGTCTTCTTTAAATATCGGTGCATCCACAGGAGGTACAGTCAGTGCTGCACAGCACGGTGTGAGCAAGAGGGGAGAGACGGATTGGGTGTCTCTCATTGGATCATGGATCTCAAAGGCTTTCAAAGGACACAACATCACTGTAGCTAACCATGCAGTGGCAGGCTCCACCAGTGCCAAAACTGCACCCTGTGTGGTTTCAATGCTGGATCCTGAAGTGGACATGGTTTTCTCTGAGTTTGTGTATGACGATGGATTTGAATCTCAAGCAAGTATTTGAATTACAAGGATGCCTTAGGGATCACGTTTGATCTTAAATTTACTTTCTGTGCTTGGACCAACATTCATAGCAAAGCATGGTTGTTCTCTCCAATAAGTGTGTAGCATAGAGCTGCATGTATAATGCAAGGCGAAAGTCTAAAACTGACTGTGTCTCTATTACCTACGCTGACCTGACATTTATGACTGGAAACTCCTGTGTCTCTCTTTTGGCAATTTGTAGATTTTGCAAAACTCCAGGACCAGAGGATATGAGTTGTTAATTCGCCAGCTGTTGATGCTGCCTGGGAGGCCAGCTGTGATCATGATGCAGACCATGGTCCCTGGAGCAGCTGCTGAGGACAAGCATCCAGGAAAGAAAGCCTTCCATATCACTCAGGTAGAAACGCATCATGACTCTGCTCCTCCATTTCAAGGAAGACATCCTTCTTTACAGACTGAAGCCCCTACACCTGCCTGTGAGGACTGGTGTGAAATAAAGATGCAGATTCAGATCTCAGCATTTGCATGTGGGCGAAAAAGTACTCACTGGGATCTCAACTGTATCTCTCATGGCAGGAGGATGTGTACGGAGCTCTCTCTCAGTACTATGATGTACAGTGGTTGAGTTTCAGGGATGCAACATACAGGTGAGGCTGTGCTTTAAACGCTGACCCTGTATGACCTGGCCCTTCTAAATATGTCTGCAGACAGTTTTCAATGTTGCAGATGCATTAGGTAGTTCCCTTCAAGATAATATTGAAAGTGAAAGAGTCCAGAATCCAGAGTACAGAGCTCCATCGGCCTTATTAGTATGGGGCTTCTGATTAGTATGAACAAACTCCCATGGTAGCCTCTGGGCATTAACATCACTCCCATGGTAGCCTCTGGGCATTAACATCACTCCCATGGTAGCCTCTGGGCATTCGACTAACCTTCATTCAGTAAATGAGCTGGCCACCACACCATCGTATTTCCTTTTCATGTGAATACTCATCATGGAAAAAAGTATTCCTAACAACCCTTTTTGCAGGTTAGCACAGCACAGGCCCACCCCTGGCCTGGGGTACCAAGATTTAATGGACCCTTCACCATTGCACAGCCTACCTAGTGACGCTGGCCACAAGGTGCTTGCTGACTTGGCAGTATGGTTCATGCAACAGACAGCGGTTGATTTGGCATTGAGGCCTTATGATCATACAGATGTGGAACAAAGTTCAGAACCTGTCCCACCGTCTATGTTCCCTAAAAATACGTTGCATGAGAGTGTCACTTGCTCCTGACCGAATAAAATTTGAAACAAAAATCTACGTCCCTTCTTTCTTTAGAGAGGATGTTATAATTGTTATAGATGCTACTGACTGACAAGCTGAAGTACGACAATCATGATTACAAGTTCGACGAGCCAGCAACTATTAGAAAAGGACAGAAGCTCTATTTAAAATTCCTTATGCTGCATCAGAGCCTGGTCAAAGAACACCAGCCTCAGTCAGAAGCTTCTTCAGCTCTCCATTTTGTGCCATCCTGGCAGTGTCATCTCCTCCACCTGGCGTGAGAGAGACTAAGCATCAAACTCTGTCTTCCATGCATTTGAAAGCATTTTTCTAAAATATACAGAAGGATTCATAGAGCCCTAAGACAAATAAAAGCCTATGCACTTCACTCACCAATGAACTTCCCATCGATGAACACTCGTGGCACAGACCTAGCACCAGTCATGCCCATGAGGACATCCTGGATGGCTGAGCACTCTGGATTATTCTCAATCTGCGAACACATGCCGCAAAGAATCAACAATCTGTGTTTACAGTGGTATTGTGCAACAATTGTTTTGTGAAAAGTTCAGAGTTTGCCAAACCCTGATGATGAAAGAATGGTGTACTACAACAATCAGCGTATTCATTGGCATTAAAAAATAGGTTTTATCTTCAAGTTCAATTCTTTATGCTAATAAAAAAGAGGTTCTGCTATGTAAGATTTTTCAAATATTTGCTTGCCTCAAAAACTGCGAACTTCTCTTTTGGAATGATGCCACCCAGGGCAGCCTTAGCCTTGGAACAGTAAGGGCAATGGGACTTGGAGAACACGACAACCTAATCATCACGAATTTCTTTAATTCACGAAATGGTCCATCATTCAGAACACACGTAAAATGAATGACAAAGATGGACAACAGGGTACAATAACAGCAGCTGATTGCAGAGAGAGCGGCATAGCAGGTTAGGCATTTTGTTACCTTATTGTTTTTAATGTTGTCCTCAACAAAGGTCTGTGCACTAGCCTGAGCAAATTTCATAAAAAGGAGCAGCTCATGCATTTCAAAAAAATTTGTTTTATCAGGCTTTTCTTATCCAGAAATTTCACTTACCCTGATCTGCACAGATGAACGTCTCTCAGCTGTGAGCATTTATGAAATTTTTTAGTGATGTTCGAGAATCAAGGCAATAACTGTGACTGAAGTTACCAGAAGGGCGAAGGTAAGAGGCGTTACGCATCATGGATGCCACCGGACGTTGTGCTAGGAATGCCATCAGATCAGCTTCAAATTAGTCTCACAGATCTAATCATGCAAATTAGAGGATGCAGTTCAAATACGGCAAACATGATAATAACTGACAGTACGGGGCTTTGATTCAGCTCAGCCTCATTTGATTATAATTAGCGATACTGGAAGGGAGAATCGAGTGTTTGATAAAATGTCTGACAAAGCATCTCTTCACCTTGACGAGCGATGGGATAAATTATTTGAACTCAGTTTTCGACGAGCTATTTACGGAACCTTAGCAGGGGGGGCTGCAGCAGCACTGCTTTTTCGTGAGTAATATTGAAATGGCATGAGTCCTATAGATCTCCGAATCACCGATTGATTCGCCCTAAAACTAGGTACCTACACCCTTTTTTCATGTAACGTGATTGCTGAATCAGGTGGGCCGTATGGAAGAACAGCAGCACTTGCCTTTGGGGCTGGGGCTGGTCTAGGTTCTGCATGGCAAGTCTGCAGCAATGAGGTGCGATTTGAATCTGTGGTCACATCATTCAGTCAGAGCATCTCTCACAGATCCGCATGTCATGTCCTGCAGTTTGAGGATTTGGTACCATCCTTGCTGAGGAAGAGTTGAAGTATCGCATCCCTGTCAACTGAGGGGCTGCCACATTGCCTTTTCTGTGGTTGAACTTAATTAATCACTGTTGGAAGGAATGGAGTTGTTGTCTTGAAGAAAAAAGCACATACTTGTTACTAAAAGCTGGACCATCATGGCCTTGTTTCCCAACTACTACAAATAGTGTGGAATGGTATTTCTGTGAGGAATCTGCACGCTGCACCCAGTATTTTCATTAAAATTATGTTGTAGAAGACACTCCGCAATTTCTATGTATGAAGTATAATTATTCACCTTACCAAGAGTTTTGTGTGTAGTAAGCTTCTTTCCAGGTTGCTTTCTCTGATGTTTTGAATATATGTTGTACATTCTGAACCGCTGCACAGCTTTGATGTAGTAGATCCTAAATCTTAAATCCACTTGTAGAGTAATGGAGTAACATCAAAACAACTCAAAAAAATTCAAAACAACCATCAAAATATGTAAGAGTAGAAGGCCAAAGCAGAACACTTTTCAGGCTTTTGAAACCTTGAATGATCTTCTTTAAAATGGTCTGTACACCTTAGATATGACACTGTCTTCTTTCTTGCTCTTCCACTCTCTTTCCTTGGCCTCTGCTGCCTCTTTAGACGCATCGCTATATGTCTCTTTCAGAAGGAAAGATATGGGAGGATGCACAGGTTTCACATGCTGTTCAATTATCCGCAAGGGTGGCACCTTCTTTTCTTGCAGAGCAGGACACTGCAGTTTTAGAGTGTAGATGCCAGTACAGCCGCTCAGGTCTACAGACACAAGCTCATCACTCCATATCATGATTGTCTCAAGCCTTGGGTTATCCATCATCTCTAATGATGTCAAGTGAGGGCAGTGAATAAGCACCTGTAATTAAGCATGCAGGTCATTAAAATATTGGACATATTACATATGTGATATGCTGAAAGAAATATGCTGACCTCTGTATTGAAAGGTTGCTTGAAACATGTAGGTACCTTAGACCAGCCATGAGAAGGTATGGCATTTCTAACATGGATTGAACCGTAGCATGGCAAATATGCGCTGCACTTCTACCCATCAATTTGAAGCAGCCCATTTTGCAAGACACCTCACCTTATTGATGTTTTGGCAACCTTTCAATCGCAATGTGCGAAGAGAGGGGGACTGAAGCATCACATATTCCAAGGAGCTGCAGTCACTCAGATCCAGCTCTGTGAGTTTAGGGCATGCCGCCATTGGTGAGACTACAAAGTTTCGCAGGTTGGATGAACCCTGGAAGTTGATAGTGGCGAGCTCCGGAGGAGACAGCTTCACTATCTCATTACAAAATGCATCTCTCAATGATGCAGTGTTGACAATCTTGATCTGATCATCATTGGTGGAAAGGGCCCATTCGTAATGAGTGATAATAGTTGGTAGAGTAGGTGCTACAAAACATGATTACATACATCGCATATTGTCAAAGCTAAAACAAGAAAGGAGTAGTTCGGTTAAAGCCATTAGTTTTTGTGACAAGTTGTGGCTACCACATCTCCCATATCACCTCTTTGCATGCCATCAAAACCCGCTCTCTTAACGCTCCCCATGTGGGCCACACATTTGCATCTGAGCAAGAATTAGCATGTTGTGATCTGAACCAACTGTAACTGAGGGTGTCCTGTAACACGCTTTTTCTTTGCCTTGGATATAATTTTTACAGCGAGGTATGGGAACTTGGTAGCAGGCTCAAGCTTAACATCATGTTTCTTAAAGATCAAGTGCATACCAGGGAGATCAGTTGCTGGCTTCTCCCATGTTCCATTCTCGACAGTCTGAACAGTACATAACCAATTGCTTGAAGCACATTGTTTTTAGTAGATGAGTACTGGTACCAACCTAGACAATACACAGTTTTCAAGCACGAAGCACTTACCCTTTCCCAGCTTCCATCATGCGGGGGCTCTGCTGAGTCATCTTTTTTCTTCCCTTTCCCTCCTTTCTTTTTTGGAGGCATCAGCGACCCCAAGTACCTGATACCTTAGAGCTACAAAAGTATGTTTACGTATAGAAATAAACTTTTAAACTTGAAATTTTATAACATCATGAGAAGCTGAGCGTGAACGCAAATTCTTAGTTGCACAATGAAGGTAGCCCCTGACCTAAAAAAAAGAACAGGATTTGAGTAGCGTTTATGCGAATACTCATTAGCGCTTGCCATCAAGCTAATACAAGTGATTTTTGTGTGAAGACGTACAGGTGTAGCGTGGTCTTTTAAAACTGCATCGTGAATTAGAAAACAGCATCTGTGTTGATCAACCTCCTTGAATTTTCAAACTGCATGCCTATCAGCTGAAGTGGAGGAACTGTCTGTAACGTTTAGACGTTCTTCGTGGAAAAGGATCTAGATGTATGGTTCGGTACTTGTAAGATATAAGTACGATTCGTTACTTAACACTGTCCTCTTATGGAGCTCATAACTGCGACTGAGAAATGAGATCAGCCTGTGGAGGCAGCTAGCTTGTAGAGTCCATAAAACTACAAAAATAAAGAAGTTTTTGCTTGTTTGTTTGTTTTTGAAAACGGGGCATTTCGACAGGTCTATTAACTGACATCTGGTAATGTAATGATATATCTATCATACAATTAGATACTCATTGAAGTCTCGGGAAGATAAAGGGAGCTTAGGAGTGCAGAACTTTGCAATTTGAGCAGGAGCTGTGAACGGCGAACGCGCAGGAGTTTTCCCAAACAGCAGTAGCAGAAGCTGTTTCCATGCAATTAGTGGATATTCAAACTGACAGGCATATCTACAATGCTTGGCAGGTGGCAGCACTGTGATTAAGGACACGACCTATTGTGTGAATCATGGCCTGCTTTCTGATGCTTAATGACTTGCAAGTATACTGTAACATTGCGTACACCTTGTTATGGTGCGAGAGCTGCAACCGAGTTAAAACGTACCAGCAAGTTACACTATCATCTTGAAATAAAGTATCTTGAATAATCAAAATAAGCAAAGCCTACAGAGAACATAATTTAAAGACCTCCTCTCCTCCCTCTTACATTGTGCCTCCTGCAGCCACTCAGCCCTAGTCAGGGAGCGCTGCTGCATTGACGCTTTTGCTCTTTGTCGCCAATCCTCTGGCAGATGCATACTGAGCCTAGCTACAATGCGCTTAGAGGGTTTGAATCCCATGTCCTCCAAGCTCGTCAGCAGCATGTCTGCTCCTTGAGAGGTGAATCCAGGGCCTTGCACATAAGATGCCCGTAGCAGACCCTAAAGGAAGCATGACAAAGCATGCTAAATACACCTGTATGACATTGTCTTGATGACATAATATGAGCAGACAGAGACACTACGGAGCTGATATATGGAAGAAAGCACATCATTCATTCAGTATTACCAGTTACTTTCATTCATCAATCACAAGCTACCAGTTACTTTCATTCATTAGTCACAAGCTACTAGTTACTTTCATTCATTAGTCACAAGCTACCAGTTACTTTCATTCATTAGTCACAAGCTACTAGTTACTTTCATTCATTAGTCACAAGCTACCAATTACTTTCATTCATTAGTCACAAGCTACCAGTTACTTTCATTCATTAGTCACAAGCTACCAGTTACTTTCATTCATCAGTCACAAGCTACCAGTTACTTTCATTCATTAGTCACAAGCTACCAGTTACTTTCATTCATTAGTCACAAGCTACCAGTTACTTTTATTCATCAATCACAAGCTACTAACTTAATTGTTACCGCATGCTGGTGTGGACAGTCCAATTCTAGAGAAGCACAACAAGAACTCAATCAAAGTGATTGCATTTGTAAGCATAGCAATTATTAGAGAATTGCAAAATCAGCTCAACATAACACCGGCTCAAACTCTGCACGCACGATTCCTCCTCATAATTATCATGCACTTAATACCACTGAAGTATAGCTTCATGCGCCTAGCATCTAGCACCTCGCACCAGGTACTTGGTACCTGCTAATTCATATTTTGTATCCTTACCTCAATCCACACTTCTGTGGGCCTGGCTCCTATTGCCGCTAGAGCAGTGGATATGTTAGCTAGAGCTTGTGGTGTCATAGACTTCTCTTTAAAGCAACTGTACAGAGAACCCAGGCAGGCATCTAACATGGGAGCTGGTGGTTTGAATCCTAGCCGTGCCAGTGAGCGCAGGATGAAACATATATCAGTAGGGTTCAGGGCAAGAGAGTGCGCCAAATTGTTTGGTGGAGACTGGCTCCCGAGGAGAAATTTACTGAGCAGCTCCTTACTCTGTTTGCTGTTCTGATCTATGCCACCGTTGTCACCCCTCCTGATATCACTTGCAGTTGAGCTGTACTCTTGAGTGATTCCAACGCCATCATGGAAACTGGTCTGAGATCTGTCAAGCTTCCCAGGGCTGTCAGGTATGAGAGGAAAGTCAGCCTTCTGATGCAGCCTCCTTTCAACTTCCATGATGAAAGTCGTCATCCAAGGGACTGGGGGAGGTCTCCCTAGGGTCACAAATGCCCACAACTACATGCATGGCAAACATAACGCATTCTCTCAGGGAAAAATATGGAAAAAAGCCAAACCGTTTTTTGTCTCTTTCTATGTAGAAGGAGACAATGATGCAGGGTAGAAGCATGTGAGCCATGGCCATCTCCCTGGATCATGGTGCTAGCAAACTCATCCTGAATCAAAAAATCTTGGATCTCATACAATCTTAAAGAAATTCAATGACAATCTGCAAATTCTGCATTTTTCATGACCTAAGGAACATTTGTCATGCTGTACGCACAATGTTGGCTAAACCCTGACCCCCAAGGCTGCCTAAGGACCTCAAGGTGGCATCATGGTAGCGAGCAGTCCATTCTCCACCAGGTCTCAGCTGCAGCCAAGCAAGCCCCACTACCACGTTGCATAACCCTAAAGGCGACAATTGATGTGCCGCTTTGCTAGTGGCCAGAATCAGGGACCGGCACACTCCCTGGGGTGGGCCCACCCCTCCCAGCTGGACTTGTTTACCCAGAGCCCACATAGTATTTGACAGAGCCTGTAGGCGCAACTCTCCATTCAAGAGAGCGTCTTCAAGCTTGCTGTAGATGCATGCCTGTAGGTCAACACCAGAACTTCCTCCTTGTGCGCATTCAACATGGTCAGCCATCTCAGGAGTCCATGCAGGGGGTTTCTTTCCACGAGGCTGGGGCTTAGGGACTATGCCTTTGCTACCGGTTGTATGATTAAGCTCATCAATATCTGACTCGCCTGTTCTGTCACTTCCTGACTGTTCATACTCAACAGTTTTCCCAGACCAAACAGTGTTAAGGTCCCGCCCATCCAACCTTCGCCCTGCTGCTGCTAAAGAGTACAATAAACTAGAAATTTCTTGCCCTTTACAAGAAACAGCTATGCGAGGAACTTCCCCTAGGAGTTCTTCCAGAGGCCTCCGGTACAGATTATAACCCAGTTTGCACAATGCCCAAACTACATTGCTCACTTCACGGGCCCTCATCAGGCGTTTGTGGCTGAGCAGATCCTGGATCAGGTGATTGGTGAGGCTTGCATAATCAAGTTGAGAACTCTGTGGGTGGGTGTTGCAAAGACTGGTATCCACCTGAATGTTCCTGTGTCCAGACCTCTGAGAAGGGTACATGACATCAGGATCCTGAAGCACATGAGAGGATGGCTGCGTTGAGGAGTTGGCGAGATTTGCTAAGCGTGTTATGGCAGCACTTAAGTGTATGAAGTCCATGCCATCTCGATGATTTGAGAAAAGTTCGAGGACTTGTTGAGGACTGTCACAGTGCCTCAGCTTAAATGTCAACAGAGCTGCATCCATGGGAACCTTTCTCTGCATGGGCACTCTCTGCATGGGCACTCTCTGCATGGGCCTGCTCCCCTCATAGGCATCCAGAGTTTGTGCCCTCCCAAATGACGATGTGTAGCTGGATTGATGATTGGAGATCCCTCCACATTTAGCTCCATTGCCTCTGGTCTGGCCTCTTGCTTTACTGCTGCTGTTATGACAGAGCCACAGGGTGTTGCATCTAGTACTTGCATTTGTTGTAATTTCTAGGATGCGCTGAGGGTTTGGAGAAGAGGAAATTATCATGGAGCTATGTTTTGGAGAGGCAGAGGAACGTCTTCGTGGAACATTTCCAGTAAGATCTGAAGCATTTTTAAGTTTGTAGTGGATAGAAAGGCATTGATGTGTGGCTCGTGTTAGACGGCATGCATGACGACGACTCACAACTTCTTTCCGTTAAGGAGCTTCGGAGCGGCTTATAAACTTCGATGAGCTCAAAATATTTTATAACAAACATCGGATGATATGATGTCAGACGAAGTAGATTTTAAGAAGCATAGGAGATTGGGTAAAGCTTCAGTCCTACCAAGTGCACCTGCTTATACTTGGGGAAAGGCTCGACAACGAGTGAAAGGTAGATATTAACATGATGAATATGTATTAATCTTCTCATAGTTCTATAAGCTGTCTTTTGGTCTCAGATGACCCTGGCCCGGGTCCTGGCGAGTACTCTGTCGAAGATTACTCTTTCAACAAGAAAGGCAAAGGTTTTGGGAGTGGTATTCGTCACAAGCCTCCGACAGATGAAGTTCCAGGGTGCGTTGTCATACACTATGCAGGAAATCAGATACCTACAGTCACCAGGTATTCATCGTCTCACTTGTGTCAGTAGGTAGAGTATGAGTCAAAAGTTTTAAGGCAGGCAAATTCACAGTATTATGTGTGCCTTTGCAGGCCAGGAAATTATGGCATCCCTAGAGACCCTAACTTGAGGAGCCATCCCATGTACACCTTTCGTGGTGTAACCCCAAAGGACTCTAAAGCTAAAATACCAGGACCAGGAACATACAACCCCATATCAGCTGACAAGCTATCCATCAGAGCTAGTACACCCTCCTATAGCTTGGCCTTAAAACTAGAGGATCCTGCCATGAAGGAGCAAAGGTGTGTAAATTTTCTGCCTGCCTGCCAGTTTTAACTGTTATATGCTGATATGCCAAATATACTAAATAGCAGAATATTGGATCAAAACTGGGTAAGACTAAGATCACAATTACCATCCTCAGTTTTTAGGCAAGTTAGAGAATAGGTCGCTTCATTACTCATAATATGGTAAATAACGCAGGCCAGGACCGCAAACATACCGGCCTGATCTCTGCCGTCTTTCTCTGGAGAGAAAACCTCCTGTATCCCTCAAATTCAGGTAAGTGAATTACCTATTGCATTTTCTATTTTTCATTCAAAATCAGACCTTCCAAACTTATTTCTTTTATACTAAAGGTAAGAAGTCAATTTACATGATTTTAGCTTATGTTAAAGCAAATGTAAAGTTGACTCGATCAAGCAGTGTCAGATGGGCGTTGGATACATGTGTGTTTGCATCACCGCTGTAAAACATGTATTTGCAACAATTTGTAGGCATGAATGTGTGGAAGGGTTTCCGAAGGACCCTGGCCCTGGGCCGTTGGAGTACATGGATAAAGTGTATTTGAGAGAGGTGCACAGCCCAGGAAACGCTACCAGAAAGGTAGTTTCCTGCTTTGCACGATGTCTGGGCTTCCTGCTTGGGCTTGTCTCTGTTACATCTTTTAACATGACTTGTGAGGCCTTTCATACCTCAGAAGAAGCTCCCTCCTTGCCACCTGCATGATTGATGGACCATTCTCCGCTGCCTTTGCAGGGTTTCACATTTGGCGTGAAAACAAAGTATAAAACCACGGCTGACATCACACCTGGGCCTATCTACAAGATAGGAGTAACAACATTGGGCATAGCTGCCTCTGTACCAATGACTGACAATCAACTCAACAAAATAGCAATTCTTTAGCATATCTACATGTCTACAAGGCTCTCCATCTACTTAAGGCGCGGCAGCTGTTGGACCTTGCAGATTATCACTAATTGTTGTTTAAGATGATTGCAAAAGCTTGTCTTATTCTTCTTAGCTGTCTGAATCTCGCTCCTCAGCTAAAGATTTTAGTTAAAATCACTTCATGTTCCTTGCTTTTTACATTTGTACCTTGCCATGGTAAACTAAACTTTTAAGCTAACTAATATTTGCTTCTTACATGAGGTCAGTGCACATGATGGTTTTTTGAACACTGCCTTTTAAACAATGGTTAGCTTTTGAGAAGTGACTTCAAAAAAAGGCACACATTCAAACCACGATGTTCATAGTTGTAAGCTAATGCACGAAAAAAAAGAACATGCTTTCTGAAGTAGCCATGAGTTTACTAATATTGCAGAGACAGCCACATATCTGTCTTGAGGTTGTGGCACGTGCACTGGACAATGTGTCTACGGACAAACCAAATCAAGGCAAATGATCTGCTTAGAGTAATATGCCCAAAAACTCATAGGCTTTGTCTCCAATGCAAGAATGCTGTAATCAATTATAATTTATGCTGTCTTGAGACACTGTTCTCAGGCCTGTTAAAAGCAGGTTACTGGTTGTCAGATTTCACACCCACAGCTATGTTTGTCACCTGCATGCAAATGTAAATATCGTAAGAAAATACAAAAGCACACACTGCACTGGTTGCAATTATGTAAGGGCTATGACCACTCTTTAAAAAATCCTTATTTCTTGAACAAATTTCAGCAGATGTAGGCAAACAGGCATACGCCCAAACTCAGCACACTCTGTCTCTCCACAATTCATTTAAAATCATTTCAAAAAGGTAACACTCAGCACTCACCTCGTGTCCGTGTTCATCCAGTGAAGGTGGATTCTCAATCACTACAGTCTGATTGGGCCGACTGGCAGAAGATGAAGCGCCTGATTGCCCTGCTGGTCCTGGGGAGCTGTTCACGGGTGTCACAAAGTGGCAAACAGAGCATTTCACACATGATGCATTGTCTGGATACATCAGCATTATGTTGCACCCTCCACACACCACATGTTGATAGCGAGGGACCTGTTTCAATTGATGGGGATGATGGTGTGATTATTGACAGGATGTCTTATTTCGCAGAGCTGCTCATGCCTTCCTCTAAATCCCTGACTGCATTTATGATGCTGTGTACATGGTATCAAATATTATCAATGCAATGGTTATGTTAACATGTGCAAGGTTCGGAGAGGATTGCCTAATGATGACACTTGTTAAAACAATATTGGTTTGCTCACTGGTGTGACTCCGTGACATACAGAGCACTGCACACTTTCTGCACCCCTGGGATAGCTGAGCAATACTCTGCATCCATTACAAACTATTTGCGAGGAGTTTGTTACTGGTGGAGGTGCGTTGGTGATATGATGACAGCGTTGGCATCGGACACTTGCTGCACCGCCTGGGTACATGAGAAGGGTCTGGCAACCTCCACACACCAGATGGCTGTGAGTGGAAGGACCTGTGTCAAAGATTCAAAATCATCAAAATGAGTAGCTTTGTTCTTTTGAAAGGTTACAAGATCATACCTGCACCCGGCATGGCATACGACATTTGCGTCTAGGACCTTCCAATATTGTCCTGGGTGTAGCAAAGGAAACTGTGTTAGCGAAAAAAGAAGAATTAATGGAAACAAGACAACAATAAACGGATCATGAGCATTTACGAACTTTTTTGCGAAAATGCCTCAACAACTTCACATGCAGAGGTAGTTTGCAGGAGTTTTTATCTTTTGCAGCTACAGCGGAACACAAGCTTTTTGCGTAATACTAGTCACAACGAAGTGTAATGTTCACACCTAGAGGAAACCTCGAGTCCCTAGCAGAATAGCTGAGAATTTAATGACATGTAAAGGGTTGCCAGCGCCGCCAGCATTATTTGCTGTCCTCATTATTTCTTTAGCTGTTACATCCAAGAGCCAAAAAGATGGTTTGCCTTGAAAATCTTTACACACTACGTACTTATGTTAAATGAAATACAATTCACGTCGTAGGTATTTGGATACACTGCTCTGACGATGTCGACAGTCACCATCAAGAGGTGTGTCCGAAGCAGGACAGGCATGCAATGCCGCTTTTTAAAGCGATATAGAGGCCCTAAAAAGGACTGTTTTTGTATCTGGGTGCAACATAAGATCCTTGCCTTGTGCTCCCTTTCAAGGATTAGGAACAAAGTGAATTAAGACACACCTGCCTTTATCCCTTCAGGGATGCTGTATGGATTCAGAGAGGAATGAATGCGTATCCAGTGTTGGGCTGCTTAAGAAGGAGACAGAGCATTTGCATGCGGAGTCTGCAGTCCATAGACTACAGGAGGGTATCGCGGCCTTACAACAGCAATTCATTGGTGCAGAAGAATCCAGTGTTTCTTTGCCTCTGGAGGAACTTGAGGCTTACTTAGCTGCAGAGGCTGCTGATGACACTGTTGAAGGTGATGTCCACATCAGCAGACGCAAAATGTTGGATTTGGATTTGTCATCAGCGTTGTTGGTCAAAGATCCCAGCACAGCCCTTGAACGCAGTACAACTCTTGGCCCTGACCTAATTACTTCAGAAAGTACCCAATCCAATGTCATTGATGATCAAGCACTAAGCCTCATAAATACACCAGAAACTGGAGAAGTGCACACAAGTGTTGGCAACGATCCAGACATTGTGCCGAGCCAGAAGAGAGCAACTTCCTCCTTCCCGCATGATGGAGGCAAGGAGCGTATCAGTAAGCGCAAGCCTACTCTCATTCCAGATCTAGAAGAGTTCGAATCTGGATCTGCAGCACTGGCAGGGAAGCTGCAGGATCTGATTGGAACAGACAGCTCATCATCTCAGCTCCTCAGTCACTTGTCAGATACAGATCAGCTACAGAGTAGGATGCAAAAGGATCAGCTACAGGAGCAAAATGGCTTGGATGCTGGCCACCATGCCTCTTTGGATACTGTGGAATTATCCAAAGTGGCGCAGCAAGAGGGGATATCCAGTGGGGCTGAAGCTTACATGAGCCAACCCTCAAGGCCAGGAATGTCAGTTCCTAACGAAGCCTCTGTGGTCCAACAGAGCTTACATTCATCCCCCCCAGCTAATGGATCTCAGGGTCAAGCAGCACCTGAAGAGGAGCAAGAGGATGAGCGCCGCATCAACCTCGCATCCTCTTATGATGGAGCTCAGGTCATTGCTGCTAACAAGGAAGCCCGTTACGCAGACAGGGCAATTGATGATGATGATGACTCTTATGTCAAGAATTTGTGTAGTGCAAGCAAGTGGCTAGTGCTGGAGCTTTCTCAGGTACTTGACAGCTTCCCCACTTGCCAAGTGTCATTTCAAATAAAGTTGCAACTGAGCATCAGGTCTTACGCATGTGCCCGTGTGCCTTCAAAATCTGTCTGTCAATATAAAATAGGTCAATCATATTGTTGATCACTGTCTCCTTTGTTGTACACTTGTGCAGTTGGGGAGAGTTGACATAATTGAGCTGACTAACAGAGAAATGTATAGGTAAGCTATTTTCCAACACCTAGAACAGTGTTATGTTGATTTTGAAGTTACTGCCTGGATGTCAGGTTGCGCTTACATCCTCTCCCATGATTCATTGGATGCATCACTTCTCATGCACCCTCGATTGTCAACCTTGTACCTTGATTGTAACACTGCACCTGTCAACCTTGTAGCTCGCGTGTGAAGGACTTTGTTGTGAAGGGCCGCCAAGTCCATCCCAAGAGGGATGGACACACAGACTATACCCTAGGTTTCAATACCAGTGCATGGCTGTTTCTGGGCAACTTCACTGCCGCAAATGGACGGGGCACTCAATCTTTTGTCATGTCGTCCCCTCGCCAGCGAGTGCGGTACCTTCTGGTTCAGTTCCTGACTCACTACGGCAATGAGGAGGTGTGTGCATTGAATCAGTTGAAGGTGCTGGGCGTGTCAGCTGCACAAGAGCTTGAGGCAGCTTTAGCAAGACATATGGAAGGGGGCATCGAGTCTGAGCAAGCTTTCACTTCCACACACCTGACTGCACCTGAAAAGATGCAGCCTCCTGCTGAGGCCTTGGCTGCTGTGGAGGATAAAATTGATGGCAGCAGCAGCAGCAGTAGTGATGGGAGTACACGCGCTGATTTATTGGATCCATTGCCTCCTACTTCAATGACTGATCCTGAGAAGGCCGTACCTGCTGGAGCTTCTAAGGATGTGAACAGCCTCCGGACACAGGATGAGAGTGACAGCCGGAACAGCTTGCAACAACCTGAACCAAGCCTAGAGGATAAAGGCATTGACACATCCAAGGATTCATTGTCGCCTGTGGGAAATGCTTGTGAAGAGAAGAGTTCCATGCCTTGCACGGCAATGCAAGGAAGCAAGTCGTGTGTCAATCACCATCCTGCAATCATTTCCACCCACCGTCTCTCTAGACTTGTCCCGCCCAGCTTACTGTCTCGGATGGGTTACGAAGTGTCTGCTGCTCCTAGGAGCTGGGTAGATACTTCGGGCCCCTCTATGAGGGGGGAGGATGTCAGAGCAGAGAAGACTCTTCATAATCTCCCATCTGTTGGTGATAACCTTACAGGTAGAGCTTCACATGCAGGTACTGGAGCAGGCAGCAACAACCTGAATGGCAGAGACAGGGAAGTTCTTTCAAATGGTTCCCACACTAGTAAAATTGCTGCTGCTGCAATACACGTCCCGGAAATGGTGGAATCACTTTCCCTCTCAGATGCTGCTCCTGAAGCTGGAGATGTCCAGCAATCAAATGCAGGTGACATTAATCGTGTAACAGCTCTGATAGACACAGTCCCTGGAGAGCTGAGCGTTGCCTCTGTAGAAGAGATGGAACATGGTGGATCAGTCAAACAGGGCTGCAAGGACGTTGGGGAAGAAGAGACAACTTTAAGTACATCAAAATGCCTCCTTGGCACCTCAGCATGCTGCCCCAAGGCTGCTGAAGTTCCGGAAGAAAGGGCTTCTATATGCAGCGATACGTCAGATGTCACTCCTGATTCCAATGCCTGCCTTAAGTCAGATCTGGACGTTAAGGGCAGGCTCTATGAGCTGAGGGCTGGAGTGCATGATGCTAGGCAATCATCAAGTGTGCCCTCCCACAGCAACTCATCCAAAGATAGGAATGCGTCGTCAATGGCCTCTGGTCAAGGATTACTGAGCGGTGTCCAAATAAATCCTATAAACCCTGGCACACCTGTAGCTCCAGAGCCTGCATCAACAGATGATACCTCTTCTCTACATCCCTCTATAGTTGCGGCTGTGGCAGATGGGACATCACAGGCTGCTTGGGAAGTTTCATCATCTCTTGTAGCGACTGCTCCTACCAACCCGCCCAGCACTGCTGAAATGCTGCCTGCTGCTGCTGCAGCCTCCGCTTCCTCCAGCCCTGCTGCTGCTGCTGCTCCTGCGTCATCCAGTATGGAGGGTCTACTGATGAGCTTGTGGGCAAGTGGTTTTTCATCGAAGGGCAAGCAGGCTGGTAATTTGTTTGACATCTTCAAACAGGTACTGAGGCACAGTCAATGGTGCATGATTAAATGAAGTGATAAGTGAGGTGCTATCAATGGTGCATGATTAAATGAAGTGATAAGTGAGGTGCTATCAATGGTGCATGATTAAATGAAGTGATAAGTGAGGTGCTATCAATGGTGCATGATTAAATGAAGCTATCTTATGTTGGCGCTGTGTGCGACCTTCCGCATAATCAACTTGGGGTTCAAACTGAAAATTGCTTACTGTAATTGAATGAAGAAATGTGTTGCTAGCACAAAACATATAATGACTTGAGAGTGCTTTGGTGCTTTGTAGGAGTTTCTATTACTCAAACTGAATCAGACGCGAATGGCCAAGTACATGTCTCAGGTGACAAAAGGGTTCAGAGCAGATCTGAAGTGTTTATATCCTAGGGTAGACTGTCAGACCTGGGGAGGTGTCTAGCTATATGTTGTCCCAGAATTTGCTGAGCCAAGCAACAAGTGAATCCCAGGAGATGCTCGGCCAAACATAAAGTGATGACATGTTAGGTCCTGATCTTCACAGCGCTTTCAGGAGAGATGTTCCTGCATCATGTCAAAACTGTTCTCTGCATTGATCATGTATCAGTCAATCCTGTTGTTGAGTGTTGTTGAGTTAAAGAAAAGTGTGAACTGCCTCTATAGTGAGATCAACGTGTGTCTTTGCGGCGACTTTGCCTTTTTTGAGCAGGTGGTGCAGCTCATTAATCGCAACGCGCAGGATGTACTTCAAGAAGTGCAAGAGGTTGAGGACAAAGTGGGAGGCTTGGAAGGTCTACTTAGGTCAGAGATCCAACGTGGCCATGAGATGGAGGCATTGCATGAGGGTGCCTTCAAGCACTGGCAGAAATCTTACAGCAGCATAAGAGAGGAGTTGCACAGGGAGCTGGCAGAGCTACGGAGGGAGGTGCGGGAAGCTGCCAAGGAGCGAGACCGGGCCCTGCAGTATGCAGCCACTAGTGCGGCTTCTGCAGTGGCTGTCCTGCTGTTGTACCTCCTATCTGCTGCAGCTGCCTTACTGCAGTACTGCTCAAAAGGGCAGAGACATGTTGCAACCAACATCACTGCATATGGAGAAGCTATGAGGAGGGGAATTCGTGAGATTGAGGGCATGCAGGAGGACTCTGCTTGCTCATCATTCGCTCACACTGGAAGAATGGGCAAAGGTGTGAACATAGCACCTAGTGGGAGAGGAACCGCAGAAGAGTGTATATCTGGATCCAGTGTGCCTCTTGGTCATGACTTTAAGATCATCAGCCAGAGCACTACTGACTTGCCTTCGAGCGGCACAGCCTTTCAGCGTGGTTCTGCAGTGAAGGAGAAGGAGAAGATGGTTGAAGGGAGCAGAAGTAGAAAGAAGAGTAAAGAATATCCACAAGTGTCAGCGGACAGAAGTAAAGGCACGCATTTAGCAAGTAGAGATGAGCACATCAAGTCAAGACATGAAGTTGCTCTCACGCCTCCTTACGCCTATGGGCAGGTGAGGGACCACTCATCAGCTTTCTGGGATATGAGAGTGATTGTTTGCCTAACAGGCGTGGTGTTTGTGGTTGTTGTTGCGAGTCTTATTGCTGTGGGTTGGAAGGGTTGGCAGGGGAAAAGGTACATGGATTTCGCATATTTTTTGATGGATGAAATATTATCTAGGCTTAGGATGTCAAGTTAGGTGCTGTAGAACTGTAGGGTGTAGGGTGTAGCTCAGCTATCAAGTTTTTGGGAGGTCAAGGCAGATTTCTCACTTAGCAGTCATCTGAGTATTCTGCAAGGCCCTCTTTCTCAAAGAAATAATAAATAGTCCACTAACGTATTTATCCCCCTTTTATCCTTCTTTCTCCTCCTCGTCCACTTTTAAACTCACACTCAATAATTTAGCAGTCAGTTTCGTGTACTGTTAGTTAATTGACTGGACTGTTACATTCCATCCAACCAATCCTCTAAGGACTTCACCCCACCACCAGCAGTGGACGGCTGTGTCACTACAGAGGGCAAAGTGTTCGGCATGGTACTTTGATGCTGGCTGCTCTCAGCTATTCCTGCTGGGAAAGCGATACTTCCCACCTTTCCATGCATTGTCAGCGTCCCTTTCAAACCTCCTCCAGGAGGACCGTGCTGCAAAAGAGAAAATCCTTAATTGCAAGTTGGAAACATATGCAGCAATGTTCAATAATCTGCAAATGCCACAGGTGCTCTCAAACAGATGGAAAACAGTAGGCACACCAAAACAAGTCTGCACAGCACTAAACAGCATTAAACAGCACAGCACTAAACAGCACAGCACTTAATTCTGACCTTTTGACCCTGAGTCCCCAGACCCAAGAGCATGTCCAAGTCCTCATCACCAGTAGAGGTTGCAGTTGGCTTGCTCATGCTCATAGGTGAGCTTCCTCCTTCCGTCTTCAGAGCTGAAATGTTGACAGTTGCACTTGAGATCTGCACAGATTTAGGCTGCAAAGTAGCAACAGAAGAAGTTGAGGAGACAATGTTTAGGGCTGCAGGCAGAGGGACAGAGCCCCCAATGTTTAGGGCTGCAGGCACAGGGACAGGGCCCCCAATGTTTTGAGAGGTGTTGGTGGCAAATGACCTTTCAGTATTTTGTGTGTGTACAAGATGCCTAGGGGTCATGGTAGAGCCAAGAAGAGCATCCAGGTCTGGATCTCCCTCAATCTCTGAATCTGAACTCTTTGCGCCTAATCCAGCCACACGAACGACTTGAGGTTGCGTGCTCTTGGATGAATGAGAGGCTCCACATGCCAATTGCTGGACTGGAGTGGTTGCGACAGAGAGTGGAGGGGGCTGCCTGTTGGTTAAGACAGAGGGTGTAGGGAGCTTGGTGACCTGTGAAGACAAGTCTTCAGATCTAGATCTAGATTCGTGTGAAGATGAGATTCTATTGACACAGCTGTCCAGTATGGACTGTGAGCTACTTTCCATACTTTGCTGTCCGCTGGGGGTAGCTTGGCTCAACTGGGTGGCGTCTTGACTCACTGTTTTACCCAGCGCAGTCTCTTTCCTATCGGCTGAATGGTTTCTTGAGGGACCTGCATTCTGATTCTCTTTTGTATGGATATTGGTGCTTGAAGTCGAAGGTCTGTTTGGAGGAACAGCCAAGGGCATCAACTCCTCCACGTACTGTTCTTCTACTCCCAAAATGATATGGATGGGCAAGTGACACAAAGATGCTGCTAGAGTCTCAATATTGAGGTTAAAATCCTACAAATGTAAACATGCCACATTTCACAGAAAATGCTCAAGTCAATGATTTGGGAGGGATCTCTTTGAGTATCACTTAAGAAAACACAAAGCAACGCAACAAGTTGTAATAACAGTAACTGGAATTTGTGTACGTGAGCTAATGATTACATCTGTGTTCATGAGTTCCAGAAAAAGAGGATGCCTAGCAGATCCACCTGGCTGATTGAACAGGACTCACATAATCTGGAGGCTCTGAATGTCCTTCAACTTCCCAAGGTGGGAGCATTGCCTCAGCTTCCCTATGCACTGCCAAATGACGATAGTATGCTTGTCCGTAATGGAGCTCTGCCTCCGCCACCAACTGCTCAAAGTCTGCTCCTTGAGCACCGGAAGGCGCAAGGTTGTCCTCATTCTCTGCTCTGTCATCTCCACTTGTACTCCCGTCTACACTAGCCCTGAGTTACAGTAAATAGAAAGCTATTCTTACAGGCAAGCATCTTTCTGCTGCGTTGTCCTAACATTTTTTAGGTCTATGACTACACATTGTGAAAACATTCAGAATTAAAATCAATACCTGTTGAATGCATTCACATTCTCAGCTTCACTTGAGCCTGTGGAAGGTTTTTGCGATCGACCTCGATTATTGTTTCGATTCTTCTTATGGCTACTTCGATACTTGTGCTTCGCAAAGTCCTTTGAGGTGACATAACTGTCTGACATTCTTCAAGTGTACAGGTTTGCCTTGGAGTTTCGATTTTGATACCTAGGGCATGCCTCGTTGCCGGAAATTTATAAGAAAATTCAAGTGTAGACTGCAACGTCAGGCTAGAATATTGTCACAAGACAAAAAAATTCTGATGGTGGGTAGCCACGCTCGAGGTAGGCTTTTAATAGCAAGAAACTAGCAACTTCTGAGTCCATGTCGGTGGTCTTCAAGTCCAAAGTAACATCTAAGCAGTTATGATGGTGTCCATCTGATCCAAGGCTTTTCCCCAAGGCAAGGTCTTCCTGTCCAGCTTCCCATCAAGTTGCTGCAATATGCTCAGCTTTTGAAGTGCACACCGGGCCTCAACACGGTCGTCAAGCCAACCTCTCACGATGCCATCCTGAATAATTTTGATTGAAATGCTTGTTAAATTGAATTTAATGTGATAATTCATTAATGACTTCATTACTCCAAAGACCGTTGAAGTAAGCCACACACTAGTCAAATTAGACATGCAGGGAGCTAAAATGTGTTGGCCTCTGACCTCCCCATCCCAGTATTCCATGAAATCCACATGGCCTCTTCCAGCTATTACCACCACATCCCCAGGAGCAGCAGTTCCAATAGCTGCTCTGATTGCAGAGAATCTATCTTCCATAATGTACCTGTCATATAGATCGAGACAGGCTCAGTCACATGACTTAGGCCATGAATGAGAAGATGTACAAAAACTGGCAATGAGCAATACATGAATTTACTGCAAGAAGCCTTACAATTAACGTAGCTGTCCAAAGGGGGGAGTCTTATGCACCTACACATTCACATACTCATACATGGAGTATGAGAATATGAAGCCTCATGACTTGAAGCACTGTGAAACATTACAAGAGTCACCTCCCTTGGTGATAAGCCAGGGACACAAACTGTCACTCCTCACCGTCTGTTATCTCTCTGCGCCTTTTGAAGGTATGGCTCAAACCATAAGGGGGCATGACTCTGGTCCTGGAAAGGGAAGTACACGTAGCCACTGTATTTATTCACAACCTCATCAGGCAGGCCAGCTACCATATCCTGTAAGAAGATGATGAAGTAAATGAAAAGGAGAGTTACAAAAGAGAAAAGGTCTCAAGGCTTCACATTAGCGAAAATAATAATAATTATGAACACAAGGTAAAAATGCCAGCCCCGGAACAACGAGCTGCTTTCAGAAAATCTGTTGAAGGTAACATGCAAAGAAGATAGGTGAGTATGAAATTGAAGCCATACTTGCACTGACCTGGATGATCTGTTCTGGAGGCTCACGGCGTGGGCTGTCATTGGTCATTATCACAAAGTCAGATTTAGCATGAGCAACCTCAGCCATCAGAGGGCGAATAGACCTACAAGAAGGACGATGCGCGGAGCCATAATCCATTTGTGTGGAATAACGCAGTCCACTCGTAAGATCATGTGCTTCTTGTATTGAGCGTTTCTCTCTGCCTACTGCGTTCAGTGGCACAATTGCAAGGCATCAGAGTTCATCTGTGTAGTCCCAGGTTGCAGCACTTACTTGTCCCTCTCTCCCAGGTTGCAGCACTTACTTGTCCCTCTCTCCCAGGTTTCAACACTTACTTGTCCCTCTCTCCCAGGTTTCAACACTTACTTGTCCCTCTCTCCCAGGTTTCAACACTTACTTCTCCCTCTCTCCCAGGTTTCAACACTTACTTGTCCCTCTCTCCCAGGTTTCAACACTTACTTGTCCCTCTCTCCCAGGTTTCAACACTTACTTGTCCCTCTCTCCCAGGTTTCAACACTTACTTGTCCCTCTCTCCCTGGCATCCAAAGACAGTGAAAATGTTGTTGGCGTTCCCTCTCAGAGCAGACAGTATGGCATCCAATGACTCAGGTGTGTTGGCGGAATCTATTATCACACTGAACTCTTGACCCTCATCCAATACCTCACAGCGCCCAGGGATAACTTCTACAGCCTCAATCCCAGACACGATGTTGATCAGTGGCACCTGAACAGACAACCATCCTCAGAGGAGTGACTCATAACATCTCATCTAGACAGTTTCGAAATTCAAACCATGGAACAGTTCACGCAGCTCTTTGCATGTGTCCGTCACACACCTTCAGCGCGATACCCGTGGCGACCGCCGCAAGGATGTTGTATACATTGTGCTTCCCCAACAAAGGCGAGATGATCTGCAGTTTCCCCATCGGAGTCTTGATAATCACTTCGCTTTCCCAGATACTGAATCGAGCAGAGTCTGCAACAACATCGGCATCTGTCCTGTCAATACCGTATGTTACCATTGGGAGGCTCCCAACACGTTGCATGAAGAGAGGTGCTGAGGGGTCATCTAGGTTGATAACGGCAGCCTGTGAGTGCAACCAAGAGAGGCACATTTACATTTCAAATTGTGTGCATCTCATGATGCGCTTCTTTGCACATATTCAAAGTGTTAGCAAAAGGGGCAAATAAGGATGAGGAGACAGCTGCAAAGGAATAGGAGTGTCATTAATGACCCACAAATCTGAGACTGAGGTACAAGCCAACAATGAGCTTAAAGAAACGGAAAATTCTGACTATTTTGCTTACTTGAGCAGATGAATCCAGAAGCAAGGAGAACATCATGAGCTGTTCTGTCAACACTTGATCTTTGTCACCATCAAAAAGCAGAGCATCCGCATCTAGCAGGATGAGTCAAGCATCAGTAGTCAGCATTGTTCAGAATGAGCACAGAGATCAGGTCAGCATTGTTCAGAATGAGCACAGAGATCAGGTCAGCATTGTTCAGAGTGAGCACAGAGATCAGGTCAGCATTTTTCAGAATGAGCACAGAGATCAGGTCAGAATTGTTCAGAATGAGCACATAGATCAGGTCAGCATTGTTCAGAATGAGCACAGAGATCAGGTCAGCATTGTTCAGAATGAGCACAGAGATCAGGTCAGCATTGTTCAGAATGAGCACAGAGATCAGGTCAGCATTGTTCAGAATGAGCACAGAGATCAGGTCAGCATTGTTCAGAATGAGCACAGAGATCAGGTCAGCATTGTTCAGAATGAGCACAGAGATCAGGCCAGCATTGTTCAGAATGAGCACAGAGATCAGGTCAGCATAACCAAGGATGAGAGGCATGGATTCAAGCCAATATCATTTAGAATGAGGAGCCGAATAGCATGAGCAGCATGGATTCAAGCTAGCACAAGAGGACGGAGTCGCTACAGGTTTGGCTGTTTAGGTTTGCAAACTTGGGAGCCGAGCAATAGTTGGTTTAAGCAATTAAAGGGATTATAGATGTTAGGCCTGGAGGCACTTAAAAGCATAGTCCTTACTTGCACCAGTGAAGTTTGTGTGAACTGCCACACTGAGGTCCATGAAGTAGTGATGTCCACCTGCCAGCCCCAGGTCTTGACACTCCACCACTGCACACGTGGCCCCTCGGTCCCTCATGCCTGCTAGAATCTTCTGAACATGCATTCCCGATGGAGGCTCCGCACTAGATCCAACGATTGAACCATATCGCTCTGAAACAGCAAGGTGCATCAATGTGTTAGTATGTAGAGAAATGAGATGTTAGGATGGATTCGGGAAATGTCAAGTTCAATGTCAAGTCCCTGCATAAATTACTGATGCTATGAAACAGGTGAGCTGCGCAGTAAGAGAGATGTACTGATTGTACTGCTTGGAACCGGTGGGGGAGGAAATGATTGTGATTCCGATCCTGTGATCATCCCATAGTACTCTGCATGTCATGATTTCCACAGCTGACCTCTGGTGTTCAATGCATTAACTTACCTGGGTGATATGGGGTGATTCTAAACGGCTCACTGCTCTCCTGCTCTTCCACTAGATCATCCGGAGGTGCCTGCCACAATTCCCCATCAGCGTCCATTAATTCACCCGATAAGGAGTACCCGATGCTGTTGACAGTACCTAATCAGGGAAAAACCACATCAAGTCAAAAATAAACCACACTGCAGATAAGGACCATCTCTCAGACAGGTATGGGCCACTAGATAGGACATCAAATCTTACAAAGCAGGACTGTTGTTGGTAGTACGACCAATGTATCAGGGATGAGGACAGATCTCAAGCCACTTCTCAAATTCATGATATATTAATTTTTACTTGAAACCAACTACAACAACATTACCAGGAGTCGAAGACTGAAGCAGTTACACGTTACATGCATGACATGCAAGTTTAGATGATCATCCCTAAATAGTAACAAATATTTTGCAAAATCAAAAATTTAGTGCAGGACGTCCTATGCCAATACTGAGGTGCTCATCCTGCCATCTTAACAAGATCACCTATCATCCTTTTACCTGTGACCTGTTCCATAGCTTCTAGAATACCGCAGATGAGCCAAGAGACGGTGGTCTTGCCACGGCTACCTATCACGCCAATCACCATCATGTCCCGCGCTGGCGCATCTGAGATGTGGAACATGCAATGTGAGCAGCAGGCCCATAATGACAAATGAAGAAGAGTAGGCAGATTCAGTGCCACATCAAGTTGGCCCTGACATCGATTTAGACAGAGCATCATGCCGCCGTGCCAAAACAGGAACATATCCATTACACCCCCCATGCCTTGTTTCTAAAGCCTTTGTGACCATTCGGCACGAGGGGTCCAACACTGTCGATGCAATGTAAAACTAAATCCTAACCCAATTAACTGATGTTCTCACCATAAAATGCCACTGCAAGGCGCTGGGACACTTCAGCAACACTGACAACAAAGCGGCAGGGGATTTCAGGTGGTATCAAAGGGGACTTGGTACCATCCTCTTGCACCTTAGCTTGCAGCATGACCGCCTGCGCAAAGTGTGGCAGAAGGAGAGCAGCTGCGCCACAGGACAGAGCCTCCTCCACTAGCCTGGGTATCTCCTCAATGTATGTTGATACGCACACATACATGTCCCCAGGTATGATCTATTTGAAGGGGAGTGAGCATTTCCTTAGACTGCACATGCAAGTATCAAGTCAACACTATTTGAGGTTCACACATTTCTTAGCATTAAGCAAGGCATATGTAAGTGTACCCATGTCCCTTGTTGTTGACATTTGCAAACAACATATGCAACAAGTGAGATACGCAATAAGAATTCTTTAAGGCATTTAACTCCTAGGCATGAACCCAAAAATATAAATTCTTAAGCCCTTACCCTTTTCACTGAACAGAACTTACTTTCAGTACATTACTTTGAAGACCGTACACAATAGCATCTGGGCACTCTGCCAAGAGGAAGAGGTAAAATGATCCGTAGGGTCAAAAGCATATCATCTCATGCTCACATTTCAAATTTTAAAAAAGCTGAACAAAGCAAGTCACGTGGATTGACATAAAAAGGTGGCATGATTATAAAGTGTAAGTGGTAAAGTGTAAGTGGTAACTGTACAATCCCAGGGAACATGGGGAAGTCATGTGGTGTAAGTGGTAACTGTACAATCCCAGGGAACATGGGGAAGTCATATGGTGTAAGTGGTAACTGTACAATCCCAGGGAACATGGGGAAGTCATATAGTGTAAGTGGTAACTGTACAATCCCAGGGAACATGGGGAAGTCATATGGTGTAAGTGGTAACTGTACAATCCCAGGGAACATGGGGAAGTCATATAGTGTAAGTGGGCCAGGGGGTAGAAAATATGTATGTTTCTGATCATACCATCATATGCCCATCATAAAAAGGCACATTCTCTAATGCTAACCTGTTTCCATAAGCTCTGCAACGTCAAGGTATGCAGCTTTCCCAAACAGGTCTGACAGGTAGTATCCTCTCTCAGGAGCCTCTGGTAGGGAGGAGTTTGAGCTTGCAGCCTCTTGAGCCATACGCAAGCGCTCCAATCTAGCTTCCTCCTCCTCTTCATCCTCTTCATACTCACCTGAGGAAAAGGTCAAACAGACGGCTTTGTCCTGTATGTCTGTATTTCAATGTTGACGTCAATGCGGGCTACCTTCAATGCCTGCAATCATCTCAGGTGTGGGCTCTTCAAACTCGTCATCGCCCTCTGCACCAAATTCACCCTCATCGAACTCCTCTCCGCCTTCCTCAAGAAACTGTCCCTCCTCTAACTCATCAAGTTCAAACGCATCAGCTGAATACGCTTCATCCTCAGGATTTGCATCTCCCGTCTTGTTTGCAGCCCAGATGACGACATCAGGGTTGCGTCCTTTCAGTCCAAGACGGCGCAAGGGCAAAGACAAACGTAATAGATCAAAACTATTAGCCTGTCTGTTTAAGGCCCTGTCACATAAATGCCGAGTCTTTACAGCCAATCTTGGCGCAGATGATGCCACACCAAGCATCATGTACAGATCCAGAAGCAATTGAGATGCAGCACTAGGTACAAGTTGTCTTTCAAACTTTATCGACAAACTTTAATTCATGGCTTCGAAACCATTATGTACTGCAGGAACTCAACTCACAAGAACGAATGCCTCCACTAGCTAAGAATTTCTGCTGCTTCACCTTAGGATTTATCCGTCAAAATGTATGCTGACTTATAACAACTTCATCTTTTAATATATTCGTTCTTGTTCATATAACTTGTTAGGAATTTGTAAATATGGCCCCAAAGGCAGGTAGTAAAGCTGTCCAGCCGAAGGTTGTCCAAGTCTCAGCCTTAGATTTGACGTTTCCGCTCTGGACGGATGTTCCTGATGAGCCGAAGGAAACGAAATCTAAAGACAAGGACTCTCAAGCAGGTGCCAACATTGAGGTTTTTTACTGTTAGCGTGATGCATGGACAATTTCTTTTTATCCTTTTGCCTTGACGGTTTCTAAGTTTCATTTAAGTGACTATGCCGGAAATTTTAGATTTTAAACTGTTAGGCTGCATCAACTGGCTGAAGAGCTCCTTCTCCTTTTCCGGAAACTGGTAGCTCCATGGATCTTCTTAACTTGCAGAAAAATTTGAGGATCCATTTGGCACTCTGTTGCCACCTGCTGCTGAGGCGTATCTGGACACTTGGAAACGACCTGAGGAGCTAGTCCTGCACCACCCTGAGGTCCCCATGCTGCGCTTTAAACCACCCAATTGTCAATCTGACACAAAAGGTGAGAGAGAGTTGCACTCTCATCAAATGATAGCTGGACATGCACGTTCCCTTTCCCTTGCTCATGTGTTGTTTTCCTTAGAAGTCCAATAGGAGCATTCCTCAAAGCATTTTGACTCTGGCTTTGCTCGTTCTCCTTGCATAATGCAGCCTCCAAAGGCGCTACTGTGTTGAGTCGAGACCACGAAGGGCGATTGTTCCCAGGCCATAAGTCATTTGAGTGGCTCAAGTCTGTGTTTGATGCCATCATCTCAGTGCAAAAGAAGCTGCCCCCTAGTACTTACCTCTGGGAGCTCATCTACCCCAAGGAGAAAGATGGCACTGCCTCAAAAACTCTCAATGGGAAATATAGAGTCAAGCTCTTCATCATGGTAAATAATGGCATTAATGGCCTCAACCTGTTACAATAGTAAATTTATACCTCAGACCAATATAAGCTTAACAGAAGCCGCATCATCATGAGGCCGCATTTATGTATGAACGGGTGTTCGATCCCGATAATCTATATGCATGTGATCAAGGTTTCAGTTGAAAAATATTGCATGAGATCAAGGCTTAAGTACATGCACCTTGAATTATTTCTTACCTGCCCTAGAGCTTCCTGTTGAGGTTGAGAATTGTAATACCCTCCTCTCTTGTGAACCCTAGGGTGAATGGCGTGCTGTGACGGTGGATGACCGACTACCTGTGGACCTATTTGGTCAGTTCCTGGTGGTTGGAGTGAGACCTTTGCAGCTTTGGCCCATGATTCTGAGTAAAGCCATTGTCAAGGTTATGGCGGCCCAGAGGATCCTGGATCTAAACCTGCCCCACCAGGTGTGAAATGTTATGTTAGTCTCTAAGGATTCACACAATACGAGCCAGCTGTCAAATTCCTGCTCATTAAAAATTGTGAATTGCACTCTTCATTGTCACAAGTCGTTCGTGAGGACATTATCTGAAACCCTGAAGTTGTAAGTGTATGCTAATCATGTACCACATGTGGTAGGCCATAGTCGTGGAACTATCCCTCCTTCCAGTCACTGTTCAATCCATGTGGGGAGTCGTTATGATGGAATGCTGAACCCTTCTCATTCTGTGCTTTCATGTCAGGTTGCAGCTTTCCGGATGCTTACCGGTTGGCCGCAGGAGGATCTGATTGATCCCCTGTGTGGCGCTCAGCTTCAGGGTGGCTTCCTCTTTGATCGGCTGGAGGATTTGCTGGTAGCTAATGACCAGCGCCCTCTAGAACGCACAAATGTGGGTATGGCTTGCCTCATCACTCGCGCGTTGCCAGAAAAAACCCCACCCCGCATTGTAGTGCTGGTGGGGCCAAGTGGTGTCGGGCGTAGCAAGATTTTGTCACGCCTAGCTGAGCAGCACCCTGATAAATTCGGGCTTGTGGTCAGCCACACCACCAGGCAACCTTATGAGCACGAGGTATGAAAACTAGGCAGCCTGCTTCACAAAGAGCAACAGCTAAGTATGGACAGGTCTTTAGCTTATGAGCTGAACAGGTGCTTCACTTTAAGTATCCTGTACATTCCGATTCAACTTTGACTTCATTACCTAGAGAAGTTGTATCTGAAACATGCAGCTGTCAAGATAAACAGTATGAGATGATGCTCTGCTAATTTCATCCCATTCTGCCTTTTAAGGTGGATGGAAAGGATTACTTCTTTGTGACCAAATCCAAGTTCCGTGCCGAGATTGAGGCCTCAAAGATGTTAGAGCATGCATGCGTGTCAGGCATCCATAACACCTACATGTACGGAACCAGCATTGCAACTGTAAGGGAAGTGGCAGCAACAGGCAGGATTTGCTTAATGGGCTTAGATGAGCAAGGTGTGAAAACCCTTAGGGCTGACCATCGCATTGATGGCTTATACCTCTTTGTCTCTCCACCCAGCTTGGGTGACTTGGAGCAGAGGCTGAGGGGACGGCTCAAAGAAGCAGAGTCCACCATCCAGAAGCGACTGGCGTGGGCAGAGGCAGAGATTGGTGCTGCTGCAAAGCCACGACTGTATCAACACATCATCCAGAACATTGAGGGGACAGGGTTTCGCTCAGACTCTGACACTGGAGTGTACTATCAGTTAAAGGAGGCCATTAGCACACTGAGCCCCATCATAAGGAATAGGCTACGAGGTCTGCCGGCCTACGTGCTGGACTACTCAGATCTCATTGCGCCTAACTTGGTGGAGAAGCCGTTCCTGAAGCCTGTGATCATCTCTGGCCCCTCCACAGGGGAGCGCACTGCACTGCTAGAGCAACTGGTCAGGGAATTCCCTGATGTGTTTGCTTTCCCTCAGTTGACCACCACCAGACATATGGATGAGCTGGAGCAGCACCTCGTCAGCAAGGAGGAGCTGACGATCATCAAGGCTCCTCCAGTGGTGCGCACACGTACTGCAACGCCTGTACAGGCGCCAAGGGGGGGAGCTGCAGCAGCAACTGGCATCTCTCTGGATGGACCTGGTGGGCTGGCTGCAGGCATCGAGGGTTCAGGCGAGGGTTCTGACACCCAGCCACATGCTGACCAGTCTGAAGGAAGCAAACCCTCTTCGCTGTTGGAGGCAGCAACCCAGCCTTCCCTGATTAAAAGAGATAAGTCGTTGTACCCTGACCCCATCGTTTTGACTTCTGAAGAGTTTGAAGAAGCAACACGGAATGGGTCGTTATTGGAACATCATCAGGACTTATTTCTCCACCCAAGCATCACAAGGCGTACTGGAGTCACTAAGGCTGCCATCAGGGATGTACTACTGTCAGGAAAGCTTCCGCTTCTGGAGCTGGAGTCGGACAGCTTGGCGCAGCTGGCGCAACTGAAGAGCGGTGACCTGGATGTGAAAATCTCCAATGACATGTATCTGGCTGTCTTCCTTCAACCACCATCTCTAGAGGAGTACCGAGACCGCCTGGTATGAGATCATTCTGCTTCTAGGAGAAAAAATAGGAGATTTGTGACTGGACATGGAGTAAATGAGAACAAAGAACAAGCGTTACATGTTAAGGCATCTGAGGAATACAAGGTCTTCTGATGTGTTATAGTTCTGCGTCAGGTCTGTGACTGCTTAACTGATCAGTAATTGTGTCTACTTGCTTCCTATCAGGTGAGGTGGCTTACAGAGACGGATGAAGATATCCGGTTGAGGATGGAGCTCTCCAGAGGGCAGATCTCAGGCTCTAGAGATCCCAAACTGTACGACCACATCATAGTGAACGATGATCTCCACCGCTCGTACGGTGAGCTAGAGGGCCTGATGCAGAGGTATCGTCCCGACGTGATGAATCGTGATGAGGATGGGCGTGGTGAAACGCCTGCTGCTGCTGACCCAGCTGCTGGTGGGGATGCTGATAGGGATCCTGTGCTTGTACTGTGTTGCCCTCCCGGCAGTACTGCCAGCTCACAACTCAGCACTGCCTTGTGTGCCACCTACCCGGACAAGTTCATAGTCCCTTTGCTTCTCACAGACCGCAAAGCCGCCAAGGGGGAGGTCTCTACCCCCACGCTGCAGTTTGTGACGGCCAAAGAGCTTACAAAGCTAAACGCTGAGGGATCCATTGCAGTGACATACCCTGGTGAGGGTGGCTCTTCTTTGGCAATCACCAAGGAGGCCCTTCAGGTCATAAGAGCCAAAAATGCTGTTGCTGTCATCACCCTGCCCGCTATCGCTGCGCAAGGGTTGCCTGCATCTCTCCGAGATGGCCCCCTCCCACGTGCGTTGTACATTTTTGTACAGCCACCAGGGGTCAGCCGTGAGGCAACAGATCAGGCAGGAGCAGCAGCCACGGCTTCTGGTCTTTATGACCAGGTCATCTACTCTGAAAAGTCTGTGACGGATCAAGTATCCTTTGCAAGAGACGCCCTGACACTCCATGTACCCTCTGTGATACCACCACCTCTGAAGCCCATCATCATAGCTGGACCCTTTGGCACCGGAAAGCGGGTGCTGCTGCAACAGTTATTTGACCAGCTGCCTGGAAAGTTTGCAGTCCCTGTCATCACAACCACCCGCCCAGCAGGCCCCACTGACATAGGTGACCGCTCCGATATGGAAGTGGTGTCAAAGGAGGAGGCTAACGCCCTGCTGGCTTCTGGAGCATTCTTGGTGCATGAGGCTGCCTTAGATCATGTGTACGGCATAACTGTGGGGGCTGTGAAGAAGGTGCAGGCCACTGGGAGGATATGTGTTCTGGAGCTGGATCATGTGACGGATGCAAAACGGCTCAGAGATCAGGGCTTTGAGGGAACCTACTTTTTCATTGGAGTGGATTCCATGGATGAGCTGTTCAAGTAGGTCTTGCATGGGTTGAGGTAAATATTGTATTGAAATCTTGCAAGATCTTTTGAGATACTGAGAGGCAGTGAGGAGCCTTTGAGATTGAAGGAGCCTGTGCTTTCCTGACAGGCGTGTTCAAGCTGAAATTAAGAGCAATCCACCTCTGGGTTATGATTTGGAGGAGGCAGCACACCTTTTCTTTCAAAGCACTAAAAAGGAGATTGTGGCTGCCCGTGCAAACAAGAAAGTATTTGACACCTTAATTGACAATGGGCCTGATGCAGCAGCAGCATTCTCACACCTTGCGGAGGCGGTACACAGAGTGTACCCAGAGGTTGTTGTGAAGCATTTTGTTTGGGGTTACGGGAGGTCCCTTTGGGACGCCTCAGTGAGGAAGTATGGGGAGCATCCATTAAGAGTCATGGTGCTGGGACCTGCTGGTTCTGGGAAGAGCACACAGTGCGAGATGCTGTCCAAGCAGTTCCAGGTGAGTACCAGCCCATTGACTTCTGGTCAGCTCCAGGTGAGTACCAGCCCATTGACTTCTGGTCAGCTCCAGGTGAGTACCAGCCCTTTGACCTCTCATAAATGGGCTTTAAGTGCACAATCATTCAACCGGATTCCATTTAGCTACAAGCCACTCCACGCACAAGACAACCACAATCATATCCATCACTTGTTTCTGTCAATATCTTGCAAACCCTGCACTTCTTTCACTCTCTGGCAGATCCCTCACATCAATGTTGGAGACTTGCTCTATGATGAGGTGAAGGCTGCCACCCCTCGTGGCTTGGCTGCTAAAAGGTTCATGGATGACTCCAAGATAGTACCAGACGAGTACTTCATCCAGCTGCTTGGGGAACGGCTGCAGAAACCAGATTGCAGGGCAAACGGCTGGCTTCTAGATGGCTTCCCTCATACAGCACCCCAAACAGAGGCTTTACTAGTAAGTTATGCCCGCTTTAAAGAAGTGATGTCCTGAGGTACTCTAGTGTAAATGTTCTGAGGTACTGAAGTGTAAATATTTGCCTATTTTGCATTTTAAGAGCAAGGCTGAAGGTTACCTCTGCTGTGTTGATCTTCATTTCCTCTTCTTCCCCCTTTTTAAAGGAACTTGGGATCATCCCAGACAAGGTTATATTCTTGACTGCTACTAACGAGGTCCTGTTGGATCGCACAAGGCACCGTAAGATTGATTACATCACAAACAAGGTCTACCACATCCCTGCCAAGGATGCCCATGCCTTGTGTGCAACCATAGAGCCTGTGGGCAAGGACGGCAAGCCAGATGCAGAGATCATGACAAGGTACATAGGGCATTTAGAGCTCATAATCGGACTGGCCCTGATTGTATTTACATGTGCATTGCATGCATCATTATTCATTATATTATAATTTGTTTTTGTCTCTATGTTGGCTGTCTCAGTATTTAAATACCTTGGCATTTATTTTGCTAAGCTTCTTTCTGTATGTAGCTAAAATGTCATGGCTGAAACAAGACACTTAAGTGATTTCTCTCCTAAGCTTGTGTCTTACATCACCCATGGTTGAAAGTAAATCAGCATCCAAGGAAATCTGCCTGACTCTCATGGCTGAAGAGCATGGTCTCAAAGCCTCAACAGCAAAAATTGTAGCAGCACAGTGCGGCAGGACATGTGTTACAATTCATTCCTGGGTTTCCCACACAGGCTACACCCACGTCATGATGACTCAGAGGAAAACGTGAAGGCCCGACTTGCACTATGGGATGTTCACTGCCGTCACCTGAGAGCAGCCTACGAAGATGTCTCACTACGCCTGCAGGCAGACACCCGTACTGTGAAGGAACCCTTTGAGTTAGCAGCAGACTTCCTGACTCTAGAGGCACGAGTGCCAGAAGTGCCTGTCATGATCTCGACCAAACTCAAGCAACTTCAATACGAGATTGTGGATGCAATGCGGTAGGTGCTGTGAAAGTGTTGTGAAAATAATGTGCTAGGCGTCCTTCAATTCAATAGTTGATTTGTGGGCCTGGTACATCCCTCAGACTTCTTCATCCAAAGGTCGCTTGTCTTACTGGATTGCACCCCTTGGACCTCTCTTCCCATCTTCCATTTCTGTTCCAGAAACTCGGCTCAACACTGGTTTTGATTTTTCTGAACACTGCTATAATGTGCTGTATTTCTCCTTTGCTGAACACTGCTAAAATGTGCTGTATTTCTCCTTTGCTGAACACTGCTATAATGTGCTGTATTCTCCTTTGCTGAACACTGCTATAATGTGCTGTATTTCTCCTTTGCGTGAACACTGCTATAATGTGCTGTATTTCTCCTTTGCTGAACACTGCTATAATGTGCTGTATTTCTCCTTTGCTGAACACTGCTATAATGTGCTGTATTTCTCCTTTGCTGAACACTGCTATAATGTGCTGTATTTCTCCTTTGCTGAACACTGCTAT